>PTEX01000068.1:2429432-2448703 GCA_003342815.1 Eudromia elegans
CGCGCGTGCAGCCCGCGGGGCCCTGAGCGGCGCCGTGGCGGCCGCGCGGCGCGAACCGCGGCGGGGCGGGGTGGGGGGACATTTTCTGCTGGGGTAAACGGGCCCATGTGGGTATGTTTTGCCACCTCTCCAGTAAGGAGCGATGGGCTGCGCTCCGGGCGGGCAGCCACCGCCTCAGTGCCCACCATGTCCAGCCTCACTGGCCTGGGTCCTGCTGGAGCGTCTTGTCCTCCACGTTCACCCAGGCCTTCTCCTCATGCCTGCTCCACACTTGCACGTTCCCTCAGGGATGCGGCCTGTTCGGCAGGCCAGGAGGTCTCGATGTGCCCAGCTCATGACCAGTTGTGGGGCAGGAGGGTTCCCCATGCCCAAGGTGTCCCCTCTGACATCTGGTTTCGGTGGAATAAGCATGAATCCAAAGTACCCAAGGTCAGCCCACCTGGCCCACCTCCTTGAAAGTTGATTTGGACCGACAGACTCAGAGGAGGAGACGAACAGTGATTTGTATAAGCCGCATGCCTTGAGGACACCGAGTTAAGCATGAGGAACAAGGGCAAAGCAAGTCTTCCTTGCCCGTGCAGTTGGTGTCTCTGGGATTTTGTGTGTCTGTTCATGGCTAAATGCTACAGACTAGACACCGTGCTTGTGCAATATTGACCAGCCAATATTATACCTCTTGCTATTCGGAAGAAGGAGTGCAAAACCATGGAGGTTGTGCTGTTGCTGCTGGCAAGGCAGACGCCTGCAATTTGCAGGGTGGTTGTGTATGGAAGTGGGGCACACATGGGTGCTGGGACCACAGCTCTGCGTGGCCCCCGGGCAACCTCCAGGACTGAGCACAGGCTCCTGCCTCTCATGTCCTTGTGGGATTCCTGGTTTTAATGACGGCCACTATCTGCTCTTGGCACTCCAGCCTGGTCCTGCCACCCACCTTCGGTCCTGGAGCGCTCCCCACTCCCATTGAGGAGCTCCTTTCACAGAATCACAGAGTGGTTGCGGTGGGAAGGGACCTTTGGAGATCATCGAGCCCACCACCGCCACAGCCTCCCCGCCCTTCTCAAGCAGATCACATAGAGCACATTGCCCAGGATTGGGKCCAGATGGCTTTTGACTATCTGCAAGGAAGGAGACTCCACAACTTCTTGGGACAATCTGCACCAGCGCTCAGTCATCCTCACAATAAAACACATTTTCCCCAATGTTTAGATGGACCTTCTTGTGTTTCAGTTTGTGCCCACTGCCTCTTGTCCTACCACTGGGCACTGKTGGAAAGAGTCAGGTCCCYTCCTCTTTACACCCTCCCTTCAGATCCTTACACRTATTGATAACTATCTGACTTTACTGTCCCCTCGGTATTCGGCAGGCTAGACAGGCCTAGCTCTCTCAGCCTTTCCTCCCACAAGAGATGCTCCCGTCCCCAGATGGTGCTGGCAGCCCTCCGCAGACTGAACTCGCTGCAGTAGCTCCRTGTCCCTCCTGTACYGGGGAGCCCATACTGGACACCGCACTCCAGATGTGGCTCACCAGGGCTGAGCAGAGGGAGGGACCTGCTGGCAACACTTCCTAATGCAGCCCGGGATCTCATTGGCCTTCTTGGCCACAAGGGCACACTGCTGGGKCATGGGTAACTAGTCGTCCGCCAGGACCCCAAGCCCTTCTCCGCAGAGCTGCTCTCCGGTGTGTCACCCCCAGCCTGTCCTGCTGCATAATGCTGGAGTTACTGCTCTCCAGGCGCTGGTCTCTGCACTTTCCGTTTTTGAACTTCACGAGGTTCCTCTCTGTCCAGCTCTCCAGYCTTCCCTTCTCTGTGAGGAAACCCCAGTGGATTTAGCTCTCTTTCAATGCGCTTATATGCCTCGTTTTTCATGGAAGAGCAGTCCCTTCCTTCATGCTCTCAATCTGTTTCAGTTCCTCCTCACTGGTTCCCTCCCCACCAGCCAGTTCCCCACAGACTTGTGACCTCCTCAGCCCAGTATTTCTCTTAGGGATAGTCTGGCAAAAGCAACTAATGGGCCCACCCTGCCCAATGCATCAGAGGAAGCCAAAAGGCGTTTTTCCTGAGGAGGTCCAGCAGGTCCTGCTGGCTAAGGGTAGCCACAAGATGACGCAAATGATGCAACTCCCATCCTGGTATCCCAGATGGAGATCTTGAAAACGGCCCCGTCCACTGCTACACTGCAGCTCTGCTGGCCAGCATGAACCCACCAAGTGCCCCGGGAGCCCCTGAGAGGCCCGGCTGTGCTTGGARGGAGCTGCCTTTGAGGACAGGAAGGTCCTGAGGACGTGCCCTGTAGCCCAGGAGAAGACAATGCTCTGCTGGGAGGTTGCACTGTGGGAGCCACATTTTTCTTAGCTCCCTTTCCCCCTTCCTCTTCAGAATCCCTCACACAAGCGAGCGCTGGGCRAGGTACCCCACAGCTATGGGGCCTGACCGAGCTGCGGCGCCTGGCCTTCTCTCGAGGGGCTGTAGGGGCCAAGGTTGGTCAGTGTTTGACCCTCTCCCCAACTTTGGCCCCTACACCCCCAACCTTGGCCCCTACAGCTCCCCATGGCCTTCAGAGCTGTCATGTCCCTCCTTTGTGAAGGGGTTCTCGGCAGGTATCGCCTGGTCCCCGGAAGGAGACATGTTTCCCGTGTGTTGTCGGCCCCTCCGCAGAGGACAAGACGAGTGCAGGTGCTGTGGAGACACAGTGCCGTGCTGGTATTCCCGGGAGCTGGGACCTCTCTCAACCTGAACTGAGSGGCCCAGATGAAAAGTGATGGGACCTGCCTGGCTGGGACCTCCCTCTGAGCCCTTCCRCCTCCATCTCCTGAGGGAGATACCGTGCTGCTCTCTGAGGTGGGTTTGGGAAGCGACTGAACTGAGGCACTGACATGTACAAGAGCAAAAGAGAGGAATGAAGCACAGAAAGAGGGAGAGAAACCATCCGCCTGCAGCTTCAGCAACTCCCTCCATGTCCTTGGGAAAGCGTACAAACTCTTCCCCGTCTGTCCTCCCCCCCGCACGTGGGGCAGCTGAGATGGCGTGTTTGGGTTCCAGGGAGGGCAGCGTGAATCCCCACCTGTGCTAAACACTCCCCTGCCTCCGGGAGGGGGGGACCGTGCGCGAGCCCTGCGGCAGCTCGTGCTGGCTGCGCTGCTAGTGCAGCTGATAGCTGGATGCTGGCACAGGATGCGCGGCAGCCACCTCACCGGAGGAATGCGGAGGCCGATGACTCCTTCTCCKCGGGCCTGGAGCGCTGGTGCTCGCTCGGGTCACACCAGGATGCCTGCACCTTTGCGTCCACATGGAGAGGCCACCCCAAGCCTGATAAACATCTAGCAGGCTTGCACACACCAGCCGGGAATGTACCCGTTCCTATCAGCAGGCATTTGCCTGCTTTTGATGAGCTGCATTTCTTAAAGGCCTGGCTCATTCATAGCAATATTAACTCAGTAGCCAAACATATTCCTTGCAGAGAGAGAACATGTACATAAAGCACACCAAGGTGCAGCCACTCTTCCAGCCTCAGCACTTTATGGTGTTTTCTGTGTCTTTGTTCCTTTTTACCTTAGGAAAAAAGCTCCTAATATCTTATTTGTCTTTTTGACTGACACTTGAGACTAAGCTGACATTTTCACAGATCTACCATGTCCCAAAGTTCTTTGTCGTGGTAATGGTTTTATTATAGCACTTATGCTGGCTTACATATAATGAAAGTTATTTTCTCCCATATAAAACACTGCTTTACAGTTCAGTCAGTCCATTTCACAAGATCCTTCTGCAATTCCCAGTGACCTAACTTTTGTGAATAATTTGTGCCCCACAGTTGCAGTTTGAACTAGTTCATACGAGTTCACTTCTCTTGAGTCAGAAAACCGATAAGAGAACTTTCCTTGTATCTCCAGCTTCTCTAAAGCAAATATTTACTTGATATCCTCAGTTACTAGTTAAAATATTGCCATGTAAATGTTGTTAGAATGATAACTATAATCTATAATGTCTTTCCTATATTAATGATGCAAAGATCAATAATTCACCTAACCAATCTCGGCCTGTTTAAGTTAATAGAAGCACTTCTATTGATTGCAGTAAGCTTGTATCAAGCCCTACAGAGTATTTCTCACCCCTTGCTCCACTCCATTGGGATTTATATTTGACATATGCCTCTAAGTGCACAGTCATTGCCCTTTTTCCGTATTGAAGTGAAATCCAGGTGAGGAGGTCTTGGTTCTTTGGCTTGTCATCGCATCCTGTCCTACACTGACAGTGTGCAGAAYGCTTCAGGAGGAAGCAGAAGCTAAATATAGAGCGGTCTAAAGCCTACCCAGGAAGGGCAGGTCTCCACGGCACAAGGCATCAGCGCAGGGGCCGGGAACACTGGAGCTGGGAAGCAAAGCCTAATTGAAGGAGAGGAACTGGCTCACAGGTTGTTCACTCCATCTCACATCCTGCCTCTCGGTGCCAAGTATCAGGGACTTGGAGGAAGGCGTAAGAGCTCTTAATGGACACTTAGACACCCGCTTGCCCAGAGGGGAACTTTCCTCCTGATTCAGCTGTTGAGCAGTAGGTTTATGGCCTGAAGGACATAGACATTTCTATCTTACCTAATCTTATTACAGGTATACTTCTTATTCATGTTAATTGATAAAACAAGTGGCCTTTGAGGCTGGTCAAAATGCAGGGAAATAATCTTTCTGTCTTTTATTAGTGGCCCCATCATGCTGTATCCATGCCAGAAGGCCCTTGCAACATAATCACATTCCTGCACGTTACAGCTAGCCCTAGCTGGCCCTGCAGATTTTAATGGAAGATGAAGACTTGGATCTGGACTCCAAAAAGATGAAGCATTATTTTTACATTAATTAAGGCTATGTTATATGGCAGTAATATCACCTCCACCTTAATATCACCCCCACCTTTTCCTTTTCCCACTACAATAAGTTGCTCGATAATCTGCTTATCCAGAAATGAATTTACCAGCTAATGAAACAAAGATGAGACTACTGCTTGCTTGGACTCATCATGATTTATGGGGGAGAAGACGCAAAATGCCTTGAGTAAAGCTGCTCTTAACTTTCACTAAAGCCAGGAGACTTGTGTGACTTACGACAGTTGATTTCTAGCAACACCTTTTACTGCCTCTGAGGAAAAATCAACGTTTATTGAAGACTCATGGACAGGATACAACTGCCGCCTCCCACAGCAGAGCTCCAACAGCTGCTGGTGCCTTTTGCTCCACCACTGAATCCTCTTGGGGCAAACTTATTTCTCCCCTTGCTTCTTGTAACAAATAGCTTCCAAAGGTACATTTTTTTCTAGCTTTCTCACCGTGTTCTGGAGAGCACCCTCCCTCACAGTGCTCACCGAGAAGCTCCTGCAGCCGTGGGCTGTCCATGCTCAGGACTGCAYGGAGCTCCCTGCACCTGCATGGGAACCGGAGGGGAGCACCCAGCGCCCTGCTCTGCCACAGGCCACGCGGGGAGGAAATCCCCGGTGTGGTAACGCTGCTCTCCCTGGACCAAGATCATTGCTTCAGCATTCGCGCAGTGCCGCTCCACCTTCTCTTGGTGTTTGCCTTGTAAGCCCTTCTGGCCATTGAAATACAAGTACAGTTTGCATTTTCTCTTTGCAAACTGTGTAAATCATTGGATGGATGTGAAGTAACACAAATCTAAGCCTGGCTCCTGGGCAGAACGCAGATGCAGATAATTCTTCTCCCTTCGTTTGGAGTCTGTACAGGTTTCGTGGAGGACACCAGCGCAGAAGTGGTGCCCAGAGCTCCCTGCAAGCTCTTGCTCATCTTCATCTTGCTTCTCTCCTCTGGAGCAGCACAATCTCGGTGACTGCTGGCATATTTTACAAGGGAAATTCTACACAAAACTTAGCTCTGTCATGAGCAGAGGCAAACGCTGTCTGTATTGGAGGCCCTAATAGCCCAGGACCGCAGAAAATCTGCAGCCTTTAATTACAAGTACCATTCGTTCCGGAGCATTGGCCCAGAGAGAGATGACCGCCCTTTTACAGCCAGACAGAACAAAGGCAGCTATATTCAAATCAGTGAAATTTCTCAAGGGRATGAACCAATAAAACACGGCACATTTTGGCTCAGGGAGCTATTATATATAACTACCCAAAGGCTAGCTGGCAATTTAAAGGCCACAATAGCTTCAGGCTTTTAGCAACTCTATGTAATGTGGTGTTTTTCCCTGGTTATTGGGTCAACCTGGCTAACTTGCAGGTCAAAAGATGATTTAGGGTCTGATGCTTCAAGGTGCTGAGTTCCATTTGGAGATGAAGCACAAAGCACCTTATGAGAGCCTGCACCTTGCTGGAATAGGCCCAACTGTGGCAATCCTAGTTGTGAAATGCTGTGTTCTCTATTCTACTAAGAGCCTGAAGAGTTAAAGTTATTAACTGCCTTCAGAAAAAAAAAAGCATTAGAAATAAATATGCTTTAGGATAAACCTATTAAATGGATAAAAATGCCATTACCAGTGGTGAAATATGATTTCGTGACCTTTTAGATAAATATGCCTGCTATGCACCCAATTATGTCAGATAATAAGCTTTATATATGATAAAGTCATGCAGTAGGTCTCCATCTTCAGGCATTCAATGAAATATCACTAGTCATAAAGGGCTTCTGAAATGTTACACTAAATAAAATCGCTTCCAGCTATAAAAACTTAACCATTAAAACAAACGTAGTTTCTCTGATAAAATTCTATGCAAGATGTTGGTAGTAAGAGTCAAAGCTTGTTCGAAACAAACCGTAGGTATTCAAACTGTTTTGCAAATACACAGCCCCGTCTCAAAACAATGTGGATTCCAGTTAAATCTGGAATAACTCCATTAATAGCACTGGGGTTTTAATCTTGCAAGGCCAACGTAAGATCAAAATTGTGCTAGTAGAGTCTTAGAATTATGTTTGTGGGATATCTCTGGTATTTGATTTTCCAGACATCGCTGTGGGTCCGAGCTAATCTACACTCGTAACGTTGGCACTTGCACAAGCAGTGGGAACGCGAGCRCGCCTGGCTAATCTCTGTGCCCCGAGTCTCAGGCCTGCCTGTGTTATGCCTCGGTGACCTTGCCCAGATTACTCTTGACACACCGATATGCCTGTTAAGGACCAGMCGTATTTGATGTGATGGGAACATGGAGCTGGATATTTTCAGCCTGGTGAATCAAGGATGACATGCGTTTCCTCGGATTCACCCACCAGCTTTGCATGCAGCAAAACTGGCTTCCCATGATGAGCCAGGGAAGATCTTTCTGGTCTAAGCTATTCTCCGAGGCCTTATGAATAAGGATGAAGGAAGCAAATTCTCTCAGTTATTCAAGGGATCCTGGGTGTCCCAACAAAACCTCCTGCTGTTTACAACTCATTTACAGTTGTAATAAAATCATCAGTCACTTCATCTGCTGTTACACTTGAAAATGCATGAAACGACCAGCTAGGATTGAACACACAGCTCCAAGGATTCAAATACTGTTGGTGTTCACTGCCACAAYCATCTCCTCCCAAAGGGACTATCAAATAACACTTTGGATATTAACAGAGACTGCTACATTTCAAGGTTTGTATTTCTCACCCTCACTCAATTTATTCAATGTTCTTTGAAGTAACACAATCAAGCAGAAGAGCTTTCTTCCATTTCTCCTGGCCTGAGACAAGGCAAAGGCTTTTCCAAGGACAGAAAGCATCTTGTTATCCTCTSATTAAAACCCTGACAATTTTCACCTACACTCCAATACAAACATTTTGAGCGGGGGCATGCGAAAACACATAGCAAGATTCAAGCATAAAGAAGCCGAAAGCGCCAGGCTCCAAGAACACAAGAGTTCTTCCACGTGAGGAAGAACTTCTTCCTGTGAGGGTGACGGAGTGCTGGMACAGGCTGCCCAGAGAGGCTGTGGAGTCTCCTTCCCTGGAGATCTTCCAAACCCGCCTGGATGCCGCCCTGTGCTCTGGGTGCCCCTGCTGGAGCAGGGGGGTTGAACCAGGTAATCTCTAGAGGTACCTTCCAACCTCAGCCATTCTGTGATCACGTAAAAACCTTCATTCTCTGACCCTTAGCCACCTCCTGTGCAAGGAAACAGGCACGTGCTGCCCAGGTGGTGTGAGTGCCTTTGCCAACCAGATGGACACGCACCATTTTAAATGCAGTCTAAGCAGGACCACCACAAAGGAGTGTGCRGGCATCACGAGGCCAGCAATGAAACGTTATTTTCTCTTCCTGAAGCGCGGCAGCACCGTGTCCAGTAAGAGGAGTGTGCTCGGCGGGAGCTCAGCGGCATCCTGCGATCCTCCAGACACGTGCCGTTTTGTGTCATTGCAGTTCCTCAAGAACGGCCAGTGACGAGCAGAAATCTCGTAGCCAAGGCCCAGYGTGGCCGGTTTTGTCGGTGCCGAAGGTGSTGGCTCCTTACGTAACCCAGCCACRGCGCTGATAGAGCAGTCCTGGGCGCCGCAGCTTTGCTCTGACTCATCTGCAAAGCGTCGGGCTCCACGGGCTTCCAGGAGCAGACCGTCCCAACAGGTCATGTTTCCACTTCCAATTTCAGATTACAGGAGGCACCTGTGAGTCAGGGGAGCCGTTCTGCCCTCACCTACCCTGCACCCGGCCCAGCGTGTGCTCCGTGGGAGGCACCAGCGCGGCTGCCCTGCCCGCRCTGGGGTCCACGTGCTCTCCCTGAGCGTGGCCGTGGCAGTGCAAGCGAGTCCTTACACGGCTGCTCAGCGAACCGTGGCAGCACATGGGGAGTTGGAATCGCTGCGGTCACCGAGCCCCTCCGAGTAGCCTTTAATAACCCCTTCCCGAGGGAACACCGGGCYGATCAGACCCAGCTCTTGTGGGGACCCACTGCCATCCCCAGAGTGGAGCCCACAGCGGCTCACGCTGTTGCTTCCTGCAAGGTAAGGCCACATCTTAATCTGATCCGGGATCACAGATCTCAGAGGGACACTCTGCACCAGGCCTGTCCGGCCRTGAGTTAGGAAATCTCCTGCGTCAGAGCTGCTCCGCTCAGACCTCCCACTCCCCAGCTCCGCTCCCCTTGGCGTGCAGGTGGAGCCTGCTGTGCCCACAATGGAAAAATAAAAAATGGAAAAATAAAAAAATAAAATAAAGAACGGCGTCAGCAGCAGCCCCTGCCCTGTTGCTCATTCATTACGGCTGTAATGAAACCAGCAGGAACAAGATTGGGCAACCCAGGCYGGCTGACACGTGCCGGGAGAGCGCGGCCGCCGAGCGAGGCCGGGCCAGGCTGCCCGCCCGCCACGCAGGGACGACAGGGCAGCGGGACGGAGGGCGGCCCTGGGTCTCCTTCCTCGCCGTGCCCCCTGCGCCGGCCCTGCGTGCTCTCACGGGGCTGCTCCCCAAGGCCCACGCGCCCCGTTCCCACACTGCCGGGCCATCCGTCCCTGTGATGCYAGGGCAGCTGGAGGAGGCTGCAAGAACACCCGCTGTCACCCGCTGTCAGGGATCGCTATAATCCGGGTGAAACCCCACTTCCGCAGTTCATTTCTGCACAGTCACAATGTGGCTAAATAATTATGCAGGTTAAAAAAAAAAACAAAAAAAAAAAAAAAAAAAAAAAAAAAAAAAAAAACCCAAACCAAAAACACCCTATGTTTTGGAGTTACCTTTCTTAAAAAAGTCAAAATTTGGGAGTGTTGCCAGAATGGCATACAGGCAAGCTTGTTTTGTTAGGCAGGGATTTTAAAGCTTTAAGCCTTGACCATCACTGGAGAAAACTGACCTTCTATATTCAATAGTCCTATGATTTTTGCATTTTCATTTAGCCAGCCGAAGAACATAACAGCTAGAGCAGCTTTTCATGCAGCTGCAGGACCCCGAGCAGGCTTTCRTTTGTTCACAGGAGCTTGCTTGCTTTTCCTTTTTTTCCTTCTCAACGGTATAAATAATACATCTAAGAATTAGGTTTCCAGTGTAACCCTTCACACTAATTAATTAATTATTTTTTGTTTCCCACAGAGAGACTGTAACTATCGCTTTAAATTTGCTATTCAGCAAGATCGTGCAAAATYAATAGCATCAATTGAATTACATATTTTACTCTTACAAATAATCAGTTGTGAAAGTTCCTCCTACTTCCACTCTTCTTCCTAAATTTAGAAGTATTATCTACTTTGCCTCTACCCTTTATTTTTACTGGGTGTAGATGAATCCTATTTTGTGTCATTTTCTATTAAAAAGAAAGATAATAATAACCCTAAGTTCTCCTTCAACAACTGCAGCAATTGGAGACCAAGT
Organism: Eudromia elegans; assembly: GCA_003342815.1. Classification (NCBI taxonomy): domain Eukaryota; kingdom Metazoa; phylum Chordata; class Aves; order Tinamiformes; family Tinamidae; genus Eudromia; species Eudromia elegans. The sequence continues at coordinate 2,439,696 of PTEX01000068.1, forward strand.
GAAAATAATCTGGATTTTTCTGTTTTACTTAAAAGCTCAACTGTGACTTGTTTGTTTGTTTGCTTGCTTGCTTTTCCYGTGTGTTGTCAGAGCTGTTTGTAGCAACGTCATCTATACTGTGGATTTATGCTGGTTATGTAACTCCCTACCTGAATTCACCTGCCTAGTAATGAAACCTGCGAGAAAGGCAGGGAGATCCTAACAGCGGATGAGCTGAGTTGCTTGGATTCCCCTACGAGGAAAGGGTGCAAATAATTGCTTGTTAGTCACAGGAAAACTACGCTGGGAGAAAAATGTTTGTGTGAACAAACGAGTGAGTGAACACCGCACTAATAAGCGACTTCCTATACTTAGTGCATGAGCTCTTTCGGGATGGGGACTCATTTTCCTTCTGTGATTGAGCACAGTGCGGAGYGTAATAGGGTCTCAATTGCCGTGTGCTGCGCTGGCTGCTGACACGTGGCTGCCTAGCAGGGCCCGGGAGCGGGAAGACGTGAGCGAACGCAGCGTCGGGGCAGCGTTGCACAGCACGCCCCTCCCCGAGGCGCCTTGGGGGACGTGCCCACACGCTCCGGGTTCACCTCCCTAGCAGGTCAGTGCCCCCACGCGCTAGCACAGCTCCAGAYGGGCCAGGTTGATAATACAGGGGCYGCACTGTGCTCATGGGGCTGTGTGGTGCCCCAAGTCCGTCCTTTCCCCGTGATTTGCTCTTTTTCTCCCCACAGCGTACCTCTCATTTCTGCTGTTTCCCAGGGAACTGCTCCACTTGAAGCAGAGCAGCCTGCTCAGGTCTGCACTGATGCCTCCGCAGCCCTTTTGGAGCCCTGCACAGGCTGCACGACCCTTGAGCGGCCAGCACGTCAACCCTAGGTAGTCTTTATCCTTTAGTACCTTTAGCAGAAGCCAACATGGGCAGATGTGAGCAGGCTTGGAGGGGCACGAGCTCTGACCTCAGAGACAACTCCAAGGCAGCACAGATTGCACCAGGCTTGAGCCAATCACTCATCTGCTCCCCCGTGAGCCCCCTGTTCTGCACGGTACAGCCACTCTCCATTTCCCTGCAGGATGGAGAGTTTACACTACCTACTGCTATTAAACATCGCCTTTGTTACATAAGAGCCTTTAATTATATGACTAAATTATCAATCAATAATGAGGAAAAGAATGTGCTCTCAAATTTTTGGCAGCGACAAGGGGCCCAGAAGAACTGGGTTCCAAACCTGGCTTTCCAGAGGCCTCTTCAGGCACGTTGAGTAAGAGCACGAGAGCCACAGAATTACAYGTTGCATCAGAAACGCAGCCTAATCACTTCCTAACTTCAGAGGGATCGACTTTGCAACCTGAACACCCCCTGTGCAGTTACTAAATCAAGGCTGATTCAGAACCTTGACACATGAAGTTACAAAGAGCGCAAGAGACTCTCCATCCTTTTACAGAGCTATAGACTTCAAGAGTTTTCAAATAAATTGAAAAATGGCTCCAGAAGCTGGTGCTTATTTAAAACACCAGAAAAGATTCATCAGTTCATACCCAAATTGCTTTGTTKGGACTGTGGTGTATCCAGCGATCTAGGTCTTTCAGCTCGATACTCTCAGAACTACATTTATCTGTGCTGCAAAAGGAAAGAGCTGTGCTAGGACAGATAGTGTTTTACCAAATTTGGGGGAATAAGCAGATAAAAGGCTAGGATATCAGTCTATTTTTAGAGTTTGGCTTTTTGATCATTAGCTAGCTAGATGGCTGGGACTGCTTATTTGCAATCACTTTTTTTATTGGGTTGATGCTACTGAAGAACTGCTGCATTACAAGGACAAAGATAAGGGCAAGTCTAGGCATGCCTCTCCTCCATTGTTAACTGACCTTCAGGTCCACAGAACATCATGAATGACCTTCTGTGGCTCCAGCTGCAAGAACCAACAGGCACCAACCCACTGCCCAGCTGCAGGGCGCTGCACCCAGCCCTGTTGCAGAGCAGCTCGCAGTGCGTAGGAGGCACCAGAATCAACTAACTGCACTCACTCACATTAGCATGGCCTGTACTTTCCAACTTGCTCCATGTTGCCAAGTAATGAGCACATCTATTAGCAACATGGAAGGCTTATTCAAAGAACATTTGCTAATTTACACAACCTGTTTTTACCCATCCTACTTGTCAGGAGGACAGAATTAGATTTGAACAGTGGCCGAATTACTTGTCAGGCTCTCATATTCTACAAATGCCAAGTGATTAATCTAGGTAATTTCCACACACATATATGTAAATCCRTAATGTAACAAAAGCTAAAGTCAACTGTTTCTGACAGCAGCCTGACAGTCTGGAATAAGCTGCTTCCATACAGCCACATTTCTCTGGAGTTTAACTGGGATACTCCTCCTGACTGTCCTAGAAAGGACCAGGCGGCTTCTCCTGATTACTTTTAAAACATGTCTGTTCAGGCTGATAAATATGTAGTCTTGTGAGCAGACAAGCAGAATAGGTGTCCTGGAAACTGAGAATCAGATTCCTTGGTCCCTGATACATTTCACAAGGGGACTTGCTGCTGCCTCCTCTTCCCCATGAGCTGCAGTTTAGCATCTGTGTCTCAGGAGATCCTTGGTGTATGAACTCAAATCATGGCCTCTCCCACTGGGACTAACGTGTCTCAGATGACAGATTTTCAACAACATTTGTAGTATACAAACAGATTTGTGATCTCCGTTAACTTGCCCCACAGGCTGAAAATCAACTAGAAASATACCACAAAAATCTCTCTACAGGTCAGGCATCCCAAGCACACAGCTCTAAACMAGGTTTTTACTTAGTTTTCCCTTTTTAAAACAAACTTTATTAAAAGGAGGGGCGGGGTGAGGAGCAGAAAATCTGCCTTTTCCCTTCACACAAATATGCTGCAATTCATGCTCCCTTCAACCCCAGAACACRAAACTTGGCAGAGTGCAAGACACTTCCTGGGCGAAAAGATGATGCTTTTAAGGAAATCCAATTTCTTGGAGATTTGAGACGAGCCCTATCCGGAGCTCCCCCTGAAGCAAATACCATCTTTTTCAAATAACTGGCCTGATAAATACCTTTTTCTCCTCTATTTTCATCAACAGATTTCAAAGAATTTTGAAGGGGACTAGTGACTTTAAAGCTAGAAAATCTCCAGGAAGTCTCAAGCAAGTTCTCTGAAGACAACCCAAGCCCTGCCCTCCCCGGGGAGGTTTYAACTCTTACAMCTGACACAGCCTCCRTGCTGGTGGTTCTGTCACCCAGTACCATCCTTTCCTCCTCACCAGCAAGTGCCCCAGAGAGCTCRGTACGCACAGGCTGCTGACCACCAGCCTCAAGGTTGGTACCCCAAGAAGTGGGATGTGTCTGTGCATCACTTCAGCCCTTAAGGGCCCAGAAGGGGAGCAGCAGCCCCTTCTCTGCTCTCCTGCCCTCCGTGCTTGAGAGGAGACCTTGTTCACSGAATCTGCACTCGAGAACCTCAGTTTCCTGCCCTATATGAAAGCACAACTGCTTTCATTACCAGCTCCAAGATCCTCCTTATTCAAAAGAGCCAATAGCATTTAACAGAGCCACAGAAGAATCCTTGGATTTTTTTTTTTTTTACTCCCGACTCAGCCAAAACATGGTATGGAAGAACTGCCTACAAAGGCCTTATTGATGTGTCCTTCCCAAACTGAACATGCTGCCAAAAAGCTTTGTCCTTTAGACCTTCCACGAAGCACCTAAATAAGCTCTTAGGTTTTTTCATTCACATGGCAAAACTCGAATATTTCAGTCCCCACACTTTTTCCTAACCCCCCACATTGAAGACCACTGGAGGCCCTCTGCTCACTGCTGCCACCCTTACAGGCTGTTATGAAGCCCATGGAGCCTAGGAGAACTATGCAGCTTGCCCTACCAGAAGTAACAGTTACTCCACTCTCAGCATGTCATTTGAGAAAAMTCTGTGGTGAAAGGGTATTTTACAAAAATGCAGTTTAAAACACCTTGTAACTGTCAGTTATCCAAATGTGGACGTGCATCCACCCATGCAGCATAAATCTGAAAGAGGCTGAAGAGCCTGTYACACCAGAGAAAAACTCTCTAGTCCCCTCAGACATATCCAAGAGACTCGTTACCATTATGAAGCAAAAAACTTGAAACCTACCTAAATACTTACTCTATGGTAAATATCTCAGAACAACCTAGAGCATTGCATGGTCCCTATATAAAATATTATATAATTATTTAAACTTCATGTTCACCAAAATGTTTTAGCTGATTTAGTCCGCATTTGCAGACACATGCTCAAGAGCTACTCTCACACTGAAGAACATACCAAAAGACAGAACTTGAAAATAAAGCTGCCATTATCATTTAATCAGCTATAAAAGTAAGCTAGCACTTTCAACATACATCTCATTGCACAAGATCAACACTGGCCTTCAGTGTAAGCACAGGACAGAGACGCCCACATGCGGAAAATGAGTAAGTATCCTCCTACCAACAGGAGAAGGATGACATCTAGCCATTGAATTTAATTCAAACTTTCAGCCTCAGTAAGAGTAAAAAAAAAATCATCACAGAACTCTGCGTGGGGGTCTAGCCTTCCCCAACTACCCAACAAGATTTTTAAACCACCTTTCAAGACACGCCTGGAGAACCGCAGGCTTCTCCAAGCATGCAAAGAAGCAGCAGAAGCGYGTGTTAAACAGGACAGCCTGCACGAGCTTTATTGGGTGGTTACAGCGGCGCGGCTCAGCGGTAGCGGTGCAGCTGCAGGGTGTTGCGTCTCCGCCAGGCCGCGCGGCGCGAGCCGCCGATGGTGTGGTGGAACTTGTGGCCCTTGCCAAGGCCRCGGCTCTTGCGCCCAGCCGACGTGAGCCCGCGCATCTCCCGGTGCTTGTGCACTGGCTTGGTGATCCACTGCGTGTCGGGGTTGCGCCTGATGGCCTTGTGGAAAGGATCGATGAGGATCACTTCGAAAAACTTGTACGTGGAGTCTTCACCCACCCAGTAGGAGTTCAAGACTCTCAGAGCGCCGCAGTGACGGCCAGCACGTTCCTGGGGAAAAAAATACAATTAAACAGAATCACGGAAGAAGAGGCAGCTTTCATGCAGAAGGATATAAGTCTTTATAAGCCTAAAATCTTGTTGGCACTAGAAATTTAAATTTATCTTTTCCAATAAAGGGAGAAAGAAGGTATATCTCTTCCAGTTAAAAACAAATAGCTAACAGGAAAGCAAGTTAAGCCACAGGCAGTTCAGCTTAGATATTAGGAAGGAATAACACATGGAAAGAGCGGTGAAGCATTGAAACATGCAGCCCAGGGAAGTGGTAGTCACCATCCCTGGCAGTGTTCACAAAACATGCAGACGAGGCACTTAGGGGCATGGTTTAGCAGGCATGGATGTGATGGGTTTACGGTTGGGCTTGAAGATCTTGAAGGTCTTTTCCAACCACAATGATTCTATGAAAGCTGCATTCGAAAAGACAAAAGGCTGCCAGTATTCTGAAGTGAAATGGATTTTTTAAAGAACGTTAGAAAGGGAAGTGTTTGGTAAACAAAAGGAGGACCTATTTCACAGACAGAAACACTCAGTAAGAAAACACATAGAATTAAGGACTGCAAAGTGAAGACGTGGCTAAAGAGCACAAGCTGCACTATGGCCATAAAACAATCTTTTGTGGGGAGTTATGAAATGCTGATCAATTTTAAAAATACAAAGCTAGAGGGAAGAAAAACATTTCTGAAGAGAGTAAGTCAGCTTTGATAGGAGAAAAAGCAGCTGATGTAACAGGTTGCCCTGTTTGTTCCTGTTATTAGTACTTGCTATTCCTATCCTCAGTTATGGCTGGAAAGAAGATTGGTTCAGAAAACAAAAATTAAAGTAGAAAGTATCAATTCCATAACAATTTTTGTTTCTCCTGCCAAAAAGATTAATTTTAGGGTTAAATAAATACTACAAGTGCAACCAACCATAGGACTTTATAATCCTGCTTAAAGTATGAACCAAGAGATCCTGCTCATCTGCTATCCCACTGCAACCCAACCCATTTCTACAGTTTTTCATTAAGACATTGCCCTGCACACCTAAAATTATGGTTCTAGTCCTCGGCTTACTCTAGCAGAACAACACATATATTAAGCATCAAAATATCAACTGCTTTCAACCAGCTTTTGAGTGGGGATCACAGTTACTATCAGAGTTTTATATTTCTCTAATATTTTTATCTGAAAAATAGAAATCTTGAAGTAAAGCCCAATTCTGAGATTTAGAAAGTTTCAGATGAAAACTGATGGCTAATAACATCCTCCACAGGCAGCACTATGGCCACAAGTGACTCTGCATTAGCCATCAGTTATCTGGAATACCACATACTAAGAGCACACAATTCKGTGTTTTCAGTGCTCACGACATTTTTATCTTTAAAGGAAAAATATGACTGATCATTTTAATTAACATATCATTATTTTAAATAAGCTCCACGTTCAATCTGCTGAGGTTCTATGCCATAACACATGCCAAAGACACCACTGACATGGTGGGAGCAAAGTCTGAAGCTTGCTTAAAAGAATTTTCCCAAGTTTTGGAAACGAAAAGCCTTCTATGAAGGACATAAGGGCAATAAGCAGTCTCTAACATTTCACATTGTACTCATCTGCAGACCAAGGAGAGAGACAAAGTTAACCTAAGCCATGGAAAGGAATAAAATATTTTTCCACAGGCAAGAAGCAAGTCTTCTCAACTCTACTATTACTGTGACATTACGAAATTTAGCTAAGGTCTCAACTAATTAAAGTTTCATTGTCAGAACTCTAGCATATAAAAACCACCATACATAGAACTACCACTGATCTTTGTGCTCTTGAGGCACCACAGCTTTTGTAACAGGCCAGGGATCTTCTGGCACTAGCCTTTGATTTCAGAGCCTACAAACCAGTCAAGTATATCATACAGTACTACTGCTATAAAAYCAGGTGCTACTGAATTTAGGACAGCAACTTATCTGAACTCTATGAAGGAATYAATACCTAAAGCTAGTAATACAAAAACACGGGGTAAGAAACCCCATTTATTTTTTAAAGATCTTATAGTCTGTTAAGATTTTTTTCCTATGCCGTAGCAATCTCTGTACCTAATTATATGCCCCATGCTGAGTTCACTTCACACATGTGGCCTTTCTTCTCGGAAAGCTGAGCTGCTCTTCAACGGCAGTGCTGTAAGTTTCCAGAAAACTAAGACTGAAAACACGCTATCACAAACATACTGGAACTGTCATGTTACTACGCAAATTCAGCACAAGGGATATTAGTTTGAACTATAAAAAGTCATAACTGAAGTCAGACATCTTAAAATATCTGAATTTTGACTTCTCATGCTCTCTTGTCTCTTAACATTATCTTATTTTGCATTTTATACTAGTTATGCATCTATTTTCCATTACAACTGCTGTGGCACATACTTGACATAACCATACACCAGAAATTTCCATAAGCCACATAAAAAATACTCTTATTCCCTCTTCGTCTTTGTAAGGAGAWTTTTTTTTCACTGTTCTTAGCACATCTTTTTAAGATATTCCAGTGCTTTCCTGATACCACTAGTCAAGCTCTTCTTCCCAGCATATTAACTGGTAACTTTTTGTCCGAGTATCTTCCACTTTAGCAAACGAGACCTTCCCTCCCCGGGTTTCTGAGCAGTAACAAAGCAATCACCTCCGCCACAGACTGAAGACTCCGGGCAAACTTCAGCTGGTTAACGCCGTGGTGCACAGGTTTGCCATAGGTGGCACCTTTGGGGACTGGGCGCTTACGGCCCCCACGGCGAACRCGAACACGGTAGATAACGTAACCTGCAACACAGAGGGGAGAAGGGGATGATTATAGTGAAGACCATCTTCATGATCATGTTGCATTTCCCTGCTCAAATGCTACAAAGAGTAGATCATTATACCAGTCTTCACCAAAATCTRCAGCTGGAGGTACCAGGCACAAGATGTTTTATTTCTGCCAATATAACAGAATTATAGAAGTGATTTATTGTTGGGGTTTCTTTTCACTTCCAAAAGACATCATATGACACTTCTACATGAGGCAGTTTCAAATATTAATAACCCAATCTARGATCCCACATTCTGATGGACAGTCTTACTGATAAAGCACTTAAATACCAGCGATCCATAAACCCTGCCAAAATCCAAACTGACCACGAGGAGAAAAATGGGCAAGCTTCACAAACAGAAGCTTTGAGTCTTAGTTTTGTGTTTTCACAGTAAACAARCCTACTGCTTCAAAGACTTAAGTTGCAGAAGGAGGTCATTTTCCCTCAGCCCGTTTCACTGACCAGGAATTCTGCTCTAATGACAATCCCTGTTTGTTCAAGCATGGGGCAGTCTCGATAACTTATGATAACACTTGGCCTGAGGAAGAACCCGTCGCCCTCCCCAACCTAGCGCATCTCTTATTCTGCATATTAAATGCAGTGGCCAACGTGGCAGTACTAAAGACACAGGAACTACATGCGAAGCCCCTTTGCTCTCCCTGTGCCAGGACAGCCAGAGCGTGACCTCCCGGATGGCCACGAGCAGCAGCCCCGGGCSGCGGGCGGCACTGCCAGCTCAGTATCGTGACAGCCCCACGCAGCTCCCTCCGCCCAGGGCACTGCGCACGCCCGGGGGCGGCCCCGCCGCGCGCCGCCGTGCAGGGGAGCGCGCCCTTACCTTGCTTGGCCTTGTAGCCGAGGCGCCGCGCCTTGTCGGGCCGCGTGGGCCGCGGCGCGCGGTGCAGCGCCGAGAGCTGCCGGTACTGCCAGCAGCGCACGCGGAGCAGGAACCGCATCACGTCCGACTGCTTCTTCCGCCATAGCTCCTGGATGTACTTGTACGCGCCCATCCTCGCCTACCTGCACCGGCGGGAGGCTCGTGAGACCCGCGCGCCGCGGCCATCCCCGCGCCCCGCAGCGGCCCTACAGCCATCCCCGCAGCAGCCCCGCGGCCTCCCCCGCGCCCCCGGGGCGCCGCCGCGCGGGCGGG
>PTEX01000068.1:2449126-2506620 GCA_003342815.1 Eudromia elegans
TTTTTTTTCTTAAAAGAATATTCAAAAGAGAAGAAAAAATTACCCCCAAAAAATTCTAAAAATAAACTCTAAAACTTATTTATTTGTTTGTTTATTTATATCTGCATTTACATGTTTATAGTATTTATATATTTCATTTATTTATAATTTTATTTTTTATTTTATTCTTTAATTAGAAAAAAAAAAAGAAGGATTTGGAGTTTCTTTTTAGGATGCTTTTTTAAACWAAATCACGCAGGCCCCCGGGGAGCGGTGCTGGGGGGGCACGCGGGGCTGCACGGGGCCCTCCGGAGACCCCCTGGAGCCGATCCCGGCGCTGCGGGTCAGCGGCCGCCGTCGCGGGGCCGGGGCCGCGGGCCGGGGGAGCCGCGGCGCCGGGGCCGCGGTCGCTGGCGAGGGCTCCGGCTCCGGCTCCGTCTCGGTGCGTCTCGCGCGCTCCTCACGCCCGCGTTTGCGCAGGAGTCGCCGCCCGGGCCGGCCGCCRCGCCGACATGGGCAAGGGCTACAAGGTGGTGGTGTGCGGAGCGGCGTCCGTGGGGAAGACCGCCGTGCTGGAGCAGCTGCTCTACGGGAGGCACCGTGTCGGTGAGCAGCCCCGCGCGCTCGCGGCGTCCCCTCCGCCGCCCGGCCGTGCGCCCGGCCCGGGCCCGAGGGTCTAGAAAGGAGCAAACGCCCAAAGCAGGCGACGTGCTTGCTGCYTGTTCCCCCCAAAGATGCCTTAGAGGTCTGGAAAATAAGCAGGCTTGGTGAGGTAAGTAGGGAGGCTGCGTAGACTTTGGCTTAGCCTTCCTRAAACTTCATTTTGCTTCCTTTGGGCTGGTATTGAGGCAAAGCGCTGGGAAGGAGAACAGCTCCGCTCGGGATTCCCTGTTCTGCCCGGGAGCGCGAGGGCTGAGCTGCTCAGCTCCCTAGGACACAAACCCTCCCTCGGAAGGCTCCGGGAGCCGGGGGTGCCCGAGCGTGGCTGGGCTCTCAGGAAGCTCCCTGGGGAAGCGAGACGAAGGCAAAGCCGSCCGTGCCCCGTGTCGCCGCCTGGCCTCGCTGTCAGGGCAAGGGCAGCCTCTGCTCAACACCAGGGCTGACACCTGGGCTTTGGCACAGGGTGCCCAGGCAGGGGCTGGGGTTCATTAGGGCTAGGTAACTTTGGGGATGAATACCAGCATTCCCAGCAGAGTGGCTGTTCGGTGTTCCTCACGGGAGCTATTTCTGGAAGCAGCCGGCTACAGCATTACATAACAGCACGGAGACGCGCTGACATAACCGGCGAGCAGCCTCGTGGCGGTGCCTGAGCTCTGACTGTCCCTTTATCACTTCTTAATGCTTCACTCCTGCTCACTGATTGTGCAACAGACTTTCTTTCCCCCCCTTTTTTGTGCAAAACTCCATTTTCCTTCGCTGCGGCTCTGCTGCCGTTTCTCAGGGTTAAGGGCAGGGCAGGGAGCAGCTGCTAGCAGAAATGGGGTGCAAGACGGGGAGGAAGAGGGTAGCCTCCCATTGCCTGTGCTTTTTGTCGAGCTCCATTCCCAACCGAGACGGTGACACACGTGCCGAGCAGTAAAGCGGCGACCAGCGTGTGGGGCAGCTCGTGGGGGCCGCTGCAGCCCTCGGGGACGGGGAGCCGGTGCCAGGCTCCTCTGGGTACCCGGGAACTGCACGACGACGTGGGGAGGAGCTGGGTGTGTGTCCAGCGGCCCTGCCCATCCTCTGCGGCCGCCTTCTGGGGCACCTGCCTCAGCACTGGGCCGTGCTGCCAGGAGGCACCCGCGAGCGTGAGCTGGTGAAAAGACCTCCAGAGATCCTCAGCTCTTGCTCCAACCTTTATTAAGCTGCAGAAGCAGGACCCTGAAACAGGACCCTGCCAGGAGGGTCCTCGACTCTCACACAGCAGCAACAGTTTGAGAACTGGAAACTGCTCCATTGCTGCCCCTCCATCTACAGTGCCCAGACCTGCTGCTGCTGGTTGCACAGCTACAGGCCTGGCCCGCTCACGGTTAAGGGCGCTGGGAGAATCCCAAGAATCCCGAATCCTTTGGTGGGAGGCAGCAAGGACCAGCGTGTTAGCTGGGCGCTGGGCGGGAGGCAGCGAGCACCAGCGTGTTTGCTTAACCCCTCGCCTGTGCGGAGGCAGCGAGCGGGGYGGCTCACGAGGCAGCGCCGGCAGGACACGGGCCCTTGGAGCCCCGCGCTTCCCGGCCGGCGTCGGGAGCAGCTCTGCCGGCCGGGGCGGCGGAGCCGGGACGGGGTGCGGCGAGCAGGGCTGCTGGGCATCTCCCTGCTGGTCAGCATCCCTACCCTGTGCAGCGACTACAGGAGCGACTGAATTCAGTTGCAGACAGAGCGAGCAAAGTCCAGTGCCATCCTCCGAGGTGTCTGGTACGTTGGAGCCTCCTCCTAGTAGTAAACCAGCAGGACTCTCTGTCAGTGCTGGCCTGCCTCCTGTTGACTTTTCTGTAGGAGGGAGGGGTGGCGTAGCTGCTATCAGGGAAGTGATTAAGTGTCCTTGGAGSTTTCGTGCTGCTATAATAAGCCCTTGGCTCAGGAACTCATGCTCCTGGCCATGTGCTTGGTGGTAGTGCTGTAGGTCTGGTAGTGGGGTAGGGCCTTCTTTCCTTCCTTCCTCTACCTTTCTCCTTCCCCTTAGAAAAATCTGTAGTTTCTCTTTCCCCAGCTTGTCATGGATAAAGGCCTTGCGCGTGGCAGTCGTTCATGTGGTCAGTAGTCTTGCAGAGGCACCCAGTTTGCTTGAGGTCAAAGAGGAAAAACTGCTTGAGAGGAAAATACTAGACCTTTGCCAAAAATAAAAGAAGYGGGTGAACACCAAGGGATGTTGTTTGTGCTTGGGCTAGGCTCTGAAAGCAGGAGGGGTGGCTGGCCTTGGGGCCCTGTGCTGTGAGGAGAGAGGGCAAGAAGACGAGGGGCTGGTGGGAGCCTCCTCGGGCACTGCTGGTGCTGCACGGCTGCCTGGCTGGCACGGCAGGGAAGGGAATCGGGCACAGCCTGAACGGGGGTGTTTGAAACGGGTCTGTGTTTATCTCTGAGTCACGTGGGGCCAGCGCTGCCAGGGGCTGGGTCACGGGGCTGTTAAAGCTTGCACACGTGCACCTGGCCYGCTGCTACAAGGAAATATCCTGCTTTTTGTGGCTTTAGTGTGTCAGTTGTCCAAATCCTCCTCCTTTCGTGGCACTCCTAAAGAAGGAAAAGAAGGAAAAGCCTTTTTTTTCTTTTTTTTTTTTTTTTTTTTGGCCTTGCTCATGAGACGGGTCCTTGACTGTCTGGATTGTCTTGCTAGTGAAGCTGGTGAGGTGGGAAGCTGGGAAGCTTGTCCCGGTGGTGGCCTGAGCTCTCTTGAGAGAGCTAATGCCGGCGCTGCTGGACTGCCTGTGACACGGGACATGTCTGTAAAGACCACAGGCTGTTTTCCTAACTGATACCTCTACTCAATGGTGGTGCATAGAGGAGTTGAACGGGCTCCGCGTGGTCTCAGTTTGAGGGATTTGGAGTTTTGGCTGAAAGACTGACAGCTCCAAATATGCGGAGGCTAATTAACCAAAATCATGCTTTCTTAGGCCTTGCTTTTTATTTTAACCTGCTTCCTGACAGAGCTGCAGTCAGCTTTCTGTTTTAGAAATGAATGAAAATGGAGGTGACTGCATGCAACCAAGGGCAGCAAGTGTGGCTGCTGCCTGGTGGGACAATCACTTGATCTGGTAACCGAGTCTAAATGGACCAGTCCCTGTTAAGRCCTGTCCGTCATTTCTCTGAGTCAGGGGTTCTCTGATACCACAGAGTGGTTGGGGTTGGAAGGGACCTCTGGAGATGGTCTAGTCCAACCCCCTGCTCCAGCAGRGTCTGCTGAAGCGTATCGCCCATTTTCAGTATATATTCCAGGATAGAGTCTCCCCAACCTCTCTGAGCAACCAGTATGTGCTCCCTTGATCTAAGTAAGCAAAGGCTGTTGTCCTGCACTTGCACAAATGTGAGGAACAGCAAACTCGAGGAGTTCTTTGCTGAATTCCTGCAGGGGAGGGAGAAAGGATTCTCCGAGAGTGAGAACCTCTAAWGTACCCAAGGAGAAACAGCATTTGCACTGCGTTTGTGTTTCTGTATCACATGGGAATTTTTGCAACTCCCTCGAGTTTAGATTTTTCCTTTATTTTGATATCTGCAATAGCTTGCCTAGCTTGTCTGGGGTAGTCATCAGCACACTGAGTCCTCTACCCACCTGGCCTTTGTTTTGTTCCCACTGGGAAGTCACCAGAGGTTGAAGCATCCGCCGAGTTGTGCTTGAGGCTTCCCTTGCAGGTCCTTCGTGGCAGCAGCTGGTAACACAGATGGGCACTTTCTGCCTCTCCGGAGACTTCTTCTGAGAAGAAAGGTGCTAAGGTGCAACATAATTCATTGCTTTTCAGAAAGTAAACCTCGGTGTTCCTGGCTCATTCCTGTTTGCTGGAGTAATACTTATGCTAGATACTTTCTTGACCTGTCTGTGTGGAGAAGTAAAGCAGAGCAAGAAAGTCTAAAGAAAAGACTCTAAAGATCAAAGTAGGTAAATAGAAATGTCTTTGTAAGACACTCCACAACCACATGCACTGTGCTTGTGCTTCCCYCTTTCTACCTTCCTGTTTTGCCCTTCTGCTGTTGGTTTTGCTCTCTCATGTTAACGTGGCTATATTTGGAAGCAAGATAAATGAGTTTGCTGCAGACCTATTAAGAGTTTGATCTACAAAGAATGCACAAAGAGGGGCAAAGAGAACAGCTTGTGCCACTTTCCTGCAGAGGAATGTTGCCTACATCATGGGAAACGATGAGCGTGGGTGGAATTCTTCAACTTATTTGTCAGTGTGAAGTGTTTTGAATAGTGTCATTGAATATAGAAAAATCTTATTTTTGCAGGCTGGATAATCCCYGGTGTTTTCTTAAACAAAGCCCTAACGTGGTCCCTTTGGGGCWGATAAAGAGAATAATGCAGTGCCCATCAGTAGCCGAGCAGCCCGCGAGGGCAGAGCGCTGGYTGGAGAACTTACAGCCACTCGGGAAGTGCCCTGGCTGCCCTGCAGATCCTTTGCTGGGACCCGTGAGCGGGGAGCTAAGCTGATCCACGTGTTCTCAGATTTGGCTTGGAAAAGTAGTTTTAATTAGTTCAAGGTAAGCTACCTTGAATTACCTCACATTTACCAGGGGGAGAGTGAAGGAAGAAGAGCCGGTATGGAGATAGTTACCATGGAGCAGGTGATATATAACRAAAGCTTGTTACCTTGTGCGTGTTCTTACCCTGCAGTAAATGAGCTTGCTCCTATTAGCAAATCTGAGTCATTTTAAATCCCTAAGGGTTGGAAAAAGCTCGTTCTGTATGAGTAAATATAGCATGCACCTTTGCTTGCATGCAAAYGTCCCCTCCTTACTGGCTCTGTTTCACTTGCTGCTTGGTTGTGCCACCACTGCACGTTTGTTTCCAGAATGGTTCCGCTGGCTCCTGCTCCTGCAGTGCCATCCACTGGAAGGAGAGGAAGAAGAGGAGTGGGCTCAGGGGGTTGGTGCCTGGCTCACTCATGTTCCTTGGCTGCTCCTCCAGAAGGGTGTATCTGGGCAGGCCCATCTGCAGCACGCTTGGCATAGGACTGGTACACTGGAATTTGGGAAATCTGGGGGAAGAGCTGTGTATCTCCTCCCAGCCTGAATTTCATGACATATGGATTGATTTTACAGGCATAACCACATACTCACRTATTAGCTGGATGCATTTAAATGGTGCCATTACTGCAACGAGCTGGCGTGGTGGTCTACAAATCCCATCCATCAGTGGGGGCAACAGCCAAGGGTGCCTCCAGGTCGAGTCACCGGGCAGAACACGCACGGAAAGCTGTCACCGTGCAAAGGTTGGCCGCAGGGCGAGTAGCCCCTGCGGTGCTGCTGCGCTTGCGCTCGTTGAACTTTCCCGCTTGCTTTGRACAGGCGTGGAGGAGGGTGCCACGATGGAGGATGTGTATTTGGCCTCGGTGGAAACGGATCGCGGCGTTAAGGAGCAGCTGCGGCTCTATGACATGCGGGGGCTGCAGGAAGGCGTGGAGCTGCCCAAGCACTATTTCTCTGTGGCCGACGGCTTCGTTCTCGTGTACGCCGTGACCAGCCTCGAAACTTTCCAGAGGGTTGAACTGCTCAAAAAAGAGATCGATGTCTTTAGAGACAAAAAGGAGGTAAATGCATCATGCCTCAGCTGCCTGCCCTCTTTGTGTACCGGCCCTAGGAAGTAAGGTGGCAAAGCGCGGGTTTCGTAAAACTTGTCTGCAAAGGAAAACAAACTTGCCCGCAGCCTTGGGCAATCCGACAAAGGAAAGCACGCTCATGCTGGGGACCTAATTCACATGCCACGCGAGTCCCGCAAAAGAATGCGTGTGGTTTCTGATTCCTCCCTTACTTCCTCCAGTTCAGCTAAAATTCAAACAGCTGAATGCACAAGGCAGGACACTTATGACTAATAAAACATATGGTCCGCAGCGGTGCGGTTCGTATGTTTTTGTAGATATTGTACASGGGAAGTCAAGTGCACTGAATAACCTAACGAAGGGCATTATCTGTGTTTGTTTTGCATTCACGTCCTCCATGGCTTACAAACTGCTCTAATTGACAGCGGTCTCCCAGACATTAGTCAATTGGCAAGGCGGCTTTAATGTATTTTAACAACCATATTGAATCAATTCAATTGTGTGAAATGACTGCTCTATTTTCCCTTAGAAAGCAGCTAGTGTTTTCAGCTGACAGTGTTCCAGCTTAGCTAAACAAATATAACTTGCATGTGGCATTACCATTATGGGTTTTGTACAATATCTTTATATTCTCTAGTAGTTTTCTCTGCTAAATGTCTTTAGCCCACAGATCTCCAAATGTCTGTTTTACACTGTTTAAAAAAACCTGAGCAAAAAAAATGGTGCATGAGGAATAAACCGGGGAGCAGYAAGGAGACCCGTGCTGGGGTGTAACTCGCCGAGTCCTCCCGGCAYACGGAGGGCAGGCGGCTCGTGGGGCAGAACCCAGCCCGCGGTCACGCCGAGGTGCSTTAGCCGGGAGGGCCCGYGGGAGCTGCCGCCCGTCACGTAACSCGGAGTGTCTCCGAGCTGCCCTGCAGGGTGAGGAAAAGCGGGCGAGCAGGAAGGGCTTCCCAGGCCCCGGCGAGGGCCCTGACTCACTAYGTTAGGGCATGTTCTAACGCAGAGGGACAGCGACGGCCCCCACAGGACGCGTGTCCTGGCTCTCATTCCTGGTCTACGAAACTGCCAGTCTGCTTGTCCTTTGTGAGGCCAGAGAGAAGGCTGCTGTGGACCTGACCAAGAGGTGTAATGGAAATGAGGGTGCTCACAAGGAGCTACGTGAAATTAGTTCCATCGCTCGATTTCCACCCCACATAAAACAAGCTTTGAAGTGGGTAGAAGGTGAAGCAAGGGGTTCTCAGCTAAATAGTATGAGCAGTCCTATGGCCTTGGCTCTGCTATAGATTTCCTTAAGGGAATTGAGGCTCTGTCTGCACACAGGGTTGGTGCTTCTGAGCTGGCCAAACCTCCCCTTGCAAGTGACAGTCCTTGGCTGCTCGGCCGGTGACAGAAAGGGCTGAGGGCTGGTTCCGCTGCTGCCTGGGGCAGCTCCCCAGCACACAGCGTAAGCCTTTTCACACAGACAGAACTCAGCCAYAGGTAGAAGGCAGTTGGAGCACATGGTAGGTGTGTGTGAAAGTTTCAGATTCTTCAGAAGCCTTTGCAAAGGGAGAAACCATCCACATGCCATGTCCTACTGTAGGAAAGGAAGCCTCAGACCTTACAGGAAAAGGACAAACATCTCTAGCTGGAAAGAAGCAGGAGACAGCCTAGAGTCGGCCTGATGAGTAGGAAATTTCTCCAAAGCAGAAAACAGAAATGCAGCAGGAGAGGACCCTTTCACCAGGGCTTTGTCAAACTACTACAGTGCAGAGATGAGTGTGGCATCTAACGAAGGACCTTTGAGTATCAGTGTCAGTATTGTTGGTATCCTGCACCTGGGCAGGAATAACCCTAGACACACCTACAGGCTGGGGACCGACCTCCTGGAGAGCAGCTCTGCAAAGAGGGACCTGGGCGTCATGGTGGACGACAAGTTGACCATGAGGCAGCAGTGTGCCCTCGTGGCCAAGAAGGCCAATGGGATCCTGGGGTGCATGAAGCAGAGTGTCTCCAGCAGGTCGAGGGAGGTGATTCTGCCCCTCTACTCAGCCCTGGTGAGGCCGCACCTCGAGTAAGGTGTGCAGTTCAGGGCTCCCCAGTGCAGGAGGGACGTGGAGCTGCTGGAGAGAGTCCAGCGCAGGGCCACGAAGATGATTAGGGGGCCTGGAACATCTGCCCTAYGAGCAAAGGCTGAGAGAGCTGGGCCTGTTCAGCCTGGAGAAGAGAAGACTGAGAGGGGACCTGATCAACATGTACAAGTACCTCAAGGGAGGGAGCGAGGAGGATGGGGCTGGCCTCTTCTCAGTGGTGGCCAGCGATAGGACTAGAGGAAATGGCTACAAATTGAGGCACCAAAAGTTCCACAGGAAATTGCGAGAGAATTTCTTAATGGTGAGGGTGACAGAGCCCTGGAACAGGCTGCCCAGAGAGGTGGTGGAGTCTCCTTCTCTGGAGATCTTCCAAACTCGCCTGGATGCCACCGTGTGCCACATGCTCTAGGAGACCCTGTGTGTGCAGGGGGGTTGGACTAGATRACCTCTAGAGGTCCCTTCCAACCTTAAGGATTCTATGATTGATACCCCTAATGACTGATACTGTTACTTTCTTTGGAAAATGACTGACCTAGAGCAAGCATGAACAGTTGCTCGAGTGCTCAGCTCTGTATTCAGGGCTTCCTAGCATGGAAGCTCTGGGCAGGCCATGGAGCTCAGCTCTGCCACATCGCCTTGGTGATGCAGGAGTCACGCAGTGAATCCTTACACCCAAGGGAAGGCTGTGACAGGGCTCTTCTGCCCTGGCTAGGTATCTAGCTGCTCTTGAGCCTTGTCCTTCCTGCATGAGGGTCCTGGTGCTTTCCTTGCCTGCTCAGGGACAGAAGATGGGCCAGTTTGGTCCCTCCCATGGCTTACCCTGCCTGCAGGAACAGGCCCAGCCGCCGAGGAGGGCACAGGCTGCTGCAGCCGTGCAGGGCTGCCTGCTGCTCCCTGCACGGGCACTTCATAGCAGGGACTGGCCTTGTTTATACTGCAGTCTGGGGGCACCCCATGTCTATCCGCGCCAGGTCCTCTACACTGCTCTGCATTTCCCCCCTCCACCAATCTCTCAGGCATTTGTTACCATCACCTACTCGGATCTCATGCTCCTGCCCTTGGCTTACGGCAGCTCCATGGCCAAGTAAATGGAAAACAGGACTGTCTGACCTCTGCTACTCAGGGATGATTTCCCTTGGAAGGGTCTGCGGCGGGGATGGGAGGAGGGGATCCCACCTGCCCTGTCTTTACAGTCTGCTCCTGGTTTGCAAGTAGATGATGTTGATCCATGCCCTCCTCTTCCGAAAGACACCCCACTTATTTTGTGCCAGTACTCAGATAAAGAACAGGTCTGAATGGTGTTGCTATAGGCCTGCTGACTAGAAGCACTGCAAGTAGAGGGTGCTTTCTGTGTAAAGCTCATCTTTTTCCTTGTTTGTAGGTAACTGTTATCGTCTTGGGAAATAAAACTGACCTCTTGGAGGAAAGACAAGTGGAAACAGAAGCAGCGCAGCAATGGGCAAGGGCTGAGAAAGTGAGACTGTGGGAAGTGACTGTGACCGACCGCAAAACGCTGCTTGAGCCCTTCACCTTCCTAGCTAGCAAACTCTCCCAGTCCCAGAACAAATCAACGTTTCCCTTGCCTGGAAGGAAGAGCAAAGGGAATAACTGCGATAACTGAGCCACCTTAATGTTGTCTGCAGCAACGAAGGCCACAGCCTCAGCCCCTTCTCTGCCATTTGCTTCGCAGTTTCACCTGAAGCAATAATCTCATCCAGCAATAAAATCAGCAAGTGCACGGCTTAGAGGTACCCTTCCTTTTGGGGGACTTGGCTTGAAAGCCACCGATRGTCACAGTCTTAGAAGCACTTCATGACAGTGGTTGCCTTGCAACACAGGTTACAAGGGGAGGCAGAAGACAGGCAGGGTCTTTAGCATGGACTTGAATTCCCTGGGTACATCCATGTTGAGGGACAAAGCAACCAGCTTATGACTAAGCAACCCCCCAGCAAGCCTGCAGATCCGCAGCCTCTAGTCACAAACMGTGCTGGCTTCAATAAAATATTGAATTGGGAGAACATATTTTTGAAATAGCAGCAATTCTTTTACCTTTGCCTTAAACAGGGCCATCCTGGTCACAGTGGTCTTTGGAGCGAGGGGAGACTGGGAGCAGCACATGGTTGCAGGAGATGGGGAGAAGGTGGTAAAGCTGCCTGCGGATTTAACCTCTGCTAGTGTCACAGAGCGGGGATCAGAGCAGAAATGGGACAAAACAAAACAGAAAAACACCTTGTGGAGACCCTGAGCAAATCTACCTTGACATGAAGGTTATCAGCAAAGTCTGGCAAATAAGGCTTTCAATTTGGGAATGTATTTGGTCAAACCGGAAAAGCTCTCAGGGTGCTCATTAATTTAACTACGACCTGAAGGACAACATAGCTGTATGTGGTTTTGTTCCAGCATGTCCAGTACAAATCAGTCCTATTGACATAGGTGACAATTTTACTGAGAAATTATATGGAGCACCTGTGTAGGCAGGAGGCTCCGCACGGGAGCACTGGGTGCGGGGCCCCTGCTGCGGGGCTGCCATGGTCTGGGCTGTGCYGCCCTCAGGGCCTGGTGGCTTCGGGACAGAGCCCTGCGCTGCTGGGAGAGGGGTAGGAGGCTCTTCTGGGGACATCCCCRCAGCAAAGGCCCAGGAACACTGATACCAATCGCATTGCCTTAATTAAATGCCACGTTGTCCAGCAGCGTGAGCGTGCTTTACTGGGCTCGACTCTCCATGGGTCAGTCTGTGGTGCAGAATTTGCTGTCCAAGGTCAGCATGTCAGTGCACAAAGCCAGGTCAAATATAGAAGAGCAGAATGAGTCCAAAAGGTTATGAGTGGGACAAAGAAAGAGACACACCAGGTTGAGCACCTTAACACACTATCCGATACTCACTTCTCTTTGTTGCTGAATATATGAATGGGGGGTGGTGGTGAACTGAAGTACTCAGTTCTGTAATTTTCCACAAAATTAAGCTTGTTTTGAAAAAACATTGAGAATTTAATTGTGAGTCAGCAAAACCACAACCAGTGTTTGCACTGTCATATCATAACTGCTAATAGTGTATTTAATGAGCACAATTAAGCTGTGTGCTTACAGCATTGCTGTTCCTGAACCCTGACAAATCCTGTCAGCATTACTAATGTCAGAGCAATAGTACAATTCACCAGGAATTAAGCAAGAATTCCTACCTTTATAACAGAGGTAGACGAAACTGTTTACGTGCCTTGCTCAATACAGTTTGGATTGCTGTGGCCACGGAGTAAGATAAGAGAGCAATTATGAATGAGCCAGCTCCTGTAACACTCTGCAAGCACCACCATCTTTCCCATTGAGCAAGCTGTAAGCCTCAGGSCCCATTGCTCCCTTCCTCACTCCCTATCCCACCTGCCTCTGAGCCCACTGCCCCTCTGAGCTCTGAGCCCACTCCTGTTTGAGGGGAACTCAAATAGGCAGAGTTTGAGGGGAAGCCGGTCAGGGGGAATTTCATGYACTGTGGGGATGCAAGGGATAGACATCACTGGTTCCTGTTCAGTGCTGCTCCCCACAGACGCAGTGCCAATTGCCTTGCCAAGACTGAGTTCTGTATGCTTTGCCGCTGGAAAATGGGGAGCCACATCATATGAGATCAGCTGGTCCAGCAACACTCAGGACGTGACCATCTAGCACAGGCAAGAGAAAGAAGGAACTCCTACAGTGGCTAAGACTACATTTCCAGACTTACATAAAGTCAAATAAAACRTCATCATATTTTTGGCCATTCACATAAACAACTACCACTCAACTACTACTACTGTTTTCCCTCAAAAGCTTATTCTGTGGCTTTTTAAGCACTCACATCAATTGCCTTTTCTAAATGGTGTAGCATTTCAAAGACAAATTATGAAAATTGTAGTTTTACTCTGCTTGCAATGACTCAAAGTGAAACTCTCTAGWACAGTTTTACATAGGGTTAATAAATGAAGTACAACTGTATGATCTGGTGGCTAAAGGGCAGGACATACATTTTGTTCTTTACTGTTCAACTGACTCAAAATCATCCTAGGTCACAGGGATCACTTATCTACTGCACAGATATGGGTAATAGAGAAGGATTGTTAAACGAGGAATAAAATGACCAGTGAATTCAACCTTCCTTCCTCATTCTTCTTACACTTCTGTCCTGCTGAAATCAGGTTGCTCAGATCAGACAATCAAACCAGCTCCTTTCCCTTTCCAGGTGCAACAGTTTGGCTCATGCTGGCAATGCAAAGCAAGAAGCAGACCAAAATCCACTGAGGTTAAGTCACTTAAATGCTCAAACAATGAAGAGAAGAAAGAAACAAATATAAGCAAGTCCCTCACCAAAAATCTCCATGCAGCTATATGCCATTAATTTTCTTAGGCTGAGCCAGACAGCTGAGGGAGCTCATACACCAAAACACACTTTGTGTCAAAAAGGCATCTCAACAGACACAGCCRATGTACCACTACCTACCAACACCTAGCATGGGAAAGGCTCCTGTCCTTAGTGAGTTATTTTGAACCAAATTGAAGCTGATCTATATATCGATAGATAGGAAAGTACATAAATCATATGAACATAGATTTTTATTTTAAAGTACTGAAATAAATCTCAGARAACGAGCACTGAGATGTGTGTTGGAACATGAAATACCTGCCATGTGAAAATGAGCCTTTATTTCCTGCTATTACCTTAAGGGAGCGGCCCAAAATACCATACGCACAACTAGCTGCTGTTGCTACATACTTCGGTGCAGTGTATCTCCAGGAGATAATCTTTGTAGCTAGCTAAAGGATCTAGARATTCAGTCTCCTTACACTCCTTTCAGGTGTCTCCTGCCAGCTTGCCATGACACTCTCTTCTCACTGGGAACAGGGGACTTCAGCAGAAAACCAATCTCTTCTTCCTCTTGACCGCTGCCTTCCAAATCTCTTGCACTTTTCCATCCATACTTCCAAATAAAATACCAGTCCTGAAAATACCGTGAAAAAAATGTAACTGAAAAAGTAACTAGCAAGGACTCTGCAGCAGGCAACCTCTTCATGGGCCACATGGCCCTGCCCAACACCAATACGCAGCTGAAAAAGAGTCTTACCTTACCTTGCTGGTCTAGAAACATCTTCCCAAAACAGAAGCAGTCACTGCACTCACCTGCAGAGCACTGTTGTCTTCAACCTTACCTGTATCACARTCTTCACAATCTTGAAGCGTTCTGGGAGACACTATGTGGCAAAATGACAAAGCAGGGCACTAAGCAGAAGTCTTCTCCCTTTTTTTTTTAAACATCTTTTTATTAGCACAGTAACAAATGCAGACTTAAGTAGCCCACAACATACAACCAATCCACTGAGTGACTCCTATTCCACGCCTTACAGTTAAACAGCTTAAGGTATTTCACTACAGGTTGCTGTAAGTCCTGATTAAAACCTTTATTCTTTTCACAAAGAAAGATTGGCTTATAAAATAATACATTAAGTACTTCTCATTTCATATATGAGGCCATATATCCACTTCGCCATATCACAGATCATGAGATGACAGTCTTTAAAAAATGTTAAATACCAATGTGCCCTCCATAGGGGAAAACGATCCCAACATCTTTTTACAAAAAACCCAACCCAAAACAAAATAAAATCCCCAAACCAAAAACAAAAAAGCAAAARCAGTGTGTAGAGTCTTGAAAGGACTTTTACATAAATGTCAACATATGCATCTGTACAAAATTAAGCTGTTTTAATCTTTTAACATACTGCAAGCAAACTGAAAACCAGAAAAGTCTAAGAAGTTTACATTCTTCTCGGTACTACGTGTGAGCTAATATTGTTGAACTAATTACAGTCTTAAAATATGCTATTCCCAATTCTAGCTGTCTACTGTAGCAAGATACCTTAAGTTACAACAACAAAATCTTAGGAAATAAAAGACTGAATAAAATCTGTTATAGAAATACCCTACTCTTTACCAGCACCCTCCCTCCTCCCACCCCTTCAATCATAAGCAGCTCTTTCCATCACAGACGAATAATGCAAGAGTTTGACAAAACTCCAACTTATGTAGCATATCTTTTGGTCCATTGCCTGGCCATTCTGTCATGCTCTGCTCTGTTAGTCATATACTGAGTGGCAATACTTCCAACCAGAGGGTCAGCTGAAAAGAGAAAAATATACAACTGATTTCAGACAAGTGGTGAATAAAAACTTCAAAAATATGATTGAAGTGTGAGTTTAATACTCACAAAGCCAGAGTACACTACAGATAATCAGCATATTTAGGTTGTTGGGTCTTCATCAATGCATGGGTACTTACTGCACCATATTAATCTATTACTTAATAAAGAAGCAAATATCAACTAAAGTTTAATAAGCTTAAAAGTCATGTTTTGCATTACTGAAAGATTTCACCTATTTATGTGTTTCGGGATTATTTTACCTTTCTAAAACTGCTCAGGATATCATTACTGTTAAATGTATTTATACCAACACAAATCTGGCTTCTCAGAAAGAATAGATCACATGGAGAACTTTTATTTTTCTATTTTTTTCCCCTAAGCACATTATATGACCTGCCATTTCTCTCATCTTTTACTGACACCAATACATAACCTGTAAAATTGTAAAGAAAGACGCATTCCACTTAACTGGCACAGATGGGTAGGGTAAGGGGAAGTGGTGAGGATGAGTTTTGGTAACTGTATTTAAATAGATAGAAAGGGAGTATCTTTTCTACTAATTTTCAGAACTTGGTTTGTACSTTTTATAACTCCTATCTACTACCAAATTAGCACAGTTTTGCACCCACATGCAGGACCGTTCTTCCTCTCCTTTCCAACCCTGATTTTGGATTTTTAATTTGCAGYAGGGGCCCTGCCACCTTCCCCGCAGTGCAGCCCAAGGAGGGATGACTGTGGGCAGCAGGCAGGGTATTCAACCCTCTCTAGTCCCTCCTGAGCTGCCCTGGGGACAGAAAYGTGCCGTGCTAGAGGCCACAGCTATATGGGCTGCAGCCAACAGGATGAGACGAGGGCCAAGTTATTTAAATGCTGAGTAGAGTGTGTGTGTGTATACATACATACATACATACACACACATATAAAAACCTTACAGGCGGCCTCATCACCGCACAGGGCACTTACCCGGGTTGCAGTCTGTGAGAAGGGAGCAGATGGAGAGGAGAACTTTAGAAATGGTTAACGCAGGACTCCAGTTGTCTTTTAAAATGTCCAGGCAGATGACRCCTTGGCTGTTAATATTACAGTGGTAGATCCTTGTCCGAAACGTGACCTGCAAGAAACGGCTGTCAGACGGCGGGCTAATGCCCGAACASCACCAGTCGCTGAGGGTACGTCCCTGTTCCCCCGTGTTCCTGCTTCTCGACGACCCCGGCGGAGCGGCGCGGGCTCCCCGCGGCGCTGCCGCCCCCTGGCGGCCGTTGGCGCGGCGGCCGCGGCGCCCCTCCCCCCGCGCGCGCCGCTAACGGCCGCCGGCCCCGCGCCGGGAGAAGCCCCTGTGGAGGCGACATCTTGGCTCGSGCCGCGCAGGGGCCCCGCGCCGCTCGCAGCCCCGGTCACCGAAAGCTCCGGCCGGTTTAAACCTTTCGCCACAGCACCAGCGTTGAGGACACAACATACCCGTGCGTACCTATTCGGCACATACCCATGCACTAGGCATGGCAAGCGGGGGCCATGCTAACCTCGCCAAGGCCGCCAGATTCAAGTTTGCGTTTGCCATTAATATGCTAAAGTTAATTGTATTTATCATAACAAAGACATAACTACTCTCAAAGCCCCCCCAAGCTGTCAGATCTCTTYGTTTTACCATGACGTCCCAGATCCCACACAGAAATAATTACCTAGGACTTTCAGCTTGTATTAAAGAGAAGTTTCTAGCCGATAATTCCAGGGTAAAATATAAAGATATGACTCAAGTATAGCTCAAAGCCAGAGGCAAATAAAAACCTCCTTCCTTTTAACTAATATGAATAAGAATCTCACAAGTGTGCAGCTGACAATACTGCTTCCAGCCTCCCTGAATACACCACAGTCGTGTAAATAAACAGCCACCCTACTGACACTACTATGGGTCACAACACAGTTCTTGCTTTTAAAGAAAAGGAAACTGAAATTTAGAGCTTAAGTGATTTATCAAAAGCCTCAGAATGAATCAGTG
This sequence comes from Eudromia elegans, assembly GCA_003342815.1. Classification (NCBI taxonomy): domain Eukaryota; kingdom Metazoa; phylum Chordata; class Aves; order Tinamiformes; family Tinamidae; genus Eudromia; species Eudromia elegans. The sequence continues at coordinate 2,465,562 of PTEX01000068.1, forward strand.
CTGTCTCAGCATGTCTAAGCAAAGAGTCATAAATGACACATTAGCAAAACCATGGTCCCAAGGTCCCAAGTTTGGGTGCTTACAGTCACTATGAAATCCATTTTTTTTTTTCTTTTCTACCTAGGTTATGTCTTTTTGCTCACAGCAGCAAAGAGGTCTGATGTGTTAAAGCCATCCACCAACATTTTTCTCTCCTTGGGTTTCCAATCACGTATGAAAACCTTTGGATACACCATGGTACTTGGGAGTGACAAGAGCTGCAAATCCAGAGTGCTCTGCGTACAGAGGCACCCATTGGATTTTACTGTTGGCAAATTTGGGAGGTGTGAATGAACTGGGCAGCTTGCCACGTAAGTTACCCAAAAGAGAAACAAAACCATGACAACATTTTTCAGAGGAATGTGACCTGCAGAAAGGCCTTTTCCCGGCTCCCTTGATGAACAGTGAAAACACATTTGGCGGAACTCACATGAATTAGGATTATCTGAATGAATAAAGGTTGTAGGGTTCATGCCCTAAATCCTCAGAATTTGTCAGCTATCCACACCCACAATTTTTATTGTCTGTTTATAGGTCACAGGGGTATTTGCGAAACACACATTTGGTAAGCGTGTGGTATGACAAGAACACACTGGTGTTTTCCCCTGAGATTAGAGCAGCCCACACATAAAACTTGCCAGTCAACCCTCTTTCCCCTCCTTTCTGATGCAAAAACGTGGGCCGTGACCCTCCTTCTTCCAGGCTCTGGGAGCAGATGTGGGGTGGGGTGACACAGCTACAGAACTGCAGCGCCTCTTGTTTTCTGTGTTCTGCATCCCCACGTTTCCAGGAACACCCGTGAGGTACAGAGCACTCCAGCTATTTCTGGTCTCACAACTGCAGTCACTTGTCACACAGGAGACACCCACACGACACACTTGGGGAGACTTCCCACTTTGTTCCTTGTAAATTGCTTTGGTTTTAGTTTAAAATGAAAAACAAAAGGCAAAAAAGTTCCTGCATTTTTCCACATTATGTGTGGAAACAGCATAACGTCTGGGAAAGACCAGAGGTGCACCCCTCGCATCTGTCAGAACAAGCTCCAAAAACAAGAACCCTGCTGCTGTCTGCACAGAGAACCTCAGAACAGGTAGGAGGGAAGGAAAAAAAAAAAAAAAAAAAAAAAAAAAAAGAGTGGTTTCCTTGATGAAATTATCCTCAAAAGGAAGAGCAGCAAGGGCTCTCCAGGCAGGTGGGACCGCCACACATCAGCCTGCACGGAGGGCTGACCTGGCCTTCTGGTACCTGCCCTAACCCGCTCCGTTTACTGTAAAGCGAAAGAGAAGTTTGTGGCATTTACAAGTGCTGGCAGCGGCTTTGCCTCTGCTTCCCAAGCAGCCCCAATGCAGCCCACTGCTTGCTCAGTATTTCTCTGTTTGACCTAGAGCTTTGGTCTCTTTCCAAGAAGGCTTCTAACTGTAGGTGAGGCAATAATTTTAACAGATTAAACACTTCCAGAAGAGGAAGCGTGGAGTATTTCCAAGTTGATACAATAAGTACCAAATTAACAGACAGGTCAAGAGGTCTAACTTGAGCACAACAGTCAAATACTTGATATCTGATAAAGCAATCTCTTTAGACAGTCTCTCAGTCCAGTAGATTAATAACTTAAAACAAGGCACAAATCATATTTGCCTCTGTGAATCAGACTTATATTTTTATTATTTAGGGAAAGAGAAGAAAGAGAATAAAACTTCCTTATACATGCAGAAGAGCCTGGAGAAACCTTACGGGTTTTGCCATGGCACCAAAAGTGGTTTTCTCCAGTTAGAGGAGCTCTGCCTACTGAAAGCACTGCGGGAAAGCTGTGAATTTGTTTTCACTTAAGCAGCAAGCCAGAGCTGGGATGGTGTTAGACACATGTAGCCCAGCTGTTTGCCATTTACAATTTTTGCTGATGGCACAAAAGCCAGCAGCGCAGAGAACCCAGTGAAACTGGGAAAGGAGGAGGAATTACAGGGCCACTTACAAACAAACAGCGTTTAGAGTAAATGCTCATTATACATTAGAGAAAAAAAGAACTAGCAGGTTCAGACCAAAACCAGGAGAAACTGAGATACTTAGAAAGCAGCACAACATATTCAGGGTCAAGCGACTATTGTGTGGAATAGCAGAAAAGTAGAGTGGAACTGAGCCATCCTTTGGGAATGTCTCACCTGAGATCACATGTTCAACTGCACAAAGTTAAGCACTGCTATTGAGAAGACACAAGGAAGCTGATCTCAACCTTACCCTGAAGTGACAGGGTAGGTTAATTTACACAACCAGCAGAATAGGAAAGGGGGGAAGGAAGTGGTTAGAGGTTATCAATATAAATGAAAAAAGCACACATCAGGTCAACCCAAGCTACTGTTTTCACCTAGGTAAATGAAATTTAACCAAACTATTTGGGAAAACCATTTGGGAAAACATTTAGTTTAATAGTATGCAACAATAGCAGTCATCTCGAGGGCCAAATACTGAGCTCTTAAATTCCCATTATACTTGTTTATCGGATACTCCTGCACACAGGCCCACCCRGCATATGCCTGTCTCAATAGCTATTTGAAATATAAAGGCCAAAATAGACCACATTAAATAGAGAGAAAAAAGAAAAAAACCAAAGAGAGAACAGATTAACCCTAGCATCATTCAAGTGCTGTATGAAGTACTTAGTGAATGCAAAAGATCTCTACTACACATATTGAGGACAAAGAAAGGGAGTATCTGGCCCTTTTTCAGATTTCTCCCGTTGAAGTCCCATGGATGTCTGATGTATTTCAAAGTCAAGTCTTAAGACTTCTCACTTTTCCACACTCACAGTAGTGCAGGTTGACAAACTACTCTTTCTATTCACAGCCAGAAAAATTGAGGCACAGTGGAACAGCCCACAAACTTGGTGCACAAGCAAAACRACATGAGGAAAACATTGCAGAAGGCAGCTGTCCTTTTTACCCTTCTAGGAGGCAGCTAATCACTTACAGCACTGGCATCTGAGTGCCTGTGCTGTGGCAACACCTTCCCCAAAAAGATTGCTCTGACATATCCACTAAGGTATTAAACTCACATTTGGAGCTAGCACCAGTCCTCAAAGCCTGTGCCTCGGTACCACACGCTGCTTACAGGATGCTCGTCGACAATGTCTGTCAGTAGTGGCTCAGCTGTAGCACCTCCTCTCACTCGGCCTCCTACGAACCTGGCAGCCAGTCCCCATGACCAGTTTCAGCTCTTCCTCTCCCTGCCCACCCCTTCTTTTTTTTTTTTTTCTCCTTTTAAGAAGGCAAGTCCTTTAATGATGTTTCATTTTCAAGTTAGGAAGTGTGTTCCACTAGAGGCACTTTGTCATGGGGCAGCCCGATGTACAATTGTCCTAACAGTTAGAGGCCTAAATGGGGGCAGTAACGGTTTCTTCCTCTCTGCAGGTTTACTGAGGAAGATTCAGCAAAAATGAGTCCTTTTACTCTACCACTCACGAGGCCAAGGTTTTCAAAATTGCTCTTAACCATTCTTCTACTCTAATGTTTATCATCACTACAATACACTGGCACCTGAACTGGCTATTTCTTCATTTCTTGTCCTAAAATACAGGAAAGCTAAGGCAATCACATTAGTCCTACCATTTCCAAAGGACCCACAAATAATATTTACCAGTCAGCGCAAGCAGTTGGGCAACTTGAAATCAACAATTAGTGGGAAGAAAGTAGGAGCAAGCATTACATTAATATAGTAATTATATTTTCCATGCTGTTAATAACATGAGAGAAGGTGTTAGCACAGGAGCCACTATAACAGAGTCTTTGGTTTTCAGCAAGGAGAAGGTTCTTCATTTGGAACTCAAATGGCACAAGTAGCACAGGGGGGTGCTGCTAGATCACTGCTATGCTTTCTCCTACATCCCATGTCCGTGGGACTGAAGTGATACATATTTTATTCTCACAGGTATGTGTGGTTTGTAAACCAGCTTAGACACTGCTAGATGAAAGACTCCATTTAAATGCAACTCTGCTACAGTACAGTGAACCTCCACTGAACTAGTTTTTTGAGGTCTTAATATGTGGTGCCTTTTCTTTTTTATTATTCAGTAAGTCTCTGTCTGGGTGAAGGTTTAGATCCAAAGATAGAGCAAAGAGATCCCAGTCAGAGGCCCAGAAGAGAAAGCAGGGCTGAGCTATCTGACAAAACTGCATTTTTGGTTCTATGTGAGAGAACTGAGCATACGGGACCATCTCAGTACTCTGGCAGTTAAAACAAGGTCTGCTGAAGTATCAAGCTGAACAAACCTGAGATTGTAAGTGCCTGTAGCGTGGAAAGGAGAAATAAGGCATAGCTATCTGTGAAACAGTTATCCAGTACTTCTTATGCAAGCTAATTAAAAACAAAGTATTTGGGACTGAATTAAAATTCTAATCCAAGACACCAAAGCAGAACCATCCATACAGCCAGGGAGCCTCCCAAACAGGGATGGGCAGGCGTCAGCAGGAACCCCCTGAGATGCCTCAAGGGATACGATTTGTCTTGTTAACCAGAAGGGGGAATTTAATGTCCTGATGCTACTAAAAAATAGTTACATGGCCAAGAACAACTCCATAGTTTGCTTCATTTAGGAGACTTGTATTAATTCATCTGCTATGACTAATGGGCAGTGTCTCCACTGAAAGGTACTGGCAGCCTGGACTGTGGCAGGAAGCCTTTTATGCTCCAGACTAGACAAATGTCTTTGAAGACACTACAGCCATCGGTGCTTATCTCATCAGTGCGGCTGCTTTGGAGCAGCAAGTTAAACATGCTCCTGAATGCTTTCAGATGCCAGGCAAACATGAAGTGTATGTGCAACCACCTCTTCTTGTTAACGAAGACTTCCTCTGGCCACGTATGTGAACCACAAGATAACGTTTCCTTGCCTGGTATTTGTCTTGTAGTATTAGAACACAGAAAGGTACTATAAAAGTTTTAGAAATATCACACAGCTACAGAAAAAAAAGATTGCTACTGCCCAAGTGTTCAGAAACCTCAAACCTAAATTCCACTTTAGTAGGCAAAGCACATTAAAATACTACATTTTATTAACTGAATGATTAGAGAAACAAATATTGTTACCTCTCCCTCCTTCTCCAAGTTTGTTTATTTTTCAGTTTCTCAGGCCTGTCCTGATGCCTCTGCTAACAGCATAGGCTCTCTTAAACCAAGACAGGGAAAAGAAAATGAGCTCTAAAACAGTGATCAAATGGTCTGGAAATGCAATTAACATTAGCTAAGAGAAACCAATTGTAGTGTCTGAAATGAGCTTAAACTCATTCTTAAACTAGTACGTCTTTCAAATGGGCTGCATCCCATTAGCACTGCTTGCTACTAAATATTCTGCTGCACATTCATAACATATCAACTACAGGTCTTACCTTTGGAGGCTTGAAAGGATATTCTGGTGTAAATGTGATGTCAAGGAAGAAAACACCTCCTTCATAGACTGAGCCTGGAGGACCTAGAATGGTTGATCTCCATTCATAGATGTTATCACCTTTGGGGCCAGCGCTAAGAAATAAATAAATAAAAAAAAATTACCATAGTTTGAATAAACATGACCTGAGATATTCTCAGAGTTTGAGAGCATAATGCTCTCAGTGTTACCTTTTACATGCCACCTGAAATAAAGACCATCATACAAATTGGACTGAAAGCTTCTGAAAAACCGTTGAAGTCTTATCTGGGCTAAGTACTTCGGGCGGCTCAGCAAAGGTCCGCTGAAAAACGAGGAATGGCTTCTCTCATGAGACATTCCTATAAGAAACATTGCCCAGAACTTCTAAACGAATTACAACACAACAATCTCAACACTGGAAAACATAAAAGGTGTTCCTATATTTCAGAAATGGCTGTTCTGGCTTACTATAACTGCAATGCATCAAAGACCACATTAAATAAATACAAAACTGATACTGATTTCATTCATCCAAAAATAGAATGCACAAAATTAAAAGTATATTGCCATATTACTGCTAAACTGAGGCTCACTTTGTATAATTAAGTGAATCCAAGTGTATGATGATACTCTTGAATATCAAGATTTTCCTCACTCATATCATTTTGCTACAACAATCTCTAAAAGCAACACGGACTTATTCCATTGATACCGTCTGCATTACAGAACTACGTTTTGTAAGGAGAATTAAACTCATCATGTCAAGCTAAAACTGTGCTTTCCCAAGTCAGCTTTGTCTAGGTTGCCCCCAACCGACCAGCTCCTCTCAAGCAGCAACACACACCAAGGACACTGCAGAACACAAATGTCCATTCACGGAGAATCAGCGACGCTTGCATTCTACAGTGTGCCATATGTCTCCAAGCATGTCTGAGCACGGCTCAACCTGTAATGCCATTAATGGTTTAGGGCTGCACTGCTACCTCTTTCTTTCTGTGCTGCTATTGTAGCATTTTATCAGGGAGATGCTAGAGCTGGAAACTCCCTCTGCATGAAGCCAGGTGCTGACACAGCTTTTCCTGCTCTGGCTTCAGAAATCCCTTCTCCCCTCCGTCTGTGAGGGGCTGCATTTTAACCTCGCTGCTGCAGCAAAAGCCCTTCCTCTCCCCTCCCCTTTCTTTCATCCTGGCTGCTGTGAGGCAGGGGGACAAACAAAGGCTCTTCTCACACTATAACAAGCATGGAGCAGTAATACTTGAGAGGGAAGGCAATCCAACAGGCATTCAATACATACATGACAATACACATCTGATTACTGTGAAGGGAACCAAAGTAATTGCTAGTGTTGCTGGTGTTAGTGTTACGAATAGAAATACAACTGCAAAAATAAAATTTCTCAACAACAGGGATCAGAAAATGTATTTTTCCTTCCCTTTGCAGTACTGGTGGATGCGTGCTTGTCAGGAGGGGAATCAGGGGAGAGAAAACCAATCAGTTTTGTTTTCAAATCTCTTTAAAATTTCATTTTCAGATTCCATAGAAGATAAAAGTTCATGATATTTTGGGGCTAGCTACTTCAGTAATAGCGGAGCTATCTCTAAGAGCATGTCGTAGGGGAGGGGGAATTCGTAGGAAGGTAGTAAAAGAGAGACAGGTTCTGTGCAAAGTGATGTACCATCTGTTGGGGAAAGATTTCTCTCATCAAAACAAAACCTCACATTGCTCACAAGACCTGCAGGAAATTAAAGCAAAAACCTTTCCATGCTGAAGATTACTGGTATGCTACTCTACCTTAATGACCTGTCCCTGTCCTATATGGGCCCATATATCTGGGCACTCATGACTCTCCAGCTACCACTTGCTCAGTAGACTGGAATAGCACTGTATCTAGACAAGAAGCTCTAGCTCTTGAGACTCACCAGCTTAACCATGAAATCTTACTGGAAAAGGCTCTCTTGGGCACCCTTAACCACCACTCCAAGGAATCACCTCTCTATACACATATTAGCAACCTCCTGAACCGCCTCATTGCTCCAAATTACACCAGAGATCATCCTTCTCCCCTCTCTCCCCTAAAGATGGAGCTACTGAACGGAACCAGGTGCTTGAGATTTGTTAGTACCAGTTTGCCCTTAGAATTTACATCAGAAGACCTGCCAACTGGGAGCACTTCAACATTGGAGAAATGTGGTGTGCCATTAGCACTGAATACAGCCCTCTGAAGCAATGAGAAATATTTCAACATCTTGCATTTTATTCCCTGCTTCAACCCAAAGGACTGTCAATAAAAGAAATCCCACTGACTTAAAAATAATGTATTATTATTTATAATAGTCTTAGAAATCCCTTGTACCCTATTAGGTTTCCAATTAGAGCTATCACTGCATGGAAGTAATATACTGCTAGACCTCTGTATTAAAAGAGTGCAACATCTTTGTAAAACATCAGTAGGCTTTAACAGTGATGTACTAAGCTTACCTTTTAAGCTTTTCATAATTCAATTAACAGAGTGAAATAGCTGTAGATTTCCATTTTTTACATATTAACATTGATTTCTTATAAATGAAAGACTGAAAGAGGGGAATGCAAGTCAGCTTCAGAGTGTAATATTGCTTGGGTTTAAATTAGGATTAGGTAATATCAAGCAGCTCAAGAAGACCTAGTACTTAATAGAAAAGTGATGATACTAGAATATAGCTTAAGTGCAGTGGGTATTAACTTTGGTGGAGATATAAAAGTTGTCAAAGGTTAAAGATTAAATTCTTTGTTTAAAATCCTCGCAATTATCTGCTTCAAAAAGAAATTTGCTGATACAGAGATCTGGGGCTCACAGGCACAGCTGCCACCTTCCCTGGTGTGTGTCACCACTGCTCAAATTAAGTGCCTATATCTACTAATGCAGCATTTTGAAGCTGCCCAGCATACGACCACTGTGAAGACAGTTTTAGCCAATTATATAGAAATTGTTTCCACTGCAAGACAGGAGTATGTATGTGAGGTACAACTTTTTGTAGTATTAAACTGAATCACCTACAACCTCTTCAATTACAAAGAAAGAAAGGAGAGAAGAGTGACAGTAAAAAGATGATCTCAAAAACAAAAAACAACAAACTGCAACAAAAAACCCCACCGCAGCCCACCGGAGTATTATATCCCTGCCACACAGCAGGGCAGCTAAGCACCACTCCTCCCTGACGATGTAGTAACATCGTCAGTGAGGATGCACTGCAGCTAGTAACATCGTCAGTGAGGATGCACTGCAGCTCCGGCAACGTCTCCCATTCCTTATCACCCCCAAGCTGCTGCTAGCCTGGCCTCGGGGCAAGCGTTGGGACATGAATGCCTTAGGGAAGGGGCCAGTGCAAAGGTAGTTTTTCATTCAAGGACCATCCAATTTTCTCAAGAAGCAGTCTGAACACTGCTGGTAAATGCAAGGTAGGGAGAATTTCCAGACCCGGAGATGAGCCCCAGCTCAAAGTTCTGCCTAAGGCAAGTTCCCACCACCTTGTGCCACTTTGGAAAAGGTCCAGCTTGCTCTGCCTCCCTTTGCTTGCAGATAACATGTCCTTTCTCCATTTAAAAAACAAACAGCTGCATTAGAAATGCCTGCAGGAGAGGCAGGGGGCAGAATAAAGCTGAGCTAAACAGGCAGTTGGAAAGGCAGAGCTCTTGTTTCAGAGACTAACCACTCCTGTAGCCTGCGTGCACACTCCCCTCCTCATGTGCTGAGGAGGCCTGACACGACAGTAGAGCCCAACACGAGAGCAGCGCCGCTCTTGCCCTTGCCTCTCGCCTGCAAGCGGGATTAGATACAAGCTCTGCGCTGGCCTACATTACGCAGCACAAACCAAATACTTTGCACCCATAACCTCAGTGCCCTCTTCTGCCCAGACATCCCTGGGCAAACTACTCAAAGTCCATCTACATCATGTAGGGAAGGCAGGATGTTCTGTTGTCACCCCATGCTCACAGTCTGAAATCCCAGGTTACACACAGCTGACATCCTCCAGGGCAGGGGCCAGAAAAAAGTCCTACAAAAGAGCCCGCTGTTTGCGTCAGCTTCCTAAAACATGTGGAAACTACCTCGTCGTTTCTAGGAATCAACCACATGACTACATAAGCTTTTCTCTAGTAAAGCCATAGACCGGTGAGTACCTCAGTTCCTCCTCTGTGAGGTACAGGATGCATGCATAGGGGAGCACAGTGCTGACAAGTAAATCAAAATGAGTCAATGCTACAGGTACCAAATAGATACCCAGACACACCAGTGGTGCATGTTCCTTTTTAAAAGCAGTCATTAAAAATGCCAGAGACCCTTTCCTCACGAGGAGAGGGACAATTTCATGGTATGCTGAAGTAAACAGCAGCCAAGGAAAACTAGCACGTGTGTGGATTAAACCATAAGCGACAAAATTGCAAACTCATATTTCAACTACAACATACCCCTATAAAACCATTTTTTCCTGAACAAGAAGAATCTGATGCAAGTAGCTGAACTGTTCTGAAGCTGCATACTTATAGAAGAAATAAAGATAATTTCCAAAAAAAACACTGCAGACAATCTTTTCCAAGAGACATAGCTTAATCCAGAAAGAACCAATGTACTAGAAATACATGGGAATTCCAAAGTGGCAGCGTACCTAAACTACGTGCTATGTAAAGCTATTCTATTGTAGACTGATGGCAAACTGAGAGGAAGCTTTAGGAAATATTTATGTGACTATTAGGTCATCATTTTTTTCCTCTTTTTTTTTTTAAAAAAAAAAAAAAAAGAGCAAGAAAAAATGCATTAGAAGCAGTTGTCTGGTAGCTGCTAGGAAGGAAGGATTGCATCTTCATGTGAAGTTCTGGTGCTTCTTGATTTCCTTCTAGTATATGCCACATTCCTGACCTGGTGTCACAAGTGCTGCCTCTTGGTAGCCCACCAGGAGTGGTCACGGTGAGATTGCTAACCTAGGTTGTGAGGATGAATTTGGAGTGGGAATTAGAGGTACCAACAGAAGTTTGAGGTCACCAGCAGAAGCAGGGTCCCTGGAAGATGACAGGACAGCTTCTCAGCCACTGAAAACACACACGTTTACAAAATCCCTCATTCAAAGAAATTTTGCTCTACAGACCCTTGGTTAAGCTTTGTATGTCACAGTCAAGTTAAAGCAAGGGAGCAAAAGGAAAGGCCGCTAATCCTTGGGGCACAATGTCACGTCCAAAACTCATGCTGATGCTTAGCTGCAGCTTTAGAAATAATGGTCACTGCCCTCACAYGCTTTAGCTACTTTAGTATTTATATACTACACACTTGAGTATCATGATGATTATTACTGCTAATAGTATAGAGCTGAGGCACTGCATCCATGGCCAGGACCCCACGATGCTAAGCACGCTACAAGGTGATCCAAAGACACTTAGCCCAACATAAACAGGGTGTTTCTTTTATTAAATAGGCATTAAACATTACACAGTTATTGGAAAGAAATTTGACCAAACTGAGGTAGTTAAGAGGATATCCTGGGCCATCCATTTAATTGTCACTTTTCAGTTAAGTAGTTTAAGTGTTAGGTACAATTTTCCTGCCTTTCATTTTAAATCAAAGAAAGGAAAGGTGAGTGGAAAAAAATCACGACAGCAAAACCTCTGGCATAGAGGCAACCATAGAAAGCTAACAGTAACATACTGAGTTATCACAGGACCTGTGAATCAGAGCAGTGTTTTTGCCCAATGCCATTACATCGAGCCGAGCTGCTCCCCGCTGTGTCAAGATTAGCTAAAAATGACGGATTGCCCACGAGTGAAATGACTAGAAGCTCCACGAGAGGCAGTGGGAAAGAAGGGAAAAAATTGCAGCTGTCTGTAATTAAAAATAAGAAGGAAGCAAAAGGAGAGGTTAGCAAAAACAGCACATTCTACTGCTATTGCACTAAAGTTGTCATAACAAAACTTAATTCTCTATTTAATCCCCATTCAAGAATATGGTTTTAAAATCAAAGCAAAAAATATTTTGTTGCAACTTGTTGATAGTTTATTTTATTTTCCATCCTAAATTTAAAATGGCAGTCACAATATTATTGCACAAGGGTAAATGCCTCACAAATCCTACCATGTTTCAAAGAGGGAAGAGCACACAAAATTTCTTTGTAGCATCTGGAAAGCTTTTCCCTTAAGCGTCAGTCTAATGTAAAACAGGGGGGATTGAAAAATTGCAAATAAATTGCACAAAGCTTAAACTGGATGGTAAACTGTGCAGTGAATTATAGGCTTAGGACATTAAAAAAAGAAACTAAATAACTAAATAGCTCTGATAATGGAGTTGATAAGGTGCTACACAAGTATTTATGAACCCTCAGGAAAATGTTTCAGAAGATATTTCTTTGAAAAAAATATAAAGTAGGCTTCCCAGGTGAGAAAATTTTATATCAAAAATATTTGGCAACAAGATCATATCACAGCTAAGAGGGCCTGATCCTTGCCAAGGACTCAATCTTTTTGATTACAACAGGAATATCTGCAAATCTAGGACCATGACCTGAAGTATTTCAGTCTCAGCAGCATATTACTGGGCAGCTAGGTCAAAACTACTTTGTGAGAAGGCCAGCCCTCTTGAATAATTTTGCTGCAAAGCTCAATTTTTAAACTGAGCTTCACAGATTTAAAATAAAAGCTCAGTTAACGCAGAGGTCAGAAGGAGACGTAGGATATTCTCAGGAGTGTGCTGCAGCTCTATTTAGTTTAACAATAATCACTTCAATTTAGAGGCAAGTCCTCATAAAAAGGTTCAAGAGAAATTAATCCATTTAGCATTGGTTCCAAAATTGAAAATAAACCCAGCCTGCTCGGCTCTCCAGGGCGTCCTCTTTCTGTAGAGCTGCCTTCCTCCAGAGGGGTTTGTCCCACAACCTGTAGGGCCATTTGCTAAGTGCCCAACCTGACCGCAGGGAGGCCGCCTCTTGTGCAGGTCTATGGCTCCAATACACACGGTGCGCAAACACATAAAATGCCAAGCTTTAAAAATGCCAGGGAAATTTTATTGTACGCAAATCTGTTTTCCACTTCCACTCAGTTATTGTCTGACACCTTACTGCCACCCCCAAATTAAAATGTACGGGCTTATATTTGACCTTGCTTCGCCCATTAAATAATACCCTGCACAGGAAACAATAAAATAAATTGGGAAAGGGTAGAAGAGAATCTGCCTTGCCTAACAAGCAGCAGTGGCTTATTTAAAATGACAAAAAGATGTGATGGTGGAAGCTACGCTCTGCCAACTTAACCTTGCGATATTTTTACCATCGGTTTCCTTCCTGCCATTTGTCAGCCGGACTATTAGCTGCCAACATAATGTGAAGGGAGACCTGTCCCTCATTTCCAAATTTAGTATTTACAGCACAGATGTATAATTTACAACTGGTAAGCAAGACTAAGCACTCTCACAAATGCAGCATTTTTGTAACTGCACCACTTGCTCAGGGCCTCAAATTCCAACAGGTTTTTGGTAGCTAGTAAACCTATTTATTTCTGTAACTTTAATGCTTTTATAAGCCAAACAGATTTTCAGAGTGCTTGCCCAACATCAAATTATCAGCCCTGAGAAAAGAGAATCAGTTCTCTCTCGAAACAGCGTATCAATAAGGTTAATATATACCACAGTTCCTGGGTTATTAATCCTAGCTGTAGTGGGTACCCCAGGAGATTAAACAAATGCATGACTTCCTCGTATGACCTATTGGTCCATAATAGGTTCTTAAGCACATGCTAAATAAATGCTCTCTAAACCCACAACAGCTCTGTAAAACCCCCTTTCTCCTCCCAGAACCAGCCTGTCCAGTGCTTCCTTAAGACAATCTGAGGGGTCTCCCCTAAATCATGTCTCACCTACAAGGAAAAAAGGAAAATCATCACAATTAACCTGCCATTCCAGAATCAAGCTAGAATAATATGTCTGTGTTCGTCTCCACCATACCAAGTCACTGTCCTGCCCTTATTAGTGTGGGAACAGGAAAGGTGGTCTCGATAAACAGGTAAATAATCTCAGCACATCATAAATATTTAGGTACATTGTAGTACTTCCATTACAAAACTTCTAAGCCAACTCCTTTGCTTAGGTTTATGTGATATGGAGCCTTCTGTCTCTTCAGAAGTCATTTACTCTATTAAAAAAAAAAAAAAATGAAGCCTATCTGTTTAGTAAGCCTATTTAACCAGCACTGTGATAACATGGTGGACTCATTATCACAGACTTCCTCATCGTCAGCTTACACTATTCACTTTGTTATAACTACTAACCATAGGTCAAGAAATGCACATGCTAAACGACTTGGTCTCAAAAGGCAATGGCAGCTCCAAATCAGTTTGCAAAAACTGGCCCCAGAAAGTTAAAAATTATGTGCAACTTTTGGCAAGAAGTCCCCTGTATGCTGAAAATTGAAAGCAGACAAAAACTCTCAAACTTCCTCAAACCAGTAAGGACCTGGTCCTTGTGGCTTCCCCCAACTGTCTCCCCCAGCTAGCGTGCAGGGTTCTGTGGGGGAAAAAGGGTTATATTAAGGAAGATAGACTACAAGAGTATTAAAAAATCTCTCCTGCCCTATAATAAAAATAATTTCTGCAGAAAGTTTGTATTCAGGCCAGACCATGTAGTACTTAGGATTACTATTGTATACACAACTTTAGGTTAGCAAGAGAACAACAAAAAAAAAACACTCCACTCTGCATGCTCCAAAACTGATCCTTCTACCACTGCCCTGCCAAATACTATTTAGGTGACTCTTACTTGACTCTTACTTTGGTTACTACTTAGTAACCAAAACCAAACCCTAATACTTAGTAACCAAATACCAAACCCTAAAACACACTGCAGATTAAAGCAACCGTATCAGCCCATCGACACCAAGAGAGTCACTTTCACACTAGATCAGGGATGGGTGGCACCATCACTGCTTATCTGAAGAACCAGGTCATCACATTATCTTGGCCACTCTGTTACTTCTAATCGGCCTATCTATGCTGATACCAATAACATTAAGTTGCTAATCAAAATATAGCACGGGGCATATGTGCTATTTTAAAGTTATATGAAATTTAGGATTAGAAGTTAGAAGTTCTCTTATCCTGGATTAGAAGAAGTTCCTTTTTTTTTTTTTTTTTTTTTTTTTTAAAAAAATATACATTAAGCTTTCTAGCTCAATTTACTTGCCTTGTCATTCGCTCAAGGAAACAAGATCACTGGATTTTGATTGACCCACTGCAGGAGGCAAGAGCAAAACTGAACAAGCCACCCAATAGCAGCACAAAATTTAATCGACCCTACTCTAGACAACAACCAAGTATTACCAATTATTATGCAACACCCAGAGTGTCTCTTTCCTGATTTTCACACTTAATTACTATCAAAGCTGCCCAGCACAAGTTTTCATATAACAAACGCTTCCTTTGACTTTTAAAACTGTAACAAGCTAAGACTACAAATTTTGCTCAACAGACTTCTGAGTTTATTATTTCTAAAGAAAGCAACCTTACCTACAATTTAAAACAGCACAGATGCAAGCCAATTATATAGCAGTCACTAAAATTTATTTACCATTGCAAGTTGTTCTTATCAATAAGAGTTTCAAGCATTAGCCATGTCATTGTGGTTCATCAACATTTACTGTAGCAGTAACATAAAATACTATTAGCAGTAACAGTGATACTGTGTAGCAGTAACAGTAAATACTATTCTGAAGCTGACTTTGAGAGTCAAAGCTTGAAATAAGTCTTCTTTCAAAAGGGCTTAAAACAAAAGAGGCTCTTGATTTTTGATAGTATTTTCACAAGGACAGTCTGACAAGTGACATTAATGCCATCTTTCTGATGGTCTTCAGAGTGCTAGGACTATTAAATTTAATCCACATTAGGTGTCACATGAGGGCTAACCTGTGGTCTGCAATAACTGACAAAGTGTTGGGACCCGACTTTCACACCTCAGCTTGAAAGGAGAGATACAGCCCTCTGCAAATTATCTTCCTTCTCCAGGACCCTATTCAGCTGTTGTCGGTAAGTAACTTGCAAACAGAGGACGTTATCACTGGCCACTTTCTTTTGTGACTTTTGACCTTCACAACGTCTTCATTTCCCTATGTTTTTGACTGAAAGCACCTCAAGAATGTAAGGAAACATTACAGACAACGAGGTGCCTGACAAGAAGGGCTTCAACTCACTTAGGGCATTACATCACATAAACCTATATAAAAAAACCACACCATATACCCATAAAGCCAACATCGGCTCTGTTCCTACCCGCATTCCATGTAAGAGGGAAGACTTCACAGCAATCTAATAAGCTGGGAACAGGACACCCAGGGATGGCACTAAGTTCTACTCACAGCAGCCCACAGGCAGCTGGCTCAAAGGGCCTGGCCAGGGAGCACAAGGAGTCCAGGCACCCTCCTCACCAGCACTGCCCTACTTTACAGCCAGCTGAGAACACCAAGGGAAAGTACTTAAGGTATGCTCTCAAGGCTCTTCAAGTCACAACAAATACCCATTTTCTCGTAAAGTTCCTTAAAAAAAGAAAATAAAGTTCACAGAGAAGGAACTTCAGTGGCGTCTAGTAAAGAGTCACATAACGCTCTACTGGAGAGTGCTAACAAATTGATTCGTAGCAATTCTAAACTTCCATTAGATTTCATCATTACGTACACAGGAGGAAAACTCTCCACTCAAACACAGGCAATTGCTTTAGATAAGCAATTCACATTTTCTATCATTATAACCTGGCTACTGCTACAATTAACCTTAAAGCAATGGTGAAAAGATGGTGTTTTAAGAGTAGTGTGAAGTTTTGTACATCATGACTCTTCTATACCGACACACATAAAAAAGATCTCCCAAGAGGCATGCCTACAAAACTTTAAAACTGACAGTGAGGCAGTTTGGTTTTATGCTAGCAGCTTTCTGAAGGAAACCTGAGGACACTGTTTGTAATTAGACACAAATACAAAACAGACAAAATAATACATGGTAACAGGGTAAAACACCTGGAAGAACTGACAGCTTTAATACCCAACCTTAAAGTAGTTTTACACAGCTATCACCAAACAAAGAGAAATGGATCTATCATTAGCTACAAATCACAGGCTTTCGCTTACAGGAGCGCCCAAGAAGAAACCAGAACAGTTTGTCCCCAGTCTCTACAGCTTCATTTGAAAACACTAATTCACTTGGCTTTCTCACTAAAAGACTAAGTACACTTAAAATATTCCTTTCAGCAAAATAAAGATGTTCAAACAGCAATATGTTTACAATGTACATATATTTACACTATTTACACTGTCTTAGAAAACTCCTTAGCTACCTTAGGCAATCTCATCTGAACTTTTAAAATGGAATAACGATAATAAACATTCCTTCATTTAGGTTTCCACATCACGGTCACAGCTTGAAAAGGTCAGTAAATAGATCAAAACCCCCAAAGTACACCCACATAGTCTTCTTAACAAATCTGCAAGAACAGACGATTCCAAAGGCAGGTGTCATTCCCATCATTAAAACAATCTTTTAATAAACTGCTGTATTTTAAATCTTTTTTAAATCAAATGCAATTAAAAGTTATGACGAGACAATTCTCTTTGAGGCAAGGCAAATTGACTAAAACTAGTTCTGTTCTGCTGAACTTGTGGTGGCCAAAGAGAGGTAAAACAGATCACCAAAAAGTAGGTAAATTTTAGTCAGCCAGGTCATAGTATCATTAAGAGATTAGCAAGCTATCAACAGCAACATGATTTCTTTATTCATGCTATATAAATATATAGAACAATGCCACAATGATGCAATTTCCAAGCCATGAGTTAATGATACCAGAAACAAACTTTGCTCAAGAAAAGTCATCGTTAAGATTAAATACTGCAGTAAGAAACTGAAGTATGCACACTTTAGTTTTCATCTTTAAAACTGAGCTCTTTGAGACAGATACTAACTTAGCAAAACCATTTAAGGAAAACAGTTCTGGAAATCATTCTTAAAAGCACTTTTGTCTTACATAAATGTTTCACAGAGTATAAGCTCGTTATGACTTGCAGAAATAAGCTCGTTTGTGAACACAACTTCTCCCTCTATTTTAAGCACTTGAAATAATATTAAAAACATTTTTAAAAGTTTCAGCCACCTGCTAATAAAAATAGTATTACTGCAAAAAAACCACTTTGATCATAGGTCAATTAGAGATTTCATCGCAGAACTTGGTTCCTTTGCTAGCTTACTGGAAGGGATATAGTAATCACTGCGCAGGATCCGATCGGAAGTGCATCTATTTCCACAGCCTTTCTCCAACGGGTTTCCAACGTCAAATACTGAGACCAGGACCCTGGTGCCAGGCCATTTTCTTTCCCAGTCATAGCAACAGCCTCACCAGTAACTGGGCAAGCCTCTACAGCAGGGACACGCATTTCTGTTCCGAAGCCAGCATCACAAACACGCTAGGCTAACGCTGTCTGGTTTTGCTCTCCACACAAACATCTGCATCGTTCTCAAGTTTGCTAAATTTCCATCTTCAACAACGTAATATGGCATGGAATCTTGGTGTCTAATTTCATGCCACAAAAATTAAATAAATTAAATTTCTCTATCTTTTAATCTCATTCCATATGCTTTTGTTCTTTTATTATAAAACAGAAGGAAAAAAGTTTCCCATCTATTTCCTCTAGAGAAAAAGAAATAAGGAAGAGAAATATTCTGTCTATTTTCTGAAGTAAACAATCCCTGTATCTTCACATGAGAACGCTTCCAGGGATTTTATCATTCCCATCTGTCCCCTGCTAAATCCAGCGACTTCTGCAATATTCATTTTGAGATAAAGTGGGCAGTATCACACAAACTTTTGCAGACAAGGCTTTACATTTTATGTATCTGCATTGAGCCCTTTTCCTAATTCACATGCTGGAAATACTTACTGCCCTTCCTTGTTCCAAGTGGGAAGGCTTGTCATCACTGGTATGTCCTTCACAAGGCCAATGAAGAATCAGTTCCTTCCCAACTTTCACAAATGTTTAAAGCAAACTATACTTTGCTAAAGACTTTTAACAGAGTCTTGTCAGCAAAACCATTTGTAAAGAGGTTGTTTGTTTGTAGGAGCCAGTAGTTCCTTATCAGCCTGGGTTAGGCAAAGTCTTCAGTCCGTTGAGCACAATGGCAAAGCTTCCATCAAATTAGCCAAACAACAGCTTCCTGCCCAATGCAGGACACACAAAACTCTGCTGGGAAYCCAGAAGAAACAACAGAAACTGCCAGCGCCAGATTGCTGCAAAGTACTTTGGCTAGTAGTTTTTGTTTTTTTTTTTTTTTCCCCCCAATCACACTTATCCCTGTTAGTAGTTGTGCCATTCCCCCATTTTCACCACCAGTAAAGAGCAATTTTGAAAGCATCCATGTTGCTTCTGCATTCTCTAGAAAGGCAAAATATTTTACTCTTCATGGAGGAAAGAATTCTAAGCACATGTGATCGATGCTGTGGCTGATCATACTATAAGCAAGCAGCAAACTCTCATATTCTGCTTCCAAACACTATCTGAGCGAAGCTTTTAGGTAGTAACTGAAGAGCAGCCCCTTACATTGGAATTCACACAGCAAAGAGAACTGAACCCTTCTACAGGAGACATTTTAAGGTTATTTCTTTTAGAAAGATGACTTATTCAAATGTCCTTTCCAATACTCCCAATAAGAGAAGCTGAAGACAGTGAGTAATTTGGCTAATGCCCAGGGAGTTCTAATGGCTTTTCCTATTATGCTTTTGCTCAAGTACTTTCTTTTTTTCTGATATTTCTGATAATAAAGAGCTTCATCATATCAAAGATGCCCTCTCCCCCTCAATTCCTGTGTAGGAACTGTATGGCTTAAAGCTCTGCTGAGATTTGCAGGCATAAATGTCGACTATAATAGTCAAACCTTTTAACATGTTTATTACTTTGTTCCTTATATTTTTCCACTCTGTGGAATTAATTCTATAATTTAAAGTGCCACTTATTAGAAAGCCAAGACATGGTAAAGAACCTGCTACCTTCAGCACTTCCTTTGGAAGAAATATAGTGATTTCCCTCATTACAGTGTGCTCAAGGTTAATCAGCCTCAGAGAGCAGGAGCCACTAAGGTGCTTGTCACTCAGGAGTTCCAGAGCTCCGCTCCTCACCGCACAGGTCATTTCCAGAGGCATTTCCACCGGCATTCCTGGGCAACCTGACCAGTCACGGTGCGTAACGGGCATTTCTGGGATGACATTATAACATTACTTGAAAAAGGTCAAAGATGCTATTTAAGGAGGATGCCCAATTCCAAAGAGATACGAAACAGGTGCAGATGTGCATATACAGAGGAAAGGAGGGGAAAAAAGTTTGCCTGTGTTTTTAAACTGGGGATTAGAAGGAGACGTGATTTCTATTCACGGTTCAAAATCCAAGCACTTTTTCGTTTGCATGCAAGGTTAATCTGAAGAAACACCAGAAGTCTGCTCATGTGGTAGAGTGTCTCAAGATAAACTTGCTCAAGATTAGGAAGATGGGTCAACCATTTCTTCTAAATCACCAAAGTTATTACTTTGAATTACAAAAGAATTACTTTAAATATTCATAACAGCCAAATGCCTCACTAATTCTGTTTCAAATCCTGCTTTGTTCTTGGCCTCTATTTCTTGTGACAGCAAGTTCCACGGTCTAATTCTGTGTGAGACACACACATATAACGCATTCTTTTTATTACTCTCATATTTGCCACCTTTAATTTCAACAGAATATTTCTTTGTCCTGATGTTATGAGAAAAAGGAAAACACATGTTTCCAGTTTATTTTCTTTTACACTGCAGCATGAAGTAAACAGTTAAATAAATTACTGAAGCATTTCACCTTGGCTACGTTCTTCGAGACAGAGTAAACTTTCCCCTCTACTAGCAAAACCTGAGCGAGAGGAACAAATAAGGAAGCTAAAAACACAACTTCATGAGCTCAGAGAGAGCTGCTTATAAAGAAACATGAGGAAACAATTGCTGAGAGTATTAAAATAGTTGTCTACTCAACACTAATAAACCTGTATTTGAAACTTAAGTGAGTGAATAAATTCCCCGAGCAAATGAAATATAGCATCTATGTGGCTGTAGATGCTAGCATGGGAGATGGGCAGTAATACTTCCCTCCCTTTCCTGAGTCAGTATTGAAAAGCAAGCAAACAAAACACAAGAACACACCAAGGCCCTATCAGGTAACATCACCCCAACCTCTGATATCACCCGTGCTCAGCGAGCTATTTTAAACCTTGCTGCAGAAGCGGCCACAGTCACCGGTTCCAGCTCACTCTGTGGGCAGAGGCAGGTTCTTAGAAGCCACAAGCGGCGTCATGGCTGCATAAGGAACCGAGGCCCCGATCCCACGGCGATGTCTCAGGGAGCATGCGGGAGGGGCACGTCTCTTATCTGCATAGAGCTGTTGTTACCCAGCACTGACACGTCTCCAACCAAAACACTTCATAAAACAGGGATCTCTACCGAGAGGTGCTGCATTTACAAAGCAATTGAAAGAGGTTTCAGAGGGACTTGATAGGAATACAAACTGATGACATTGGTGTTGCAGTTTCAGTGGAAACTCTGCTTGATTCAGTTATTGAAGGATAGAAAAGGGCAATTCAGAGACACTGCAGAGCTTTTCCATTACCTAAGCTGCAGGACTGGTCCCTAAATATAAATGTTACTCTCAGACTCAATACTCAGAGTCCCTCGCCCAGTACTGGTGAAGATGCTGCTGCTGGAGCCTGCTGTGCCCCAAATGACATCAAATCGTCCAAGTTAAAAACCACAGGCCACTGAAAAAGTTGACCTAAGATTTCACAGGAAGCCTAATGCACCTGCAAAGCATCACTCGAGCATGATCTAGCCGCCTTCACTTGAGTTGGGCTGAAACTTTCTCATGGGCCAGGTACTGAAAATCAGTGAGAAAGCAAAAATTCAGAAGAACAAGTAAAAAGCCAACAGATCCAAGAAGATTGAGATCACAGTTCTTTATGTTAAACTACTTAAATGAGGACCATAAACTCTTTATTTTCAGGAATCTTGCTCTTTTTATGAAGTTTGCACTTCAGGAAAAAGTATTTACATCACAGTGCTTCAAGCTGCAAGACCACAGAGGCGCTGCTCATTTTTTCCCCCCACTGAAATCTGCTTTCTCCTTCAGTGGGCAAAACTGTGGAGGGACAACCACCACCCCGGGGAGAAAGAGAGATCCTTGATCTTTACACACACATTATTAATATGTATTTAGGAAAGGCATTAGTTATATGAGAACAGGTTTCAGGACTTGAAAACAAATTTCCGGAACAGAAAAGCTGTTGTTGAGAATACTTGTTATTTGGACCAGATTTTTTAAAGGTGTATTTTGACAATGAAAGAATTTGTAAAACCAACTATGCTTTTACACTGTTAAGATCATTTTTCCAAGTTAAAACTGCAAGGACTGTGGGAAACCCATCAGTCTGCTCTTATTGGCAAGTAGTTGCCAAGGGCATAAGAGCACAATTTGTTCTTACTTGCTGACAGAAGGATCTGTTTGAAAAAAGAAACCCAGGTGAGTGAAAGACAAAGTAGTGCCTTAATCGAGTGGAAGGATATTCAAATTGAGATTTTTTAAAAGACGACATACACCTTTAAACAAACTTGCATGATTAGGTAAAATTATGTCCTATCCTGATCAAACGTGTACTTTATTTCACACTAAAAATATGCTTAAACATGTATGTGTGGAATGCACATGGACACCCACACAAAATGGGTACATCTCCACAGGTATAGTAGCACAGTTCAGTGACAGTTAAAATGAACAGCTACTGCTACAATGTCAACACAGAGGGAGCAGAAAGGTCCTCCAGGATTGATAGGAGAGAATTAGCTTCAGCCCCTTGGCTGAGTATTTGCCCAGAGCACACATGCTTTTATCCGGCCTTCCACGACAGCACATCTAGAATTATATTACTACCTATCTTGGCTACAAAATGCTGGCAGTACATGCAGCATTGCACCACCAATCCAAGCCTACAGGCCTTACTCTCAGCCACGACACGGTTGGGCCTTGCCACTCACAGCCCTGGGACTAACCGAAGCAACTCAGCATCATCCCGGGGAGTCCATTCTGCTAGCCCTAAGGCACTTGCCCATGTAGGCTGCTCCAGGTGACACAATGTGAAGAATTTCAGCAAACATGCGTTCTGTCCACCTTCCACTTCAGCAAATTAAGTTGGGTTAAATGCAAACACTTTTCTGTTCTTGCACATTTGCATATGCRCACACCATAAACACACCACAAATAAAAGTAGATCAGACATTGCTCCCTTAAAGCTGCTGTACAGATGATATCTAGAAATTTTAAAGTTTGCATGTTATTAATAACTCCTCCCAACTACCCTAGAAAATAATGTAAGCTGGTGAGCAAAATAAAATTCAAGCTTATTTCACCTATTTCAACATTGAAATCTGGCATCTATATTGTGTTCCCATCCTTCTTAAGCTGTTTCCCTCCTGCAGAACACATACGGAAGTAGAACAAGGCCTCGGCCAGCGCTGCCCTTGCTGTTGTTGCACATCCACCTTCACCTGTTTGCCAAACCCAAGCACACGTTGCCTCTCCCGAGCACCGTTCCGTCGCAACGCCGGCTCCGCTCCTCTCACCCGAGCAGAGCTGACCCCGCAAGCGCAGGGGCCTCCCGAGCACAGGGCTGGGGCAGAAGGCAGCGTTGACTCCGAAGCAGCTGGAGATCAGAGGGCTTCCCGAATCGAGGGGAAAGGAGGATCTAAGCTAYACAACCTCCAATTAAAGCACAAGGACTTAACCTAAGGCAATCCATTTATTAAAAATGTCTTAGCAGCTGTGACCARTGTGGATGAAAAGCTGTAAAAGAGGCAGCTCAGTGGCTGTTGTGACGTTTCTAAATGTGTTTTCCACTATGGCTAGGAATGATCAAGAGACTCATCATTTCAACAAGTGTTCTTAGTGTAAACAGCTAATGTTGAAAGTCAGACCCGTAATAAATATATGCACTTCATAATTTCACTCCTGAGACATGCAGTTTGCTACAGACAAAAATGGGTACAAAAAGAACCAAACATAAAAGAGAACAGCTTAAGCCTTTTGTTTTCTTTAGTATTTCTTGTAAAGAGATAAACTTGAACATGTAAAACTAATTACCTTTCCTAATCCCTGTGAGRGTGCTCTGGAGGCACATGGGAGTGATTCCCTATAGGCATGCAAATATCAATGCCGGTTCAAAAGACCTTCCCTCACCTACATCTATGTTTTTCTGCACACACATTTGTTTTTTTGGGTTTCCATATTAGCTACATGCCTGTTCCTTCTATAACTGTTTAATTTTCCTTAAATCAGAAGGCTGTAATGGCCACACTGATGTATGAAGGAAAAAGGAAACAAACAAAACACAAAACAAAGCCAACACAGCATGCCCTAGCATTTCTTACACTTGAAACAGGATAATAAATACCAGAAAGGAAGCACCACGAATCTGAGCATTGTATTATTAAACAAACAGTATATATTTGCATTAGCAATATTTTAGCAATATCAATTATATTTCATTAGCTCCCTGTGGTGGCAAAACTATAAAAGTTATCAGAGACATAAAGGGGAAAATTAAGTAGCCAATAGCAAAGATTTCCTACTTACACAGACACGTGGTTTTACAGCTGCTTTACATAACAATAAAAACCTAATATAGGGTAGGTTTTGACAGCTTGGAGAGAGACAACAACAAATGTCAGTGACAGAGTAWGCACAAATGATCTCTTTGGAGCAATTAAGCAATTTTAGAAGCATCACTACGTCCAAGAGCTAATGGGTCCAAAGAGACATAAAGGTCAAAAGTGCGAGTTTCTCTCTACTGACCAGATATCACATACATGGCCCTTAGGAAGGGAAGATAGCTGCATAATCATTTTATATAAGCCCTACTAGAAAACAATCCTATATAAAACCCAGCACATAAAAAAGAAATATCTTTCCTATAGAAGCCAAAAGTAAGAAGCAATTTTCTATACAGCTGTCTCAGCCTAATTAATAAAGGAAGAAAAAAAAWGCTTCATGTTGTTATCTACACAAGCTGAAAGAAAACCACTGTGTATACACATATATATAAACAGTAAGATGCTCAGAGAGTTCAATAACAAATTTGAAAGTCCATTAAAGAAAAAACAGGTAAATAACACATTTTACACATTAAAACTCACAACTCTTGTAGTGACCTTGAACTCTAATAACATGAACAGCAACATACACAAACACTTGCTTCCAAGTGCAGGTCACTCCCTGTCTTCAGCAAGCAGCAATTTAGCTTGATCTCATGTTGTTTATGACACACTACCTTCTCAAAAAGCCCATCTCGGCACACATCACTATTCCACTACTATCTTAAAGCCCAGAAAAGCAGGTTCTYTCTCTGAAAATAAGGCGCACACTAAAACAATCAGATATACATCAATTAAAGACTACATAAGAGCAAGATTAGTCAAAATGYTGACCAACTAATGTTGCATTTGCCTCGTATAACTATGTGCTGTTTAAATGCTCACACAGGCTCACCAACTGCATATGCCAAAGACRTTCTCGTGACCCCAAAAGGAAGTTTAGATCCATCCTCTTGAATAGAAATCTTCTAAGGTCACAGAATACACTTTTCCAATGACCAAAGAACACCATGTAAATGAAGATGACAAATGTGCTCCTCGTACTCAGGATTATCTCCAATGACCATTTAAACACTTTAAAAACATTCTTTCCTCTTGCTCTTTTATCAAGCTCTTCTGATACATGATCTGAATACTTAATTCAAAAATCTATATATGCATTCAGTAGTTCAGCTGATCACTGCTACTTCATCTGCAAGTAAATTAACAAAACAAGATAGATTTTATTTGCTTGGTTTTTAAATTCCTTATAGCCATTTGCTTTCTGCTGACAGGAAAAATCTCACCTCTCCACTCTCCCAGCAGACATGACCTGTGGAATTGGACCAAGGTAATGGCTTCCTGCAGAAARGCTGCTCTGAGTGCTAGGGAAGAGAAGGGGCCAGAAGCAGCTTAGTGCAGCAAGAAAAGGAGGCAGGAAGACACTAAMAATGCTCTTCACAGGACTGGGGTGGTTTGCAGAAGAGGGACACTGCCATGGGCCAGAACAGACACACTCTCTCTCTTCTGCAAAGCTTATGCACTACTGGTAAGTTGGTACCTGCTAGACTGCGAAGAAGAAATAGCCTGAAAGAGAAGTGTGAAGAGCCATGTATCTGTTTAAGAGACTGCCAGGTTTGCTACTGAGAAAAGGGATTTGGCAAAATACATCTCCACACTCCCAGGTTCTCCACTTCCAAGGTCCATGTATGACTCCAACCCACACATTCCTAGTCTTCCTCAGTGGTGASCGTTCAGCCATCAACTTGAACACCTTTCTCTTCTCCTATTCTTTTCATATCATAGAAAAGCACTACAAATTGAGTAGACTTCACAAGCTACCACAAAATTCACCTTCCTGGATCCAGACCCCCGTCAGGGTCTTCCTTTGCTCTCACTAAGGCAAACTCATCACAAATAAATCCCACCCAGCTGTTCAGTCAGCCACAACAAGAGAGATCACTGCACATTCCCACTTCTCAGCTTTTCACTCCACTTCTACCTACCTACMCTCTGTCAGTCTATCACATCTTCCATGCAAGTCATTACCATTCCAAAGCCCTAYGGTCTGATCCATATTTTTCATCCAGTACTAGATATTGCAGATGTCAAAAAAMMMCCTAATTAATTTTAATTTAACACTGCAATGAAACATGTATCTGAGCAATTTCAGTGCTAAATTATTTGTCAAAATGTATAACTTTACATCCCTGCATAAGGAATAAAATCTACTATGAAAGCAAAGCAAAAATCCTTGAAAAGCGATGTAAAAAGTCACAGCTTTCGCCATTAACATGCATCTAAATTTGCTTTTGCTGTGGAAAGAATATCTACCAGACACACCAGACACACCTGATATATTGCAAAGGCTCAATATAGCAGAATATTTACAGCCATTAGGAGTTAAGTAAACACACTGAATACTAAGTACTTTAAATTGGGTGTCTCAGCACTTCTAATAGTTTTGCAATTTAACTAATATTTCCCTAACAAATAGTTGCATTCCATCTAGTTATTGAGGTGGAAGGTGAAGTAGGAGCACAAAGACAGCAAAGAAAGAGATTAGCTGTAGGACACCTTTATTATTTCTCTGCTACTATCCAGAAAGAAAACTAATATATCTCAAAACACATTATCCTATTACAATGTAATAGTATCACAGAGTAACAGCTGTGATAACCTTGATGTGCACAAACCCGGAAAATAAGCAAATCACATATTCAAGATACTACAATAGCTGCTGAATAAAACACTCGCTTATTTACTTCCATCAGATAAGAGAAAAATGCAGTGTCACAAAATAAGCAGAACTTAATTTTTGGGGAGGTGAGATGGATACAGAGACATCTACAAGCCCAAGGACTAAGCCTATTTTATTATTAAAGGATATTTAAACATAGCTGGAAATTTACATACTGCTTTGCAAACAGAGACAAGAAGAAAAGTCCTTTGTCCTGAAAATTTTACATTCCAAATTGAACAATTCAGCATGTAGGTTAACACTTCAAAAAGGCAAAGAGAAGGGGCTGAGTGACAGAAAACAAGGGATTGTTTAGAAAGCAAAGCTTAAAAAGAAGAGTGGCAGAARCTTCCATAAAGGGCAGAAGTTGAACATTTTACTTGTCTAAAAGCAATACAGAGTGGAACAAGGTAACAGAAGAGGGACCGAGGTTAGTCAAGAATGAGACTAGAATGAGGATAAGAAGGTGAACAGGGAAAAGTAGGACAGGAGAGCAGAAACTCTATTTGGTGGGTACTCCACTAATAAAGTAAAAAAGGCCATTTCTGGTCATCCAATTCAGTTTAAAACTGGCAAGAACAGTCACTATTTCAAGGAATTCATGACTATGGCCCCATTCTCTCCCAGTCTGTTCTTGCACTCCCAAACACACATACACAGAAGATCAGGGCACATCCCTGACTTTTTCTATCTGCACATTTGGTGTCCACAGATTTGTTCAGCCATTTTTGCTGATCCTATTTGCCCTCACAAGGTCCCACAGCAACAGATTCCTGGATAACACTGCCCCTTGTACACCAGGACCTTATCTGCTTTACAGTGAGCCTCCAGGAGTTTCAGCAAACAACCCTAGCCCTGTAGTATCCAATAGGGTTTAGCGAGCAGGAGTTGTTGTCATGCTTCTCTTCCAGTTGCTATTGAAGCAGGGTGGGCTCGTTTCAGACAGAGAGGTTCACTGGGCCTTCAGCAAATGAAGCCTGCAGCTTCCTACCTTTAACACCAGTCTACACTGATTGATATCCACTGGTTAAGTGTTTTTTGAACATTCTGACCCCTTTTCAGCTTGCTTATTGTTTCCCTCTCCTTCCCTCCCCCCTCCCTCTATTTCTACATCCCTTTCTCTCACTCCATTCCTTTCTCCCTGCTTTTCTTTTCCCACTCCTCACCGTTGTTTTCTCGCTYGCGCTCTTACTCATGCGCTTCTAAAGATATAGGAGGACACTCCATGGCTCAAGAGCCGCACGCAGCTCATGCCGCAGTTCGAGGAGGCCTGCAAAGATACAGGTGGGCACCCGTTACATGCATAGTATTCAGAAAGGTGAAGCAGGTTGTGCCTTCTTGCTTTACAGAGCACTGTGAGCAGTTAAGACTGGGTAAACACGCTGGCTTTAATGMTAGGCGAATATTTTGCCTTGTGACCGAGGGCAAAATACAACAGGGCAATGAAAAATGTTGTGCCAGCTTCCATGCTGGCTACTTACTTAAAACTCACTCATGCCCAAGAAAAGGTTGGCTTATGGATAACTCTCCCCATCCATGCAAGGGATGTCCCATTTCTTCTGCTCCTTCAAGAGAGCAATAAGAAAGSGGGGCTAAATTGCTGGAATTAAAAGAGAAGGAAAAAAAAGTCTTCTTCCATCTTCTTGCACTTTCCACCTCCGCCAAAACCTTTGCTTTCAGCAATGTCCACAACATTCTCAGGGATGCTGATGAGCCATCTCTCCGCACCATCCCTTACACACTCACCATTAACATCTCTATGAACAGTCCTRCTGTCATTAGGGCACAAGACCCTCTGCCTGGAGTAGTATTGCATCTCTTCAAATTCCAGCTGGAAAGCACACCCTCACACTTTTTCATTCATTCACACAGTCTTACCAACAATATAATTAACCTCAAATGGGGGACAAAGGGATGGAAAAAGATCCAGAAGATGCTATCCTAAAGAAATTTCATTAGTGGCTTAAATCTTGAAATGCTCCCCACAAAATACCAAGGCACTCAAAGAACAAACTGAGGAGCTGACAACGGTTACATTCCTATTGACTTCCTAGGTCATTCCTGGAACTACTAGACATCATCCTGCCCAAGTCCATACATCACTATAAGGTGGTATAGATGTTCACTTTTAGGTAGGAAGGAAAGGATCAGCACAGCTTCAACGTATTGGAAAATTATAGTCAGATTCACAATATTTTGCGATTTTACTGGCATTTAAAGTATTCTATCTTCTCCCTCTTACCTCTCCCCAGGTGTAGGTAACATAAATAACTTTCTAAAAAAAAAAAAAAAAAAAAAAAAGAGAGATAATGAAACACTGTAAAATTCCCAATTAAAAAAGATATACCATCAGAAACAAAACTAGGCAATTCCTGCTGATGAACAACTTCCAAGGTAACACCAACTATACCTGCTTACATGTGCCATCTAATATATCTCCTTTAGAAAGGTTACCAAGACATACAGGAAATAATTAATGTGCAAATGTGATATTACAACAATCAGCTTGACTGATTAGAAATTTCTGATGAAATGACCTTTTATGGTATACTACAATATTGCCATAATTGTTTTAAAACTCCATGTTATTACAGTTGCGTGCATTTTAACAATCATTCAAAGCCATCTGCAACAGTTAAGCACTGTTTTAATTAAAATATGCTGCAATTTCTTTACTGTTTATAGGCCATTTCTGAGAGCAGCCACAGTCTATGCTCACTCAGAATACCAAATAATATATTAAAACTTCCTGGAAGTTGGAAACTTCAAATGTATGATGCATCCATAGCGGCAAAGCCCTAAATCAGCATCTTAACATTTCAGTGAGGCTATTCCATCTGCAGGCAAATCTTGGACAGTAATCCTGCTGGGCTCCCCTTGTGTAATGATCACTACGGCGGAGAAGCTCTTCTTGTACCTCCTGAAACTCCAATGAATTCCTGCATCCACATAAAAAGATTTCTTTCCCACTCCTCTCATCAACTCATCTATTGTGAAAAGCCACCTCTAACTTCAGAATCCATTTGTAACATTTCTGTTTCTTTTTCTTCCCCATTCCTGTTTGCAAATCTCGGCAGGAACTCAGGCATTTAAGGGGGAAAAAAAACAAAAGAAAGAAAGAAAGAAAAACACGGTCTCCCCTTAATAGTCACTCAAATTAGCTTCATTGGCAGAAATCTATTACATATCCATAGGAGAAGTAGCATTAAAGAGTAGCAGCCCCTCCACTCCAGGATCATCCAGGCCAGCTCACCTCTGTTCTAGCCAGTAAGACTCACTAGTGCCTTTACAAATCTCCACATCAGCTCAAGATTGGCTGAGTTTCCAGCGAGCCCAACAGCTCCAGAGGGAAGGATCAGAAAGGCAGTTCTCTAATCTCTTAGGCAATCTTTTATACCAGCACAAAGAAAGCATAACCCATTGACATCCTGATTTGCTTTACACTCACTTCTGACTTTAAAAGTTGAAGACCTTAGAGGAATCAAGCCCTAAATTGTGCGCTGCTTCACAGAAATATAAATGCAAAGAAATTGAACAGGACTCTACATCATTAATCGTGCAGTTTCTTTAATCCAATTACACTGTATTTTCTCTTCAACAAATGAACTGCCAAAACTTGGCCCGGGCCCAGTACTCAAAACAGCTCATCTAAGTCTTACCTGGTCTATATTTTAAATTGCAAAACAATGCAGGAGAAGGGGAAGACAAGCACTACATCTAACACGAGCTACAATCTGCACGACCTGCTCTCCTCCCCCACTTCCTATGCCAGGGAGCCCAGGGTAATAGAGAATGCTGCTYGCTTGATGATGTAGTTAAGCATGCAGATCTGTGTTATATTCTCCTGGTAATGTCAATTAGTCTCTCATGCACAGAAAATATTTACTAAACGCACTGCAGTAACCATTATACTTTCCAGAAATGCCTTGGAAGACAATTGCACATTCCTAAAATTTGCAAATTGGCAAGGGAATCAAGAAGCCCCCCCTGAATTCCGAGGTGTACAGTGTTTATTTTGACAATTTTTGTTTATTTATAGTACTAGACAATGCATGCTCTCTAGCTCATCTTGTGAAGTCAGTATTTAGAACTGCAGTGTTAAGCCTCGGAGGAAAAAATGCATATAAGCTGATTCCATGCAAATGCATGTACAGTTTGGCAAAATTCTACTATAATGACTAAATAATATAATTAATATAACTTAGATTAAAGCACTTTCTTTGGTAGAAAAAGCATAGACCTTAGCTTTGTATACGGTGCACGAATCCATACAGATACGCAATAATCTCTTAACCCATTTACGTGATAACATGTGTCCATGTGTTTAGTACCTTAAGTACTTTCAGAAATGGGCTATTTGGAAGACTGCAGTCTCTCACTTAACATCACATYGGACTGCAGGTAGAGGCTGCAGATGTTTTGCTCATCAATACCTTAATCCATTGCTGTAACTTCTACGGGTGCAGGTGGCTCCTGTCTCAGTCCCTGCGCATCCCCTTCACATGCAGGGCCACACTCTATTTGGCATTGGACTCGACCTTTACATAAGGCGCAGAACTCAGTTACTTCCAACCTGCCCCTGTAGAAATCCTTAAAACACAAAAACTTCCAGTGTCACAACATCAATCTCCTAGATTTCCTGGCTCTGTGGATAATTTTGTCCCCTTACAAATAGGCAAGGTAGAATCAAGACATGCTAGAATCAAGCCCTTAAGACTCAGACACACTCAGTGTTTCCTATTTATGTCAATCAAGTGCCAGGCACATGCCATACAAATATTTTTTACGACAAAACCAGATATAAAACCTACCGGTACGCATGCATCAAAGTATCAAGCATGAAGACAGGTAAAGCTGGAACGCAACTGAAATTACACCAAGTTAAAGACTGAACAATCAAGACAAAATTCTAGAGTATCCGTCTGATACAACATATATGCAGCCTAATAAACACAGTTGCACAGTGCCCTCCAAGGGCAGCAAAGCTAAAAGTCAAATAATAAAAATTAAGCAGTATACAGGAGGCGCACAGGAGGGATTTCAATCCTCTTTGTTCTTAGCCACGAGACAATCTCAGAGCTGCYCGCAAGATCCATCGTTCTGATATGTGGCACATGGGAGCGCAGAACGCGGCTCCTCGGGGACCTGGGGAGGTGGGATGTGCCAAACGGAACCTGCCACCGAAGCTGGCAGCTCCTGCCACAGGAGCCGAGCAGCTTCCCCGCTGAAACGTTGCCCATTTTCAAGGGACACTGACAAAAAACATTCGCTGTCTTCTGAAATGCAAATTCCTGTAAAATTAGCTAACCGATCCGCAGCAGAAGCTGCTCCTCTGCAGCTATTGTCTGAAGAGAGCAAGCAGGGGATGTCGCCGCAGGAACTGCGACCTACGTAAACTTGGAATTCACCAGCTACCTCAACAGCACTATTTTTATGGTTTGCAAAACAGACCATACGCAGGTGCCGAGGATCTCTAAATTAGTTAATACACTGCTTCAAAAGAAAGAGCTATTCTCCAGGGATCAAGCACCAAACAAAAGGGGGAGGGAATGGGGAACCACCGGTAGTTTGTGTGACAAAAGACATTTTTCAGCTACACGCAGCACTAATCATGGAAGGCCTTCCTACCCTGTAGTTCAAAACTTGTTACAAAAAACACCCTCTTTTCAGCTAAAGACACTTGTATAAGCTGAGGATTCAAATCAGACATGATGTGCATTTCAGTCTCAAGATAAAAATGCCTATTTTTCTAAACAGGGGAACAAAACCCCACATTCATGTATTTTTTCCTCTAACAATCTGAGTGTGTACATAAAAGAGGGGGGAAAAAAAGGTCTTACTGACATGAGGGTTTTTAATTAAAAAATACAAGTCCTTAAAGTTTACATTTAAGTAAGACTATGTTCAGGAAAGCCTTCAAAGTATGAAGATAATAAAGAGCTGATACTATAATTTAATGATGACGGTGCATCCTTACTAATAGTCTAAATTTAAAAGCAAAAGCACTTAAAGCTTTGTTAAAGTTGGAGGTATTTGGAAAGCACATTTGCAAAAATTCCAAGTACTGTATAAACAACTGCAATCAAAATGAATGCTACATTTTCACAGTAAATAGATTAAATATATCAATTAGAAAAATAAACCATTGATTTCAAAACTGCCTTCGAGCCATACATTTTCTTGCAGACTTCTCCCCAGCCAAGAAATCTTACTTCCACGTTGCAAAGTTTTGAAAACTCTGAATATTTCACGTATTAGAGCAGAGAGCACTTCTCCCCCTCCTCTATACTGAGAGCTRTATTTATTAAGTGCTGACAGCTAACTTTCACAAGACTCTCAGGGAGATCTGGTCCTTATTCTGTGGATTTACAAAAACTGGGCTGACGCAGCCAGGAAACACAACTGTATTTTATTATTATTTAAATAATGAATTTGTGATAGCATTTCACTCTAAAGAGATTGTAAGCCTTGCAGGCAAATGTCTCTTTTCATAAAGATTTGAAAATTATTTTTGCTTAAGTAACAGCTGGCCTTGCCTATATGGCCTTAAATGAGCCATGTGGAGACAAACTTCTTTCAGTTTGGGTAAGAAAGATTAAAAACATTAATTCTGGTTAATATCCATTTTGGTTCCTCTACACAGATGGGGAAAATACCGTTAAATTACCCTGCTTACACAGAGTCAATACCAGACACCCAATAAAGCGTAAGCTCCAGCCCCGCGCACAGCACGCGCGATGCCCACGGTTCCAGCACACGCGCTAGGCTCAAGGCAGCCTATAACAAAGGAGATTTACATTCATTTCTCCACTTTGCCACAGACTTCCTGCATGACCTTGGCCAAGCCGCTCGTTTCTTTCCCTTTTTACAGACTGGGTAGCTGCAGCACACAGAAACCATTTATTTCCTAACCCCGTGGCAATTAGCAGGCGGGACGGGAGATGCACAGATAGGGAGGTCAAACAAATGGCATAAAGAGCGTAAATGGTACTTAAAGCTTTAATCAACTCCCGCTAAAGCTTTGGGAGCCTGGTCACCATGACAGAACCAAAGCTTTGGCACAAGATTCACGAGTGTCATCCACAAACGGAGCATCTGCAGACAGTCGTGGATGCAGACTCCTTAGTCCCGCTGCAAGGATACGATTTGCTGCTAGCACAATGCATACAGAAACCAAGACATTTCTAGATATCTTATTTGAATTCTAACCAAAAAGTTACAGCTTTCCATTACAGTACAAAATAAGAGAAATAATCAGGTACCATGCTGACAGATGTGAAATACTTTAGGTCTACATAGCTATTCCGCAATTCATATTAACCCCTAACCACCTTTTGAATTTGAAAGCCACATTTGACTTTCATTGCTTACCACCAATAACAGAAACAAATCACCTTGCAGACAACACAAAATTAAAGATGTCTCAAATGCTAGCCTACTGAAACAGAGAATGAGGAAAAGCAGAAGCCATGCAAAAATTAACTAAATGCTGCACACACTTTACATTRGGACATTAACCAGGACACACCATCCCTCAGGAACCCAGAAATAYGTGAAATGTGTTACACATATATTGTTTTCAAGTGTCTTCAAATCCAAAACTTATCTCTTTAAAAGAAGGCCAAACACATACTGTATTTCCATGCAGATAACCTCTGACTGCATAAATAACAGTACTAAACCGCATACAGTTAAGAGCCACCATCTAAGGAGGGAGACATTGGGAGCAGGGGGATTACAGCAGATAAGGCAGTGTGGGAGAGGTGAGCATTGCAGGAACAGAAGCAAACTGGGGAAAACCAGGAGCTAGGAAATTACGGAAAGGAGAGGAAGATCTGGGATAAACTCTCCTTCATACTACCCACATATGTGTCGTACAGACATATACTCMATCACAGGGCATTGAGTGGTTTTTTTGGGTTTCTTTTTGGGYGGTAGGGGCGGGAGTTGTTTTTCTTAAACAGATGATCTGTGGGATTTACACATGGAAATATGGTCATAGCAAGCTACAAAAATAAAAGTGAAACTCATTTGTTTTTAAGTTACTCGGTTTGAAATTTCAAATGGTTTTCATTATTTGCAATCGCATCTTATATGTGGTGTTTTATAAGAAAAGGTATAAAACTGTTCTTACCAAAAATCATTTACAACCTAAGGCTTTTTCTTTCAACATGCTCAGTTGCTCTGCATWGTGTTAAATATCTTGAACACTCATTACTGCAGTAAGAGTGGAAGGAGAGCAGCACTTTGCAATACAACCAAATATTAAAGCATGGCYAACATTGAACAGCTTCCAGACACAGGACACTGGATAAAACAAYATGGGAAAATAAAAGAATGGTGGAGAGAAGTATAAGGGAAGCAGGGTGGGGAGGTTCTGCATTTCCAAAATAACACAGAATCTTCTCTGTAAAATTATCCCATTTCACAGGCACTTAAGTAATGCAGGAGCCTAATTCATTCTCAAAAGTGGCTTTGAGAGTTGTGCTCCCCTAAAGCTGGCAGCAGATCATACCTTGTGTCTTATATTGCTGCCTGAACTCGCAAGTTCTGAGATCAGCTCTGCAGGAGAGGGAGAGGTTTCTCTGCAAGAAAGGAATTCCCCCCTCTTCCCACAGTAGCACCTGAAACGTGCAGAGGCACAGGACAACAGGCACAAAGGGCAGCAGGGAYGAGGGCCTTGAGGGCAGCGGAAAGGTGAGGACAATCAGAGCACTGAGGGAAGGAAATTGAAACCAAGTTCTGAAAATGTATTTTTAATACCTCACTAACAGCATGTTAATGATGTTCATATGAGAGAAGAAGAAAAATAAAGTAGTGACACTATTAGCTGACTTCCCCAAAGCAAGTTTTGGCAACTTTAAACATCACGCAGCAACTAGTCTCTCAATTCCTTAACCTTTTCATGCTCACAAATTGACTATTTCTATTTATTCTGCCAGAGGTGAACTTTCTCTGTAACCATGACAGCTGAAACTCAGCACTTGCCTACCCTTTCCCAAACTAGTTGCTACAGAGGTAAAGTTCCTTTGCTCCACTGTGCAATTCAAATCTGGCCAACCATTAGCAAGGCTGCTKTCCTTCACTCTCACCACTAAGTTTAATGAAGTAGGATGATTTCCAGCCCAAATAAGCAATACAAAAAACACTCTCTGTCCTATTCTTCCTACTTATCAGCATATCAACAGGAAGAATTATGCCACTTTCACGGTATTGCATTTTTCAGCCTTGCCAACATTTAATGTAATTCATTTGAAGGTTGGAAGGAATGTGGAATACCTGCAGTTACACTACGGGCAAAGATTAACGGTCACTGCTTGTACTATGGACTAATTTTTACCATTAGAACTATTCATAGAGGCTGAAACAACACACAGTTACTGCGTGTACCTTGAAGTGCATTATGTTCAGTGATCTATGCAATAAAAAAATCACAACCATATATCGACAGGTAGCCTGCCGGCTCATTTCTACCCATGAGTCACATCAATTCAGCCGAGGGCAATGTAGGGTTCCGATATTGTTTACACAAACTTTCAGATGAGACCTGCAATCAGAGATACCTACACACCACCACAACCTTTGACAGATCTGCTAAGTTCAAACTGCAGTCTGATCATCCAGACTGCAGTAACTACAAGTCACAGTTCCTTTCTGATCCATGTCTCTGCTTTCTTTCTTTTTTTTTTCTCCAATGAAAAATCAGGGTATAGTGGAAGGAGAAGGGAGAGCATCTGGACTTCATCCTCACACAGAGGCAGGATGTAGACAAGACAAACATTTCTAACCCAAGAGCTGGAAGCTCCACTAATGCAGGGGTAGTCACTATGGCCACTAAAACAATACTGTCATGACCGAAGGTTTCCGAGTTCATTCGTTATCTTCCAAACAGCATAAAGTATATATATAATATATATWAAAAAAAAGTCTAGCCAAAACATTGAATCACTGTAATTCATTTAGATGAATATTTAAAACACATCTTAGAAAACACTTTTATGACACTGATTCACTACATAAATTAATCAAAAAAASCTTAACTCCAAACTACTTTCTTTCCCCTACGCATCACTCACTGGTAACATTGTCAAAAGATCTGCAGTCAGTTGTTGAAAGGCCAAGAAGGCTTTTAATGAGTCTGCTTAAGTGARAAGGTCTCTTCCAGCCTAGACTCCTATCACACTCACATGCCTCATTGCCTTCCCAGTTTCATTAGCTTTGATCCTTCAGACTGGTCCTGAAAAAGTAGCTCKCAACTTGCTGGGCTACCTCATGCCAGTGCTTCCCTGAGACTATCAGAAGCAAAAGCCTTCACTGAAAAGGCTTACGTATATTTGTGGGTGACAATTCAGTCTTAAAAAGATCAACATAGAAAGGCATTTATAAACAGCATTTTCTTTTGATTGTTGCTGCTCCCAACATCAAAAGGTTTAAACTTAGTCCAGCCACAGCAAGAAGACAGGAACAGAGTCATGCTTTGGCAGCTACAGTGAACACCCACTAGATTGGAAACAAGTTGCTTGAACAAACAGGCACAACCAAAGATTTTATGACTACTGTCTCCTCCCCAAATGCAAAGTGGCTTGGGCCATCAAGCACGGAACCAAATCAGCCTGCTAGATGCTTTAAACAAAAGGCACAAGTTTCTGAACCACACTTAAAACAAGCTGCTCCAGAAAAGGCAACAAAGTATCTCACTTCATCAGTTAACACRTTCTTCTGCAGGGCACCTGCTGAGTGATAAACTTGCACTCTCTTCCCCTATAAGTTATTGTTTAGAACAGAACTCTCAGAGCTAAAAAGCTCACAGCTTTTTAATGTTTTCTGCTTCCTTGGCAGGAGTCTTATTTATATAAGATTAGTGCAGTCAAGCATTAGACTTATAAACCAGAAAAAAAAGAAAAGAAAAAAAACCACAACCCAAGAGCAAGTTTTCACACTCTTCTTTACGGGACAGTTTCMGAAACATACACACAACAGTATGACAGATTAAAATGCAATTATTAAAACAAAACATACACACAAAAAAAMCCCAGAAAACTCGTGTCAAAACACATAACATCTCCGCAGCCCTTCTCCCTCCCCCAACTCTCTTGAAACTAATGCCATGCAAGCACTCACAGAAGTCCTTTAAGCCATCTAACCYGCCCTTGCTCTGCTCCATCCCAAACCTCTGCAGATGATTAAAATAAATATGTAACACACACTGTCCCCCACCACCACCTCCCCTGGTGCTCCCCAAAGGAGGAATCAATACATACCTGCAGTTGGGAGGTGGGTCTAGGGTGATGTCAGCCAATTCCTTCTGAATCCTGCAGCAATAAAAGCGAGAAAGAACAAAGGTAAGTCACTGKGCGGACGGCAGTCAGCGCGTCCTCCCTACAGCCCTGCTGTCACCGCCAGCTTGCAGCGCTGCACAGGAGAAGAGGGCTCAGCGGCAGCCTCCTGCAGCCCAAACGCAGCAAGCAGGACAGGCACCCTG
The DNA here is from genome assembly GCA_003342815.1 of Eudromia elegans. Taxonomy (NCBI): domain Eukaryota; kingdom Metazoa; phylum Chordata; class Aves; order Tinamiformes; family Tinamidae; genus Eudromia; species Eudromia elegans. Next base: position 2,503,888 of record PTEX01000068.1, read on the forward strand.
TCACACAGGCCGGGCCCGGGCACCGCTGCGCGCTCGGGCGAAGGCGCCGGCCGCCGAGGTACAGCGGGAAGGCGGCCGGCTCGGGGCTCTGGCCAGCTCGCCTGCACAGGCAGGACGGCCCCTGTAAACGGGATGCACAAGGCGCTAGCACAACACCGCAGCCCCAGAAGGAATTGGGTTTTGCTGGATTGAGAGGAAAGCTCCCTGCCAAATTGGCTTCCCTTACTCTCCATCACCATCCTCCCCAAAAAAACRTCAGCCCCAGGGGAGCGAATAACCGAGCCATTCCCACGGATGCTTAACAGAGGGCGAAAATCTGCATATTTCCAAGGCTGCATATACCTGCCCTTCAGTTCTCCCCTCTTCTCACCTCCAAAAAAACATTTAACCACCATGTCCCTTCCCTCAGGACTTCTGCCACTCCTCTCTTCACCACATCCAGGCAACACCCTGCCCTCCCTCACCAGACTATTCCGGGCTTACATAGCACCACGCTGCTTTTGCCACAGAATGCCCAACCAGCTATCATCCCCTTCCCTCGAGTCCCATTACTGTCACTCAAGCTTCCCCTCCAAATTTCCCCACCCAGCACTCAGACTCCCTCCCTTCCCCTTTAAACTCAAACAACATTTTCCGCCTCTTTTACTTGCCACACGCAACAAAAGCCACAGTCATTTTGTATTAGGCGCTTCACCATCAGCAGGCTTTTAAAAGTTATTTTCAAAATAGCTAAAAGAAACACACATAAACACCACTTGCCACTATCTACACAAGTTTCCCAAGGAAACACGCCAAGAGGAGACCTGGAACAGCCAAACTACCTAAATTCTACCAAGGCACAGAAAATTTGCAGTTGTGATAGCAGAGCATTTACACAAAAACCCAGTCACTTTTGACATCTGAAGATACAACCTTTCTATGCTGCTCGACAAAGCTCTTCAGTGAGATGGGCTATTCTTACTTAAGTACTGAAAGTTTGGTTGAGAACTGGATTTGCAGGCTTAGCTTTCTGGAGCAGGACGGTGCTAAATTTAGGTGAAACAGTGAGTAAATAATAAAAGGTAATGCTGAAAGACTCCAAGAGTCTGTCCAGGTGAAGAGAACTGACTGCTGTAGCTGGAAAGACTATTGTCCAGGCAGACATCTCTTCACGACAGAGACATTATTCTGGAATGAAAGCATTTTTCCCCACAAAAAATCACAGTCTGTGTTGTAAGGAGAAAAAAAAWAGTATTTTAGACTATATAGTGCATTAACAGACCTGCTGTGGATCRTTTGCTTTACGCAATGCACAACTATACAGGCAAAAAAAAAAAAAAAAAAGGTATGTGACAAGCCAACAGGAAAAGAGTAATGTTTTGGAAAAAAAATTGGCACTATACTACACCACTTGCACTTGTATATACTTTCTTTCATTAAGAAAATTCAAAATTCTTCACAAATATTAACTAACCCTCAGAGCAGCCCTGGAAATAATTTAAAAAAAAAATCAACCCCTTTACACAGAGAGGGAAATAGACACAGAAACTGACACTACACAAGACACACAGTTTCCACTAGCAAAGAAAGGAATTAAGCTCCCACATACCACTCCTAAACATTCCTATACAGTAATGAGGAAAAGGGAAAAGACAACAGAAATAACCGGAGGACAGAAAAACAGTCTGGAGAAAAAGAAAGACTCGTTGGGATGGAATGCAGGAAAAAGCAGGAAGAAATCTCCTAGAGCAGTAATGTCGGGCAGATGCTCCTTACTGCACAGAGATGCTGAAGAAAAGTGAGACGACAGCAGCTTTGTGTGGAAAGGTTGAACATAAGTGCCAGAGAGCAGGAATGGGAGCAACGAGGGAGCAGCAGGGAAGAAAAAAAGGAGCAAAAGAAAATGAGAAAGGAGAAAAGATACAGTGAAGCAGTTTTAAATAAATAAATAAAATAAAAGCAACAACAACAACAACACCCACCACACAACTAACTGCCGCCTCACCTCTTGGCACTGGTAGATAGCAGCTTAGAGTTTTTACTCATGCTGACTTTGCTCTCCTTCTTCTTAGGTGTGCTTGCCTCTTTCTCTGTCTGTTGGTTGGAGGATGAAGATGAGGAGGAGCTGGTGCTGGCCCTCGAATCGTCATCCGACATAGCGACCCCCCCACCACACACCCCAACCTGGAGAGGAGACACCATAGGGTGTGGGGAACGAACAGCCAACACAAACACACACAGAGAAAGGCAGCTCACAATCTCGCTCTGTGCCTGGGTCACGCTCCTTTTAAAGGGACCTGGTGTCTCCCTCTCCTCGCCAGGCCCTACAGCCTGAGCAGCAGCAGCCTCCCTTGCACTGGTAGCACGGAGGAGGAAGGGACTTTTAAAGCTTCCCCTCGGAAAGCAAGTGAGGAAAGAGAGGAGCAGGGACTGGGCTGCAAGGGCCAGGGAAGCTCAAGGCAATTCCTGCTATCTTCCCCCAAAACGCACTCGAGAGGGGCCATCACCCCCCTACCCAGCCTAGGGGTGTAGGGAATAAAACCGGAGCAGCTCCAGCCTCTCGGCTTCCCTGGAAGCCGGGGGGAGGTGGGGAGAGACCAGAGGGCCCCGGGTGCCAGCACTGAAATGTTAGGGGGGCATCGCTGGCAAGAGGGGGGACCCCGAGGGGGCTGCGGACCCCGCAGGAGCAGGAAGCCCTGCCTGCTGCATCTGCGGCCGGGGAGAGGAGGGGAGCGGCTGCAGAGGGGCTGGGGT
>PTEX01000068.1:2507742-2686413 GCA_003342815.1 Eudromia elegans
CCCTCCCTCCCGCAGCCGCTTGCCCGCCTCTCACCGGCCCCAGCGCGGAGGCGGCGGCGGCCGCCCGCCCCCCCGGCGCGGCTCAGGGCTCCATTGTCCCCCGCGCGGCACCCGCTGACATCACGGGCACACAAAGAAGGGGCGCCCCGTGACGTCACCGGCGGGGGCACAGCCCCCCCGCGCCCAACGCGCCGCGGATCTTTCCCTTCTGTTTCCCGTTTTCCTTCGTGCCCCGCTSACGGGGAGCCCGGCTGCGTGACGGGCGCTGCGTGGCGTGCCGTCGCGCCGCGTTTTCGAGGCTTTTCCCTCTTCCCCCATGTGCTGCCTCTTGCACGCGCTCTGCCCACCAAGCAGAAAAACAGGAAAATTAAAACAARAAGTGATGTGGCGAGAGTGACCCAGCACAGCCAGCCAGACCGTGCTCGGGAGGCCACTGCCCTCGGCCACCTCTCCCTGCAGTCCTTGTAAGCGGCCGCAGCTCCTAATGGAGGTGCTGGACCTGCTCCTGAAGGGATGTTCCCTGGAACGGGTCATTACCATTGACTACACTGGGGATAAAATTGGCTCTGTGCCCTCGTTTCAGGAGATTCAGCAATCAGGTTACCCAATACCATTAAGTGGCCGAAAATATAATGAGCTGTCCCCGCTGTGCAACGTGTCCCCACTGTGGCAATGCATAAGGACGTTTATCACTAATTCTTCTGCTGGGGGCCACAGAAGTGGTCCACGGGCCCAGAACGAGGGGTCATTTCCATAAGGCACATCACCACCAAGGTCCAAGGGGCAAAATGACACAACCATGGTCCACAGGAGCAGCAGGGGCCAGAGGGACACAGGCACGGCCGACGGACGCCTCTGCTCTGAGCGGGGAAGGCGGGAGGGAGCCCCGTGCTGACCACTCGGTGCCCGCCCGGAGGCGTCCAGCTCTGGCTGTACGTCATGGTGCCGGTGCAGGGACGGCGTTTCCTTCTGCCACACTCCCCCTCTTCCCTGGCTACGCTGCAGATGCTGGTGTTCTCCCTCTCCCCCTTGCTTCTACCTGCACTGCTCAGCAGCACCTCATTCCATGCGGGTTAGTCCCAATGCAGCCTACGCTCCCCCCAGGCACGCTGCCAGGTCTCCGGCGTAGCCGAGTAGCATGGGATATTGGAAGGAAACACCAGGGATATTGCAAGAGTCCTTTCTGGTGAAAGGACAAACTCCACCATGACCTCACGTTTCGTGTATTTATTTATATTTTTATTTGCTGACCTTCCTCTTCAGTCTTTGTCACCTGTGGTATCAGGTGTTAGGCCTTGGTGAGTGGGCTCCTCGAAGCATCTTGCTAGCAGGACCCATCTTTCTATTGTCAGCTGTGGGAATAAAGCTTTTGAAGACGTGGTCATCCTTCTCCGGGGAACTTTGAGGCTTTAGCATGTCTGCCATGAACAAAGGCTTCAAAGGCAAATAAATTCATTAAAACTGATGTTTGGGTAAAGGATGGAGGTCTGGATCATCCAGTGCTTCCCACTGAAAGGAGTGTACGCGTTGGGGGAGAATTCGGCTACGTCGTATCCAAGAGCAATGAGCCGGTCTGTCAGCATTCCCTGAGCTGGCCCGCGAGGACAGGGAGGATGGAGCTGTGAGCACAGCGGTGCAGGTCAAGCACCAAACGCGGGAGACACGAGGACACAGAGCAGGCGGTCGGGTTTCACAAAGCTCGCCGCTTATGGAGCAACTTTTCAAAACCAGACAACCTTCACTTTCACTGAAAACAAACCTCCAGCCCTTTCCTGTCATCGCAGGAAACATGCACCAAAGCCAGATGAGACAACAGATTAATAATGAAAGCCCTCCACTTCTGTAATAGAGGGCAGAGACTATGCAAAGATTTTACAAAATCCTACACGCATTTTTCCTTATTTTAATGTTGATAACCCTGGTAGGGGTTTATCCATAAACTATCCTTTTCTTGCATCACATAATCTTTGGTAAACCCTGGTCAAAGCAGTAAGATGACCAGCACCAGTGGCTTTTTACTTTGAAGCCTACCCAAAAATGTGCTCCCTGAAAGTACCTAGTAATGTTACCACTTGAGCAGCAGTTACAGTGGCAACTCCCCTTTCCTGATTCACCTCATGGACAAGGCAATGCGCCGGTCTCCCATCCCAGCCTTGCCTCTGAAGCCTTGGAGAGAACAGTAGACTAGAAGCCAACTTCTGGCCCCTCCACTGCCCAGAAGGGATTTTGCAGCTTGCCTTGGTCCTGCCTACCGCTGTCCGCTCAGTCCTGCATGGACACCGAAGAGCTAGAAAAGAGATGAGAACACGGTCCTTACTCCAATAGAAAAGGAAGACTGGGAAGACTAGCTCTTCCCATTTCTATATTTGGAATTTTGACAAAACCTCATTGATCTCCTTCTGCTTTCTATTTTTTTTTTTTTTTTTTAAGCGTGTTCGTTTTAGCAAACGACCTTTCCTTCCCACCAGGGTTCCCTGCCATCCCCTATTTTTGGTCAACTTCTGCAAAGGATTTGCAGAAGAAAACTGACCCAGATTATTCAGTTTCACCATGCACTCCTCCCCCCCCCCCCCTTTTTTTTTTTCCTCCTTAATCCATGGCACTAGCTCAGGGTAGCAACTGAATAGGATTAGTCCATTTCCCCTCTGGATTAAGTTTGGAGGAGACTGCAAGGCTAGATGACTGGAGCTGCCTTTAGGGTTTTGTGCTTAATTCACRGCAGAAGCTAGCCAATTCAAATCACACGGAGCCTGCTGCTAAAGGAAGGTGACTAGGATTAGTCCCTTTGTATTATCGCAGCTCCAGATACATTCTCAGCATTATTCCTGGCTGGTGTGCTTGGGCCTGAGCCAAAGCCCCTTACATCTCTGTGAGCCTCTCCACCAGTTCCAGTGAGTTTTGCATCAGGCCTTTTGTGGGGAGCAGAAAAGAAACAATCATCTGCTTGGGTCTCCTAAAATCAGCTGGCTGATGGTGCCATGCGTGCAAATGGCAGCGGGAAAGCCAGAAACACACCGGTATCTTGTGCAGACTTGTCATGACGTACTGTGTCCTTTCCGTGTGACTGGAACACAAGGCCAGGGAGCAAGGAAGAGTTCTGACTAGTTCAGGACTTATGACACAGCTATTTGAATAAAGCTAGGTAGAAACTCTGAGTAGGCACAAAAGAGGAAGAAACCTTATTCAAATAAGAGAAAATATAACAGAGAAAACACAAGTACTCATTTCTATGACGTAAGTGAACTTACAGGCTCACCCATGGCTTCCTTCTCACAAATTGCAACTGTCTTCCCATAAATTAATGATGCACTCCAACTTCCCTTGCTGTAATTTTCTCAAACAATATCTCTTAGTCCATAGAGTTTTATCTTTTTCATTCCTTATAGAAGGAGGAAGGGGTTCACAAGCAGGAAAAGACTTGTTTCTTCCCTCTCCCCTTATTCCAGTGCCACAGACAAGTTCACTGCAGGGGAAATTGTTAGGCCTCATGGTCAGGTCTCTGCTGTTGACTACTTGCCTTTATTTTTTTTAAGACGAGTCCTGGGCGCTCTCTGAAGGCCTTGCTGGGAGTCTGTGATGGGAGCAGAAACACTTCACACCTGTTGGGCATTTTGGCCTTGCTAAAGTCTTAGTCAAGCTAATTCATTCCAAAGCCTTAAATAGAGAACTATAGCTATATATAACTGGCCTCTCCTGGAATATGGCTCTGCTCATTCTGGTAACCGAAAAATCAAAGATGCTGAGATCAATTCAGTTTTACAGCATCATAAGAAGTTTCATGAAATGTATCTTCAGAGGTTTCTGTATTGCTTCCAGGTGATGAGATTGAGTCTTAGAATTGCTTTACCTTGAAGATACAATGATTCACTGCTTTCTCAGTCTGCCAGGTGTGCTGCTAGTACTTAGCCGTCAGGACTGAGCGGTGTATGACTCTTCCTGCCCACGTCTCTGGTGATCACTTCATGTTTCTGATCCTCATTTTCCCTCCCATAACAGGAGAAAATTATATTAATCAGGAGTTAGACAGAAAATGGGAACAGAGGTGTTCTCACAGACTCCAATCATTGACCCTCATTAGATGTTTCTGTCATTTCTTTTTTGTGTCTGATGGATCTGCTTTTCTGCAGAATGGTCCCTCCCAGTGGTCCTCATGCTTCCTTAGGGCTTTGCAGGAGCTGGCTCTGCTTTTCTCCTCCGCCCCTGCAGTGCGTGTTCTCCCTGGACTCTAGAGTGTTCCAGACTCCGTGACTTTTTCTCTTTTGACACGGGTCTGGCTGTGCTTGCTCTCCTAGATCAGAAGCTTTACTCATTACATTTTTTTTGTGTTCTTTTGTTTGTTTGTTTGTCTGKTTTTTTGGGTTCTTTTTTTTTAGATGATATAAAATACTGCTTCACTGATCTTCACCAGCTCTCCATTTATACGTACCATTTTTCCTTGAAGAAATTTAGAAAGTGGAGTGATTACTGTAGATCAAGCAGTAGATGTACCATAATCATTCAGTCCTGCCCTAGGAAGTCTTCCAGGGTAATGGCATTATTTTGGCAGGAGCCCTGGCAGGAGTGTTAGCCAACACTTCCAGACAGAAGGACTCCTGGAGGCAGTGGGTTTAACAGCAGCAAATATGCTATTTTGCCGGTCTTCTCCCTCTAAGTTGCAAGAAATTCCAGCTTGACATTTAAGCTTGTGTTTGCTTTTGATTTGTCACCACTGCATGTCCAATGGTAATGGTCWCTACTGGACCAAATCTGTCCAATTGGTCTTTGAAGTTTTCCAATACAGAAATAAACGGTCCGACTTTGCCATTCCTATTCTGGCATTATGCTGGTGTAACGCTGGGCGTAGCCTAGGAAAGGCCAGACTAGAAGACTACTCTGCCAGCATAACCACATCTCTGGATACTGYATTTTTCTCTGTACAACTGTCYCAACAGATCTTTCTTCAGTATTAGCTTAACTTCAGAGAGTCTCCGYCTTGCAACAAAACTGTCAGAAATGAAAGCTACTGGATATGACGTATGAAAAGCGTGAGCTCACAGCTTATGCCTCTGCCTTTGCAGGTRCTTTGTGAAATTCTGATCAAAAGGCCAGTATTTTTCACATGGCCACTATAATGTTATAGGTTGACCACAGAGACTGAAGACATCCTCTTGAAAATCACTCATCRTGGAAATGCAGATACTCAGTAGGGCACATAAAATATTTGTCAGCTGAGAAGAAGAAACCATTCAAAAACTTAGCAGCAAAGAGACAGAATAATTCTTCTAGTAGCCAAGACAAAGGAATCTCTCACTATATAAATGATATTTCACATGTACAGTCCATTCTTTCTGCCTTATCAAACACTTCTCAGTGTCACAGTACGTGTTACTCTGGCTCAAGTAGGTCAGTACAAGAAAATCTGCTTTGCTAGCTCATAGGCTGAATTGCTAATATCCTGATTCTGGTTTATTCTTTCTGCTAAAAAAAAAAAAAAAAAAAAAAAAAAAAAAANNNACTTCTCAGTGTCACAGTACGTGTTACTCTGGCTCAAGTAGGTCAGTGCAAGCAAGTCCGCATTGCTAACTCATAGGCTGAAGTGCAAATGTGCAGATTCTGGTTTATTCTTTCTGATAAAAAAAAAAAAAAAAAAAAAAGAAGAAAAAAAAAGAGTAATTTCCCAATCTGCTCTGACTTCATGGATGTATAACTCTGTGTGTGGAGAAAATCCACATGTCCCAGCTTCTCAGAGAATGTAGTTAGCGTGGATTTCAACTGAATCTTTCAACCTCTGCCTTCTCATCTAACAAAGGGTCTTCTCAACAGAGGAGGTTCAGGAGAGGTGTTCAAGGCTCAGTAATTCCRCTCTGTGGCTGGACTACAGTTCAAGACTTCAATGGTTGTCAACTGCAATTTTTCTCCCTAGGCCTCATTATTACGGAGTCCTTCAAAGGGCAGCAATAGAATCTCTCACACTTTTATAGATCCTTGATGCTGCATTCTTGAGAAACCAGTGTAAGGCATCTTTTTTTTTTTTTTTTTTTTTTTTTTTTTTTTTTTGATATCTGACCAGCACATGAAGTCAAAGACTAGAAAATGCATTTGATTGTTAACCATTACTTACATTTAACACTCAAATCACACATTTTTCAAATTTATTGAGGAGCAAACATTATCCATTTCCCTCACAGTGTTAACATTTTAAACAAAAAGTTGAATACTATCAAAATCTCTAAAGAGCATTGAGAGCCCTTCCTGTCAAGGTTTCTTAAAAGCCATTGTCTATTTTTTCCTTCTGATATAGACCATAGCAACTCGCAGATTATGGCAAAGGTTATAGAAGTATTCACAGCATGGACTAAAACTTCACTTCTAAGACATTTTTGCTATCCTTTCTCCTATTCACGATCACAAAACTTTCATATAGCATCTTCAGTAATTGCTTACATGGAAGTATAAGCTCAGCAAATCTAAACACACATATTCTGAATACCTCTAAGAGATTTTTTTTCCTTTTTGTTAAATACTTTGTGTGTTGCTCTGCTCTGTTTTCATACAATCACAAAAGGTGTCTTTGAAATGCAGCTTCTTGCTAAGGGAGAGAATGTCATGTCTACGGTCTGCAGGGCAGCTAGATATTTCAGGCTTTGTCCACACAGGCACTGTTCACTGTTTCACTGTTCACATCAATACAACTATATAGGAATAGTTAAGCAAGCATAACCCTACCTGTGAACTCTTGGTCCAAAATAAACACCTTTTTTCCAGTGTAACCAAAGTAATGTAAGTCAGAMCTGGGAAAGCCTTGCTCCTAGAGTGTTTACATGAGGAGCTGCAACAATTATGTAGTACATATGTATATCTAGCATGTCTTTTGTTGACATGCTATGGAGAAGTTTATCAATGGTGTAATGTAGTTGCTTATTCAATCTTTTCATTCAACATTTCCATTGAATTAGAACTGAAACAGCAGGACCTTGTTTTGATGTTGTACTTGTGATCCTTTCTTAAATAATTCATGCACCTTCTGTCCCCCTTTGGCTTTTCCTTTTCTCTATGCTTCCTCACAGCCTGACCCACCGTCTTTCTCCACACTTCTCAGGCCATGCAGATTCCCTGCTTACTTTTCCCCCTTTTTTTTTCTTTCTTTATATGCTTTCTTGTTTATGTCTTTGCTTTTTTTTTCTCCCTTCTCTTGGGCTAAATTTTGGCTGCTGCATCCAGTTAGCTGATCTTTTTTATCTCATCTTCTCTAAATACACAAAATGGACACTTGGTTCATCTTTCACCCCCATCATTTCATGGGTACGGTGGATACATTTCATCTTTTGCAAATGACACTGCATTATTTCCTTTTCCTTAGTTCCTGATTCCTTCAGGCTTACCAGCTCTTTGTGGAAGTGTGCTGCGGATGCCCATGGAAGCAGCTCCCTCTCAACAGACTGGTAACACCTCAAAGGCTCTTTGGCCTCACTGGTGCCGAATGTGTATTGCATACGTTCGGATGATAAAAACAGGAGCTCTCTGGACATGGCTAAACTATTTTTTATAGTGTAATTGGACTTCAGGCATTATCACAATACAAAAAGGACATAATAATATAAACTGTAGAGATTTAGTTTCTGCTTGGAGAGCTTTAACCTTTTTTTTTTTGTTTGTTTTGAACAAAACGCTAACTCAAAAAATGCCCATAGAGAAAGCTACCAGCCCAGAGACACATGGCTGATAAGAATCTAGTCATTTGTATATGCTTAAAGCAAATCAGAAGAACATGCCTCTTATCTCAGACTACAGTATTCAAAGTGTCAGTAAAACTGTACAGCTCCATGGCACTTTGGGTGGGAATCATGCTGCACTGGGAAGGGTTTGTTTGCAAAACTGTGAGCCAAACTTGAGCACTGAACAGCAGGTGCCAGGGAGCCCTTCCTCCAGCAGGTAGTGTCAGGACGGGCAGAACCTCTTTCTCTCTTGCACTCTGAAAACTTGCACATAAAATGCAATGCCCTCAAAAATGAGATCTACATTTCAAATCTCAGAGTTTRTTTAATGAAACTACAAGTCACAGTGAGTCTTTACAGGGCAGACTGATGTTACAGCCATATTCATATTTTTTTTAAAGCAGCTACTGATTAAATGAAATTTTGCCAATTTTTTCTAGGACTTTGTTTGAAGGGAAAGCTGAGATTTTACAAATGGCAGAGAAATGTCTCCAATACCACTTCTAAAGTCTGCCACAATTATTTGTTTTAAACATTTGCTAACCTCAAAATGTGCCCGTCTATTTTTTGTTGGCATCATAGAAAGAYGACACCACTCTTCTAAGCCTACAGTGTCACACAGGGCAAGCAATCCAATACAGTCATCTGCAGCCTGGAAAGCTGCAGGTTCATTTATTACAACAGTATTTCACCTGTTTGCCTTTTATTTAAACTCATCAGGCCTCACACACTGGCTGCTGAAGTCAATAAGAATCTTTCCACTAGCTTAATCTATTTCAAGCCAAGGCAATGGATAGGAGCAGATTTTTGGTAAGAAACTCATTACTGGAGATGCTGCTGCTTTCTGCAACTCCAAGATTGCCAATGGGAGAATAGTTTAGCTGCATTAATGTCTCCGTTGCATCCGTGTGCTGTATTGTGGCCCTGTTACCTAGGTATTGTGAACTTCCTTAATTTAGCTGCCTTGATCTCCCTTCAGTTGATGTTTTTTTCACCTGCTGTGAAATATTATTTTCCCATCTCGTGGTTTCTSTACTATTGGCAGCTCTTCCTCTCTGCTTATCAGAAAAGCAAGAGAGAGGACAGAGTCACACTTGAATGATTTTTTATAAGGTTGGGATATGCTGTAGGTTTCTCAATAAGATAGCCTGGCCAATGGAGTTTGTATATATAGATTTTTTCAGTTTCTTTGCAGCTATGGGATTAGCTGGTACAGTAAAAGAAAAGAAAGAAAAGAGATGGATTCTGATTTTGCCTTGGCATAATTGTGTTGACTTCAGCAYGGTTACTCCAGATTTACACTGCAATAAAGGGAGTTCTGAATCAAGCCCAATGGATCACTTTGCTGTTCTTTTGGAGGCGTCAATTTACTCAGTCATTTGGAAAATCTTACTGCCTTACTGCTAAAAATGTAGGAATTCATAATTTTAATATATTTAGGGGTCTGCTCTGTGGTGTGTTGATGCTTGCTTAATAGAATTAGGAATTTGTAAAGTAAACTATTTGTAAAGTAAACCCTTCCCTCTCCTGCGCACAAGGGCAAAGTAGAGAACAAGATTCACAGGGAATTTCCTGCCCCCGTACAAAGACAAAAGTTCTGAGTGCCGGCCAGCTGCAAACCTGAATACAGCCCCTTCCAGTTCGGGATCACTTATTTAGGCCCCAGAAGCAACCTCTAGCTAAAAGAAATCCTCAACAGTCTCCTTCACGGGAAAAATGACACCAGCTCCCCTCAGACTGCTGTGAGGAATCCCATCCTGACTGGTGTGATTGGCAAAGCAGAGCCCACACTGAGCAGCACCTTCACCCCCTTTACCGCAAGAGCAAGATCCAAGTGTCTCTATTAAGCATCTTAATGCACTAACATTGTTCTGTAATGACACAGACTTAAGCAAGCTTACGGGTCTGGAAAGGAAGGGGCATTTCTGCTTGTATCAGTAGCAATTGCATTGAATAAGATTAAAAATTTGACCATGCATTAATTCTTCTTTTAAGAAAAAGGGATCCACGGTAAGTAAAATATGGAAATGTTGCTGTTTGGAGTTTTGTCGACAGATTTTGTTGTGCTCCCCAAGGTGTGAAATCACACTTGGCAAAAAGCATCTGAACACTAGAACRCGTCATTTAGTGCCCTTGGTGTTTGCGTCAAATCCCCTGCCACTGATGGCCCAACGCGCTGCGAGAACAAAAGTCTGTTGGCTCGAATCTGAACTGGTTCCTTAATTCACACCTGTGTGTTGGCAGGCAGGCCTCTGCCAGTCACGGACGCATTCCGTGTGCATTCTGAGCACGCTGTTACAGGCAGGGCCGCAAACGTTCCTCAGAGTGTGGACGGCGGGGACAAGGTGGAAACAGGACAGGAGGACAGTAAGAAACAACAGGTAATGGAATTACAGGAAACAGAGCTAGAAGGGATGTCAGGAGGCTGGATTGATTATACTGGTGTAATTCCTGACAGATGCGATTTAAAAAAATCTTCTTGAAAGGCATTATGGCCACAGAGCCACAGACACAATTCGTGAGAAACAAATCGCTCTCTACATCTGTTAAATCTTAAAGCGCAGCTACAGAGTGGCAGACAAGAGCTTGARTCACTGCACAAAAGTTGATATGTCTTTGATATCCATTTACAGAATGGAAGAATATAGGGATTTGTGATTTTTGTAATGCTCTGCCAAGAAACGGAATTTTACTAGAGTAAAACTAGTGCAACACACGTGCAAAATGGTGCTCRTAASCAGCTTGTASAGCTTACACATTTACAGAAAGATTCTGTGTTTTAAATTTAGAAGTAAATAAAAGAATAAAAGAAAAATAACTCCCATGCAGTAAATCATCTTTAGACAGGTATCGAGGACAGGTCTCCTCATTAGTTTCTTCATTAGCACTGGAAGAACAATGAACAGCATTTATTTTATATCCTAAAGATTAATTAAAATGAGAGATGAAACACTGAAATTGAATTAGTAAATTATTAACCAATTTCTATGTAATAAGAAATAATCTATTACAGATTCTATCCCTCCATACAGGGATTTGTCTTGTGCATTTATCTTTAGGAGAGAAGGTGGAAGGAGTAACGGGACACAGACTAGCGCCGATCCATCAAGTCAGCTACTGGAACATTAATAATGAAGACCTTTGAACCTGGCAAATCTTCCGGGTATCTCTCTCTTCACTGTCACTTGCAAATTGTCCCACGGTTGCTCCTTAATCTAATGGCCTCTTTTTAATTTTTGTTCCCATGTTATTAAAAACGCCCCGGTTATAATCTCGGCAACTGACAGTGAAAGCAACAGTTAACGGAGCCTGACTCTGGCAGCATGTCAGCTCAGGAACTCCCTGCAGCCTGCAAATAAAACTCCACCCCCTCACATGTTCAGGAGACCAGCCTGGTGCCAAGGTGGCGCTGGCGAAGGTGGCGCCTGGGGAAGTGCAGATTCTGGCTGCTTTGATTTCTCAGGCTGCCTATGAACAACTGGGTTCTTTTTTCCCCTTTGAGTCAAATTTCACTTTGACRGCTGGAAGGTTTCCCCATCTCTTATTTCTAAGATTAAAACTCTGACTTAATTTTAGAAACTGTAATAAGTAACAGAGTGGATGACCGAAACCACCAAACCTCATGGTGCTCTGTCTCAGAGGAAGGGTGGGAAGGGCCTGGCTCACGCTGTGAACACCTTGCTGTGGCCTTGTGGCACAGAGGGGTTTYGAAGCAGCTCACACGGGGCAGATTCTGAGCCGTCACTCCCGCCAGACTCTTGGCTCCTGGTATACAGGGTGTGCTGGCAGCTTGTGWGGATGGGACTGAGGACAAGAGGGAGGGAAAAAGGCAACCAGGGTACACGCTAGCACCTCCACCCACCGCAGCTGCCCAAGGAAAGCTCTGGCTGGTCTAAACCGCTCTCTCCCTTGATTTGGGAAGGGTTACGGCGGTGCAGTAAAGCTCTATTCCTCTCTGTCTATGGGATGGTCTCATCCCACCCTGCCTCCTCTGTGCATTTCTCACCTCATAGCTGAATATTCATGCTGCAACCCGTAATACGCTGCATCCAGGMACACAGACAGAGGCCGTCTCCACCCAGAAGAATAACTGTGTTTTGTCCTATGGGCTAACTGCTCTCCACAGTCTGTAGGGCCCTATGAATGGTCTTTCTGGGTTTTAGAGACAGGAGAGAGGAGGACTGAAGTCGGAATTTTTAGAAAACTTCTACTCTGTGGTACTTAAGCTGTGCCAGAATTCCTTGGCTGGGCTGCAAACACTGGAAACACACATTGCTCTTTCTCCACCGTTTGCTTAAGATTTGGTGAAAGCTCACAAGTAAGGTACTAACCCTTTTCACTCCCACACCTCAATCGTAAATGAATAGTTTCTTGACTCATTGTACCCTATGCTCAGCTTTAATGAACGACTTCAGCGCCAGGGGTAAGCCTCACACCCCAGCCTCTTTCCCTGCGTGTCAACACCCTTCCCCAGCCTCCCCACCCTTGCACCATCGCTTAGACCATCCTCCAGGCACTTCCATGGTCTGCCAGGARGGGGAAGTGGCAGAAGGACACATGCAATATTGCCCTCTGCTTGGGTTCTTTCACCCTAAGTGGTGCTTGAACTATTTCAGCTACAGCACGCAGCCTACATTCAAGGGAGGCCTCAATTCTATTTTCCCATCTCCCGTCCTTCCAAAGGAGTGTTGGCAGTGACTTGTAAACAAGGCAACAGCTACACATGTCAAGGAGCTCATTCAGAGTTACTCCAGAGTACAGCCTGCCTCTGAGAAAGAACGAAAGGACACTTCTGGACTTGTTCTGCTCAGCCTCACTGGGTGACTGGGCTTTAAAACACATCAAACCTAAGAGCAGGCTACAACGATTGCGTGTTTTCTGGCAACACCGGCCAGCGAGCATTTTGCAGCAGAGCTTTCACTTACAAAACCTCACCCCTCCTTAAAAGGCTCTCGATACTCCGTGCAAGCAGCACCCCCAGCAAATGCACTTTGGGTCTGTCTCTCTCATCCTTCATTCCTTGAGTACACTGTGCAGTCATCTGCTCATCCTCCTGCCGTATAAATACACGCTACATCTATAAAACATAGACAGAGAGAGTCTGAGCAAATTCTTCCGACTAGAGTGCATGAGGTGCCCTCTTCCAACACTGCTCTGTATTCACTTTCCCTCTGCGCCTCAGAGRCAGCCTTACAGTGTCCAAAAAATTCTGCCTTCTCCTTACGAGATCCCAAGCCTTTGTGTTAAGCCATTACAAGGGAAGATATAGAGATAGTAAAGGAACAAGGGATTTTCTTGTAATTTTAGCATTATTTCCTTCTTAAAGAYGCAGTTGTTTAAAATAAGTGATGTCCTGGCAAAGGCTAGTGTTGTACAGTGCCAGACAGTTTTATCACCCTAGACCATGAAGGCTCTAGTGTACAATATAAAGCTGCTTTGCTTTGTGACATGCTGGTTTTTGAGTGAAAGACTGTRTCCTCTAAAATGCAAAAAAATGGTATGGGCAAAGGGGCCAAATCTTAAAGCTTTTACTCAGCCAAATTCCCCATTGTCAACTGGCTGCTGGTTCTTAAACTCACTCCTCTCACTAAAATCATGACCTTTCTTGGCAGAGTCCCACAGCCCTCCTGAGTTTTCTTTCCTTCACTGAATAGCCCAGGCCATGTGGCTAAACCACCACAGCCAGCCTCCTGCTTTTGCTGTTTGCATGAGCATGGTGACGTGGGTGCATGTACAATCCCGTCAGGCACGCGCTGTTCCAACCGACCCCGCAACACAAGCTGTGGCGGGCTGAGCCTAGGAGAGSCAGAGCAGAGCCCCCTCCAGAGCAAAGCTGGACACTGGGACTGCAGCAGCTCACCCACTGCGGCTCGGCCTCTTCTTCTCAGAGGCCAAAGCCACCTTTGCTCCATGTCCAATTGTGTCRTTGTCACTCATGCTCATCAGTAGARCCTCTGAAGGCAATGTCAACCATAGTGTCATGCCCATTGTAGGACCTTTGGAGTCATGCCAASCACAGCATGTTCAAGGGAAACACCAACTCTAGGGCCTTTGAAGTCACACCAACTCTAGGGCCTTCGAAGTCAGGCCAGCTGTAGGGCCTTCGAAGCCATGACCATYGTAGAGCCTTCAAAGTCTTGTCCATTGTAGGATGTTTGAAGTCACACCAACTGTCAGACCGTCAAAGCCATGGCCATCGTAGGGCCTTCAGTCATGTCCATCATGAGTCCTCTCAGGTCAGACCAGGCAGCTTGCAACTTGCTCTGAGAGGGACGCAAGCGACCTAGGTGTCCATACCAACGTGGCTGGGGGTGTTTCTCTACCACAGGAAGGCTTCCCCTGTACTGTGTGGTTGGCTGGCCAGGCAGRAGGGCACAGTGGGCTCCTGTCATAGCTAGGCACTCCTGATCACCAAGAAGGTGGGCCAGCAATGCCCGGGGCCCCCAGCCATTTCCCCMGCAGCAGCCAGCCCCACTGCGGCCTCCACAGATGGTGTCCTGCAATGTGACAGTGCTGCCCCCTCACATGGTGGCGGCTCTGTGCCCCCACGTGCCGCCCGCGGGGAGCAGGTCACGCTCATGGAGGCCACGCCGTGGGACGGGAGGGGGAGCTCGCAGCGCGCTGCGGAGGGCGGCACGCGCGGCCCCGCTTGCGCTGCCTGTGCGGCCATGCCCGCTCCTCCACCGGGGCACTGCCCGTGCCGGGTGTGGGGCAGACCCTCCGCTCGCTGCCTGCTCCCAGGCAAGGCCTGGCCCCAAACCCGGCGTTCRGCAGAGAACCGCTTAGCGACGTGGCAAAATGATCACCCCGGCTGCGGTGCCTCTTCRCCCCTTCTCAGATTCCCCACAGGAAGGGAGGGCAGGGTTTGTTTGGGGCTGTGCACGAAGGTTAAGAGAAGGATTAGGGCAGAGGGCTAAATGGAGGAGCGCTGGCAATGGCATAAATCAACGTGCCGCGAGCCGGGACCTGCTCAGCGGTTTGCCAGGGGAGTTTAGAGACAATCCAGCTGCCACGCTGAAAGTAATGGAGCAGGTGACTCCTAATACATATTTACGGCACTAACAGCAACAAATAAGATACTTTGAACGATAAATAACTYCCTCGTTCTGAAAGACCCATGTGAATTCATTGCTGGTGTAGGCTCCACAATTCAGCTGGGGCAAATAGGGTTATATGGGCTTACACAAATACTGAATTTAGCTCTATATCTACAAGAAGACCCCATAGAGTGATCAAGGCCATGCCAGAGATAGGGTTTTTGTTTCCAAAAACGAAGCAAAAAGAAAAGACCGGTTGCATTAAACCAGTATCACCATAAAACCACAAAACCWAAGGAACAGGGTCTCTTCTTCCATTGCATCAGTGTGAATTCAGAAGAATAACCAAGCCTGGGGCATTAAACATTGCAGAAGGGACAGAATTTGGCTGAAAGTGCACATATTTTATGTGCAACCCTTAGGCCTGATGCAAAGCTCAGCTATAGTTAACATGAAGATTCATGAAGTTAAGATTTTGCCCTGAAAATATCCTCTTTGACATGGGGGCACCACCAAGAGAAATTTTTGCTCWTTTTTTTTTTTTTCACTCTTATCTTGGAGAAGTCAACCGAGGCCAGAATCTGGGGAAAAATCCCAGCCCATCAAAACACCTTCCTGTAGTCATTTCTCCCTAAGGATGCAGAGGAAACCACARCTTTCAGACTGCATTTGTCACGACAAAACTAACACCAGCTTTTATGGAACTAAGCCACAAGGAAACTTGTACTGGTTTCACAGCAGCAGTGAGTGCAGGTTTTCATAGCAGTGACAAGACCAAGTCCTGTCTACAGCAGTGGATGTGCTTCTGGTGCAGCACTGCCAGCGAGCCAGCCTTTAAAGTGGACAGTATTTTTCCTAGTTCAGACAAATAGCCTGGTGGAAGGTGGATCTCATAATACTGAAGTGCTACATTTGAGAGAGATGTATYTTACAGGCTTATAAGAGCTTGCAAAATTCTCACATATGAATTCCATGAAAATTCCCAAATTTGAAATCCTGCTGTCTTGYATTTGATGTAAATCAAAGGTTAAATATCTTCCTCCACAATCTGCARGCTTGTGAGCCTCTKTATTAATGCAAGTTGAGCCYGTGATCARAAAGAAAGAAAAAGAAAAGACCTGCTACTTCAGCTTGAGGAGAAAGAATCTAGATTAGGTTCAAGATATTTCGAGTCAAATGAAAGAATATCCTGAGCAGCTCTCCCAGGCAGATGGAACAAGAACAGATTTTGCTGTATGCACAAAAAGCTTATACAGCCCTGTGACATATTTAAAACAGAATGAACCTGGTTYTTAAGTCCATCTAAAAATGTTAGTGAAATTATCAACACTGCCCTTAAAATGAAAAATGATTTGTAACCTTTACAGTGATGTCTTTATCACAGTGCTGTAATATGAAGTATTTTATCCGCTCAGCTTTACAATCTTACCGTTCATTTGTAGTTGTCATTTTACAAAAGAATTCACCTAATATTCCCCAAAGCGAGAGAAGCCTATTGAGTAGGGGGGAAAAATATCGCCACTATACTATAAAGAAAGGCTGTAAAGTTCAAACTGAGGCAGTTGTGTGTGCACATCACGTTCCCTGCAAATTTGCTTAATAGTTTAACACTGCATTATGTTTTGCCTCCTGAATAAAAATGCTTCTTTAGTTATTTTTCTAATAATCTATGTAACTTTGGGGAACTAATTAAGGCAAACCATTTCAGATGTGCCTGATTAGCCACCTAAATCAAGTGGCCTGATTCTCAAAAGTGCTGAGTATTGAAGCTGTAATAGAAATTTATCATATTGTACTAGCTGGTCATTTTTATGTGATCAGTRTCGATTTAGGAGCTGTATGGTATGTGACATTTAGGAGGTAGGTATGACACATTTTTTGCTTGAATTATTTTAAATGYAAGTACCTTGCTCACAGCAAGAAAATATAAGAAATATTTCTATTAAGTTTATTCCCCTCCTCGGTTTTCCAGTTCAGCTGTGGTAAAAAAAGTACTTACATACAAGATGATGCTAATGTGAGGGTGTTTCTATAGCTGCAGGAAAATGCTGAAATTACTTCCTGATTGCAAAAGGACATGTGATGCATAAGTAATCCATGTATGGGTGAGAAGATCTTCCAGGACTAGAGACGGAAAAATAATCCAGAGTACATGTGACACACTGAATCCAACATGCGTGCCTAAGTAGGTCTTCTTGTCTGCCTCACGTCTGTTTGGTTTTTTTCTTTTTACTGATATAACCAGAAAAAACTGTGATTTATATATTTATTTTTCAGAGACATCTCCCGTACAAGCAAGTCGCTGCTGGCAACTGTATCAAAAACTACACACTGATTCTTTGTTTTGAAGGGCCAAACTGACTGTTGATAGAAATGCCAAATTGTCATTCACTTCAGCAGGAGATCTGCCTGTGAAAGGATGAAGGCATCACATTTTATATCAAGTACTGACTTGTGGAAGTGGCTGTGATTTCCAGCTTTATGCAGAATCACTGAGGTCTAAGACAGGAAGCTGAGGTTCCCATAGCTAAGTACCACGGGAAAGGTTTAGGCTTGATGCCCCAACAATCTCTTCCTTTCTCCAAACCCAGGTGAAAAAGACGACAAGTTCATTCTTCAGTGCTGGATGTCACACCTTACAGGAAGCTTTACAGAGCTGTTCGTAGCAGGTGCTTTGGCTACGCTGTTTGCTGCTGCCATGACGGATCACGCAAGATTTCTAGATTCCTCTTTAATAATGCTTATGCTTCTGTCACAGATATGCTTTGGGCCATGATTATTGGCTGCAATTTGTAGTCTAATGCAATGTCCAGGCTCAGTACTCATTATTATGAGGCACCATTACGAGGCAGCAGGCCCTGTAGCCTAATCTTATGCTAAACAGGGAGTAATTATCATTTGGAGGCTGGAAGGCTCCGTGCATATTAGCAGAGAATTATAAAACTGTTGACTTTTTGTGTCCTCAATATGAAAAGCAACTAACCAGAGGAGTATGCCTATTACATACGTATGTATATAAATGCACACACACAGATAAACAATACAGGTATGGAGACAAAATTCAACTCTGTAAGTATGGCCTGAATCAAATATACGAAAATAAATTTTAACAATTTTGTCTCAAAAGCACCACAAAAATAGGAAAGGGATCAGACACATCTAGTCYCACTAAAAACATGCTCTGTAATACCTCACTGGAGGTCTCCAACTCTTTGGTCACTGGAAAACCTCAGAAGAGATCTTTACTCAGAAGACAAGAATTTCTCCCATGGAAAACAGGCGGAAGGAAAGCAGAGACTGAACAATACTCACCCATGGGTTCGTGAGGATGGATGGAAGGATTCTCACAGCAAGACAACTGTCAAATCTGGGAAAAAAACAAACTGCCAAGGAGGACATTCAGAGTAATTYACTGTGGTGGAGTGGTTCTTCAGCCCTTGGGGTATATCACACAATGCACTCCTCCTTTCTGGAGGCAACCAAATGGCAGGAAGAGGGAGAGAAAAGAGCTCTCATGGAGGAGTGACAAAAGCAAGAGAGGGTAAGAAGGTGGTAAAAAAAAAAAAAAAATTGCCTGCTTCAAAGCACTTCCCAAGGAAGAAGCACAGACAATGTTCTGCTGCTGAGACTGCCAGCCTGCCTMTGGAGGAACTGGCTGGGAGGCTACACCAAGCTGCTGAGTGCTCCCTCTGCATGAGCCTGGCTGCAGCTGCCAGACTCACACACCTGAGATGGGGTCAGTGCTGTTGTCCCCGGCAGAYGGTCACAGCAGCAGAACGCTTGTCCTGCTCACGTCGTCTTCATTGTAGTACTTGAAGAAAGTGTTTTATTGTAAGGAATCACCAGGTACATCTGGRGCTAATGTATTTTACTCACAGAGTTTTCATTCTGGGAACTTGCTCTTTGCCTGGAAAGTAGACAGTTGCATTCTTCTATGAGCTCAGACTCCTTTCTTTGTTTAATGTGAAGACATTTTAATGTCTAAGTGCAAATATTATGTATTACTTGACAAGAGTTTATACATAAGAGTCTCACACTTGTTATTTCATAAGGCCTGCTAAATCTGCATTTCTGGTGTTTCCTTCATAGTACGAGTGCAGAAGAACAAGTGATGGGACATCTCTACTGCTAATGCACAACAAAGATGTTCCAGCACAACAGTGGACTGTGCGAGCTGAGCTATCAAGAGGAGAGAGCCAGGCTCGTTTACACTGCCAGTGAAGACAAATTCTTATTTGTCCAGCGTAAGGGACCAAATGGTAGTAAGAAGAATCAAGYATATCCAAGTGTCTCAGAGAAATACTAGAAACAATGGAGTGTAAAAGCAGAGGCGTACAAAATATCTTGACAGTGCCTTTTTAAGTGAGTTGCCACATGTTATTTTAGCCAAGTCTTTATTCATTTCTATTTAATACTGTGTGCTAACCTTCTCAAAGCTGCTGGCAATACTCAGTGGAATAATTTTAGAGCAACCTTAATAGAATGAGCAGAATAAAGAACTGTACAAATACATTATAGCAAGATAGCTTTTTAATAGAATAGGTTATCCAAAACACTGATGGCTGGAGCTTGTGAACGGAAAAAAATCTCCCCTGTGTTTAATTATCCTGGACTGTCTGTATTTCCTTCTTATAATTCTAAACACAGTTAGCTTGTGCTGGATGCAATCCAGTTGGAAAGTTGGTATTTGATCAACGATGTGTCCTGTATACAGACTGGAAGTCCAAAAAGGATCACTACAACCAACCATGCAGTCTGACCTCCTGCATAATGTAGGTTATAGCCTTCCACCCCGTAACATCAGCAGTGGAAGGAATTACTCTTTGCTGCTATTCAGGATTCAGGAAAGTGTTTCTATTTAGAACAGTACTTAAGCACACACTTAAATTTAATAATGTGCTTAATTCCCATTTAAACATGCAGTTAAACGCCACTTTGAATTTGAACCTTTGTGAGCAAACACTGTGGGGTCCAGTAACTTGATCATATCGAGCAGCGTACCGTATGACTCCCAGTGCAAAGTGAAATCGCAGTTTATTTAAAAAGTCAGATGACTTGCTAATGTGTCTCCAGGGACCAGCTGATCTCCAGGGAGGTCTGATTTGCTTGGAGATTTTCAGGACTATGCAGAGTCAATGGCATCACTAGTTGCAGTATGTCACTGCTGTAGGAAACAAAACCAATATCCACCTCCATTTCACTTATTAGAAAGGAAATGTGAATCAATAATATTTCATTAATTCAGTAACAACCTCTACGAGACCTCTCAAAAGACAAGAAAGAAGAGAAGCTGATTTTGTCTTCATTTCCAAGGGTTTTTTTTCTACTTGCTTGGGGAATGGAAGAAACCTCTGCTGCACTATAATACCTTACTTAATTGAGCTCTTAGATTAATGTTTAAACTTCATTTGCAAGTCCATTACCAAATATAATCAGTTACAATGGTACTATTAAGACAGGGATTTTTTTTCCTTTTCAAATCCACTTCTAATTCACAGTTTCCCCCACAAGTGTCCAAGGCCCTGGCAGTGGCTGCAAGTGCTGGGTCATTAATATTGTACTTGCATCAGGAGGGAAAAAGAAACCACAGAATATTTTCAGTGGAGATAATAATATACAACATTGCATGGAGTTCATATGCTGGTATGAACAAAAAAGGGTAACAAATTTTGAAGCTACTCGAACTTYCAATTATCAAAAGAAAATGATACTTTTAAATCATCTTTAAAGGTGATGACACCATTTTTTTTTTCCTTTTTTGAGAAGATGCTATGCTGATGGCACTGAAAACTTTTGCCCCAAGTCCATTACCTGCAAGACATGTAGAGCGTGGTCAGTGTTATCCACATCATCCTCCAGTGTACTGAAATCCTGGCTCAGGCCAGAGGCTTCAGCTCTGCTTCATTTTCCCTGCTCATAGTCTCCTCAGGCATGCTGTGAATAAATCCTCTTCATATTGCTAGTAAAATAATTCTTTTGAGCTGTGCATCAAGTATAAGACCACCAGCTTCTTGGTATGCGAGCTAGTGGACAATATAAATGCTAGCACGCATCTGACCCAACTACAGTTGAATGGGTGACTTAAAGCCAAAGATTCTTGCTCTCCCATTACCTAATCCCTGGGAAATCCAGACTACCATTCCCATCAGCACTTAAAAAAAAAATCTGGATTTTATTTTTGTAACTGTTCTCAGAGATAAACAAAGCTGAAAGTGCGATATAAAAATCAGCAGTGTGATGTTATGCAGACCCACTGYTTTCTGGAAAATGGAAGTGGAACTTCCAGAGAAGATCCAGCGTCGAGCAACAAAGATGATTAAGGGCCTGGAGCATCTATTGTATGAGGAAAGGCTAAGCAAGCTGGGCCTGTTTAGCCTGGAAAAGAGAAGACTAAGAGAGGATCTGATCAATATGTAGAAGTACCTGACGGGAGAATGTAGGGAGGAGGGGGCCAAACTTTTCTCAGTGGTGGCCAGTGACAGGACAAGGAGTAATGGATACAAGTTGAAACACAGACAGTTCCATCTCCATGTGAGGAAGAACTTCTTTCCTGTGAGGATGACAGAGCCCTGGAAGAGGCTGCCCAGAGAGGCTGTGGATTCTGTGAAAATCAAAATTTTGCTCATGTGCCTGTGAAATCAGGGGAAATTACACTCACCCCAGGGCAGCCAGACCCCCAGCTCTGGGCAGGAGGCCATTTAGGGGTAATTGCTAAGGAGCTTGGATTTAGTCACTTCTTCTAAGTCTCTTGATGGATATATTCATTTCCTGACCCCCTCCCACACATCCCTTACAGCCTCCTTACCCATGCACTCTGATAGCCTGTATCAGGACAGTTTGCAGAGTCCGGAGACCACAGTAACTCTATTGCTGCGGTACAGATAATATTCCACCATGATGACTTGTTCTCTAACATAAGGAGTCCTGCTCCTCTCAGAGAACATCCCTACTGAAAATAATGCCTCCCTGCTGATGAACCATGTCTCTGATTAAGGACAAGAGAGGCTTTTCTGCTAAGTGGGTGCTGGGATTAAGCAGCACATGCTGGATGGAAGCTGTGGAGTCCCTTCTACCCCATATCACTTGCTTGCTGGGTGCCCTTGGGTTTATCTCTTCACCTCACTTCTCTGATTTGACAAACAGGGATGATAACTGCAATATTAGCACTTACCTCTATAGGGCCCTGTGAGATCTATGGATAAAAAAGTGCTATGTAAGTACTTCTGCTATCATGTGCTACTGCTTTTCTGTCTCCCTGCACTGAGAAGAACCAGAGCAAAGAACAAAAAGAGAATCAGGTAAAGATGATTAATAAATATGGCACCTACAATGGCCTCTCTCCCAGGATAAATGCAATAGTGGCAATGAATGCAGAGGATGAGAGGGGCCAGGGAACAGGCGGAATGAAAGTGTAGACAATGCCGGCATTATATCCACGGATCTTTGTCTCCCTGCACTTCAGTCACTGCTCTGTGCTTCAGCTGTTCAGTTATCCCCAGTAGAGGTATCCGACTACGTACCTTTAGCACGGGACAATTCTGCCTGCTTTAAACATTAAGGAAAAAGTGAGAGAGAGAGGAAGAGCCCCAGAGTTAAACGTCAATTAGATCTRAAAAGCTTGGCATTCTACTCTGAAATGCCAGCTCTTAAATTATCAAGGCTCCTTTTTTTCTTTCTCTTTTTYCCCCTCATGCCCTGTAATTCCCCATGTAACAGTGTGCAAACATTTTATCAGCAAACACCGGGGGAAAAAAATCCACTATCTAAAACTGATAAAGCAATTTGGCACGGAGGCAGCAGCTATCACTTCTAAAGGGATATGAGCTCTTGGAGGTTTAACACGTTCCAGGGATATCATTCCAGGGCTTGATTGTTCCGAGGGTGAATGGGAAGCTGTGCTCACTCGCCCCGTGACATTTCTACCTGCTCCCCTGCCTGTGTTGCTGGGACTGTGTCCCAGGGAAAGGAGTTGTACGGCTCTGCTGTATAGCAACAGTCCGTGACACTCTGCTGGCAGTATGTTTGGGGCCATTACTTAAGTGATAATCTCACTGCTCCTTTGTTTTATGAGGCAATAATCTGATTCCCATGTGCATAAAATGAGGCCAAAGGGTAAAGAGTTTGTTATAATGAGGGAACAACATTAAGACTGATGAAAACTAGAGGTCAGTGTTATTATTTCTATTATGACACCCATTCATTTAATAATCCTTGTGTTCATATCCTAACAGTGGGGATCCATGTCCTGGCTTTTCAAGGCAGTATCTGCCCCCTAATAACAGCAGATATTATCCTGCTGTCTCTCATATCTAACTCAGCTCTCTCTCGATATGGTTCCTCATTACAACCAGATCTAAGAGACTCACAACGTGTCTGTGTGATACAGAACTACTGGAGAGGGACCAGAGACACTAAAGAGAAATTCCCTGCGTGGTCTCAAGGCAAAAAGTAACCAGAAGGACAGGCAAATCATTGCATGTTTTCTAATTCAAGATGAGTTTCCTAATTCCTGGGCTCTCTGTCCTTTCTGCTAGTTTATTCTTTTTTTCCCAAAATATCTGCTGTCTAGTGACAGCTTGTCATTGCCAGATGGAGAAATAGCCCCAGTAGGAGTTAATGTCTCCATAATGCTTTTCTATAGGGCTTTTTTTAGAAATAATAACAAAACAAAACAAAAAAAAGATGAAAACTGTTGAGTCTACCTAGGATGGGCTGGAACTTGGTAAAATTTCAGCAGACTCTTTTATAATGGATAAGCTGAYAGGGCTTTCTTAATTACAGAATAAGAGAAGTAGTGTCCCGTATTCTGAATGTAAAAAAAAGTTCCTTATATATTAAATACACATATGTATATATGTATTTATATAGGCGTGTAGCCTCATAAATTAAATACATATATTATTATTATCTGGAGACTTTCTTACATATTGAAGTCTCCAAATGTCCTAGCTCTACCTGTTACCTCTTACTCTCATGTCTTTTCACTCAGTTAGTTTGCATTAGGGTAAATCCCTTCCTGAATCTAATACATTTATCAATTTTACATTTTTTCTGCCTGTAGAGCATGTCAAGTACTACTATTAATTATATCACTRTGCTGGGTAGGAGATTTAAGTGTGGGCCAGTACTACGCTGAGGTAATGTACATAGAATAATAGATACCTCATTTTCACATCAGCTATAAACAAGAGCATTATAATAATAAAAACAGCCCGGTAAGAGAAAATAACTGCTGCAGAATATAGGTTTTACTATATTTTTTTTTTAAACTCATCAAATGTACAATATTCAATGTGGTTATTACTTAATTCAAAAAATTCTTACCAACATTGAGAAAACTTGATTCATACTTCCCATGGGAAAAAAAGGCCGAAGTAGAGCTGGCCTTTCACACCCATGTTCCTTGCTTTGTTTAAACACATTTCCTCTAGAGTACCTGAAGGCTACGTTTTCAAGGTTTGGTGAAACAAGGTACATATGACGAAGCAGGGAAGCAGATACRGGAGAAAGAATTAATATTCCTGGAAGAGGATATTTTTGTTATAGGAACTAATACAAACTGTAGTGATTAATTTCCTTCATATCTTTTATAATATTGTCCCTTGTTAGGGGGGGAAACAGGAAAGTCTTCAGGTGAAATACTATTGAAAAACAGAGTTATTTGATTGATATTGTGAAGTTGAACATTATGGTGAAAGGCATTACTCCTCCAGTRATGGAAAAGTCTCTCTCCCTCCAGAACAATCTAAAACTTAGCAAAATGTAATTTGCTCCAGAAGGGGATAACAGAATCACATGTGTCGTTGAAGAAATACTTCTGGCTGGTTTATAAAGAAAAATGTACAGTGTAGAGATTGAAGAAATGCAGATGGTCCTYTCAGATGTGAATGGAAATCTAAGCCCGTGTAGCTGAAGAATACACTATTCATTGGGTGCAGGTCCCATAAAACTGCCTAATGACTATGTGAATGTCAGTGAACCTGATAAAACCTCCACTGGAGATTTGAGGGGTGACTGCTGCTAACTTTACAGGAGATCAGATTTGGCTTAGCATTAACCATTTGTGACTGATGAGAATAATAGACACCTCTATATTACCTGGTTGTGGGATATCTTCAAAGCAGATACTGAGAGGGAAGGAAATAAGGAAACTTTCTGTTTCCTGAGTTTGCTGGTAGGAAGGAGTTTAGCCATGTGAAATGCCACAAAAATATAAATTCATTTCTTTCCCTGTGACATTATCACTAAAATTTCAGAATAAGCTTCTGCTTTTTAGAAGCGTCCTCCCCTCTTTTCTGGTTGTCAAAAGCACCAGTTTATCCTTTCCCAGTTGGCAACACCTCTCTGCAGTGCAAGAATTCATTCCTTTTATTCATTGGTGCACAGAGGTTAAGGTGAAAAGAGATCAGTAGATCATCTGGTATGGCCTCCTGTGCATCACAGGCCATTAAACTCCATGCAGTTACATCTGCAATGAGGCTAATCATTTGCATTTGGCTTAGGMACAGCCTGACGCAAAGATGTCATGAGATGGAGAATGATCCCTCCGCTTGGTCATGTGTTGCAGTGGTTGATCACCTTTACTATAAAAAAGGTCCTTAATTTTCTAATTTGAATTTGTCTGGCCTTAGTTTCCAGCCGTTAGTCCTTATTACTTTTCTCCACTACATTGCAGAAGCTTTCTATTTTCTCTTTATGAAAAAGGTACTTATGTGCTGTAAGCCAGTCCCCTCAATATTCTTTTTGATAAGCTAAAGCACTAAGCTGTTACATCTCTTACTGCAAAGATTTTTCTTCTTCTGGAGGCTCTTTCCTGTTTCAAATATCCTTTAAACACGTGGACACCAAAACCAGATGTCGTATTACACTATCACTTGCCACAGTGTTCTATCCAGCAAAATCACTTCCTTAGTCCCACTCACTAATCATCAGTTTAAAAGTCCCAGGATAAGACCGGTCATGTTTTATCACAGAATCGCCTTTAGAGCCCATGTTGAATTGCTTTTCAACTCTAATCTTTTTCAGGCTTATTCTTTAACAGGATGAAGTCTGCAGCTTTGGCTCGATTCCACATTGCTAAATGAATTACTTTACATTTCACTGCATAGAAACACATTTTGTTTGAATGAGCCTGGATTGCTAAGATCCCGGTCAGTTTGTACGAGTGCTCTGTCCTCATCATTATCTCTATGTCATCTGCAAATTTTATTAGCAGTGATTTTATATTCATTTCCAGAGCATTCATTTGGAATGTTGAATGCTCTTGATGCTAATGCTGATGCATGAAGCCCTCCGGTACCACAACATTCGATGAGTACCATTTTTAAAAGGTCTAGTAGCGTATTTCCCAATGCACTGTGAGCCATACTCTGTGGAAACTGTAGAATGCTAATTTTTAAACTGAGCAGCATAAAGTACCATGTCAAATATACCAGCTGTTAAAAAAAACCCCACTACATTGATGTAAGAAATTCAGTTTGCTCGGAAAGACTTGTGTTCTACAAAATCTGCAATAATTCCAATTCTTAAATTAATTATTAATTGAGCATTGTGTAATCATTTTCTTTTCTTTCTTTTTTTTTTTAATTTTATTTTTCTCTGCTGGAATGAAATCAGTCCAGCCAGTCTATATATCACACGGTGGCCCTGGAACTTTGGAGAGGCAGTGCAGCAGCTCTGCAATTTATTGTCTGATACGTTTGCAAACACAGTACGGGGCAAAGCTCATTTTAAACAAGTATCCATGAAGCTACTGCAAAATTCAGTTGTGTAGTGACTGAACGCATAGGTCTTCCTGTAGTTCAGTAACAGCTCACCATAAAAATACCTAATAGCACAAGCACTAACCTGTGGGAAGCCAACCAGGCTGCTTGCAATGGCTCCCATGGGCCACTGAGACGAACACAACTGAGACGATCTCTCCCATGCTGTTCTTGGACCCTCTGGAGCATCTGAAGCAGCCAGGATCAGAGGAGCATTTGGGCAGTTCGGTCTRCCCGTGGGCAAGAGGTGTCGTGCAGCTCATTGGAGAAGACCCTGGGGGGACATTTCTGTCTCTGCTCTGCTTGACACATCAATGTTTTAAGGGCTTGTTTTCAAGGCTGTCCGCTTTGCACTTTTCACCGTAACTAAGATGATGCTTGTTCTCTGTCCTACACCTCCAAAACAAGTGACACAAAAAGGCAGTGTTAAACATAACAAGGTGCTGGAAGACGTTACTGCTTTCATATAACTTTATGCAGATTATTAAAAGAAATATAAACAATACTCATGGATAAACTGACCATGCCTTTTGCCCTTTCCTATCTGTAAATACTTGCTTTTTTTTTTTCTGAATCTCAGTTTCTGCACTTACTACATTCTCAATAATCAGTCATCAGCGTCTGGGGTATTTCAGTTCTGTGTTTGAGACAAAAATGTAGTGATAATACTGGAAAGTCTACACTAGGAAATAGCAACTGATGCAATTTAGTATATTGAATAAAACAAGAACTCTCTGGAGACCTATACAAGGTGGATAATTCAGGCACCAAGAGTACAATGTGAGCTCAGTCAGGATTTTCCTGGTCTAATCAGAGAGAGCAAAGCTTTCTCTTTGCTTACTGCATATCTTCATTACCATGAGTAACAAATTAAAATTGCCTTCATCAAGACACTAGTTTATTTGCAATGTCACCGATGGAAAAGTTGCAACCTGCAATTAGGCCTGAATCACTGTGATAGAACACCAAAAACTTTTCAGTGGCCAGTTTCAGTTTCTTGTATCCTATACCTCCCTTGAGTCTGGGTAGCAACATGTGTTTTGTGTATGAGGAGCTCCTCAGAGGAGGCAAAGCAAATGGTTCAGGTGGAGAGAGGAGAAAGCTCTGTGGCTAATGGTGAAGGAGCATATTTTACCCTGAAGTAGTATAGATAGCGTGCTCCAGAGGAGGATGGACCCAACAGGAAGAGAAGACGAGAGCTGTGGCTGGAAGTTAATGCTTTAGTCACCGTTCCTCCTATCTCCCTCGTGTGCTGTGAGCTTGATTCTCCACCACCAGTCTCATTAGGGTTAAGTGACACAGTTTCCTGTACTATTACAGAAAATATAACTAGTAATATGGTATCATAAGGTCAGCTGCAATCGTATGTGTTATCGGTGGTTATCTGGAAACCACATGAAACGATAATCTCTTTCCTCACACCAGCTCTGGGCTGCGTTCTTGTGCAGCGACGGCTTGCGCATGGGAAGCCGAGAGTGGTTTTGTGTTTCTACCCCCACTGCCGCTCCATGCAACTCCTTCATGACTTGCCTGGCTTCATTTCTTGCAAAGCAGCTGCAAAGTTCGTCCACTCCCCTGGCTGCTTCTGAAGGCAATGCAGAGCRGAGTGGCACTGTTAGTGGCACAGCTGGCCCAGCACCTTCTGCAGGTCTTAAAGCACACTTCAGTGGTTATGCAGAGGGTGGAGAAGGAAGCAGTGGTGACATTCTTCAGCAACTCCGTGACTGCTCCAAGACCCACGAGCATTATTGTAGCAAGAGCACTTAGCAAGCAAGGTGTGGGCTGGACCTACCTGCCTTTGGACTGAGGTTGCCTCAAAGTAGCAGTGGCAGTACCTTCCTGCTTTGGATTTCCTGCTCAGACACAGAGACAAATCACTTTCTAGGCATGGCTAGCAAGCAGTGCAATAATGCATGGCCGTGAACCCGCTTCACCGTCGGCAGCCCGACAAGGAGAGCAGCTCGAGCTTCTCCTGACCACTGAAGGTGCGAGCGGTGGCCGGYGGTGCTGCCGTGGGCTCGCGGGCTGTCGCAACCCGCCGTTCCCGTGGGCGTGCGGCCGGCCCCGGGGCGCCGCAGCAAATTCTTCTCGTGGGAGGGGCAGGAAACAGCCTTGCTGCAGCGCGGGGAGAAAACCATGCACTGCCGCCAGGGCCTCACCTCCTCACCAGGGAGATATTCCTTTATAAACGTGGCTGTGGGTTTCTGTGGGAACCGTTGTGGTGCCCCTCTCAGGAAAATGTCAGTGATTAARCGTGAGCAAGTAGGGAAGGATGAGACCTTTGCAGCGCCTGCTGAAAGACAGCAGCGCTTTGCCGCAGCTTACGTAATACCGAGCCTGCAGATGCCTAGTCCACACTTCCACTTAGATGCAAATGACGTCTGCACCACTTAGTTTCTCTCCAAACTTACCCTGAAAATTGCCTCCCCCACACATAATCCTGTGGATCCTTAACTGAACCTCCCCTATCCTCAGAGATTTGGTCAGTTTCAGTGAAACTGTGCAGGAAACTTAATCTTTCCAGACTAGGAATTAGTACCTGATTTTTTTTCTCCCTCCACCAGCACCAGCTGCTACAATTTGTGTTGCCTTATAAAATACTTCCCATTCAGTCCCGGTGCCCTCAGGTGCCCTTCTTCTTCCCCCCTCCTTCCAGATGAACACCTGTGAGAGGCAGATGGTACAGATAATCCAGAATATATTTCTTGAGTCCATGTAGAGAGGCTGCCAAGCTGCTGCTTTYCTGGCACCATGCCTCGTGGCATCGATGGCTGGTGAGAGACACAGATGCCGCCTGGAAACAACCGAGGAGGAAATTCTCCCAGTGCCTCCGCACGTCCCGGGAACGTGGCTCCTGCCGGGGGTGGACAGGCACCCCGAAGGGCAASGCCTCTGAAGAAGGCTGCTCTTGCTCACATCTTAATCAGTGCTTCCTGCAGCTCCAGTGCGATGGGCCTGGTGGGCACCATGTATCCTTCTYCGCGAGAAGGAGGGACAGGACCTGGCAGAGGGACCAGAGAGCTAATAGGGAACCGGGAGCTGGATTTTCTACCTACAGGATTTGCCTTCACACACATACAGAGGCCGCAGCAGTAGGTGGTTTTGGTTCATTCATTTCCACAAAAGATAAATATAATCACACATTTAGGTCTACCAGATATATACAACCCCTGAGCAGCTCCCCCTGAGCAGCTGAGTTCTCTCAGACCGGCTGCGTGCTGAGGCTATGTAGCTGTACATGCTTCAGACATAGCAGCGAAAGGAGGCCTCCCCCCGTGCAATCCCCACTGTGCTGTGCCCCTCAGCAGAGACGGGGCCACCAGCCCGCCGAACGACATGGACGAGCTGCCGGGGACAGAACACCACTGTCTGCTGCTCGGCCTTCCTGACGAGATATCTAACATACGATGGTAGCCAGGAAGTAGCCTGGTTCGGACATGAAGAAATTAACTCTGGGGTAAGACTTGTGCCCAGGCACAGCTATAACATTCCCAGCGCAGCTCATATGTTCATCAGAACCTCTCATACTGGAGCTGGGTTATTCCAGAGCAATCCTCAGGAAAAGGATCTGAGACCAGCTTACCAGTACATAAGACCAACAATAACAAATACCAATAAGTCAGCACACGGCACTCTCCTTGTTGTGTGGGACCGCTGGGTGGCGTAAATCTTTGCAGTGCCGGGGCTGCTCCTACTGCCCAGGCTCCACCAAACGCCTCCRGACATGGAGCAGAGCACAGTCTTCACCTGAAGGGGATGGTGGTGGGGGACAGAGCAGCAGCAGGGACAAGAGACAAATCAAACAATAAATAAAGAAATAAATAAACWAATAAGAAGGGCCTCTGAGYGTTGCAAAATGTGTGTTTTGCTCCYATACATTTTGAAAAGTTGGAAGGAAAATGCAAGTTCCTTTAAGCACATACAATTTCTCCCTGTTGTTTATTATTTGTATAATCTTCAGGTCAGTAACCCAGAGCCTAGCATCCTTCATTCCCAGTATTCAGCCCTTCCAGGCACGTTACGTAGAAAAATGCATCATGCTCCTTGCTCTCCCTTCCTCCTCYTCCAAACAGGACACTAAATCCAGCCCCTAAAAACATGTAGGTGCTGAACCCCACTCGGATCAAAAAGGCTTAAGTAGATTTAGGTGCCTAAATACTTTTGAGGATTTGGGCTTTAATCTGCCCATTTAATGAGCTCCTATAGCCATAATGCACAAACAAGATCTTAAAGCCAGTGACTTTGTGATCCAGTGCAGAACAGGCCTTCCAAAGACAGGCAAAGGGAGAGGGGAGGTCTTTAAGAGCTCAGATGGAGCCAGGCATCTTCTTTCTGTTCCTGTTTCTGCAAAGTTCCCGATTATTCAGTTGAATCAATGTTTTCCAGAAGCAAGAAGGCACTACGGAGAATTGCAGCCACACATTTTTGGAAAATATTTCTTCCCATTAAATGGAAGAGATTAAAAAAATCAGCTAGCTGCTGTCATAAGCAACTTATCACAGAGACTCTGAGGAACTGTGGCTTCTTTTGCTGCCTTACCATGGAATGAAAAAGAAGTTCCCTTATTTTACTAAAAAATATGTTATTTGTATTACCACAGAGCTMACGCACCGGTCCTACTCTGCTACAGAATACAGCTCTGATA
Organism: Eudromia elegans; assembly: GCA_003342815.1. Taxonomy (NCBI): domain Eukaryota; kingdom Metazoa; phylum Chordata; class Aves; order Tinamiformes; family Tinamidae; genus Eudromia; species Eudromia elegans. The sequence goes on from PTEX01000068.1 coordinate 2,538,881, forward strand.
GGTAAAGTATGAACAGAAAACCAAAGGAAAAGCAAAGCAGAAAAGGGTGCCTCTTGCCTCAAGAAKTTTAAAAGAATAGAAAGTATTAGAGAGAGGTTGTGAGGGGCTGTAGCACATAAACCATAAACAAGTTTGGGTTGTGTTATTTTGGGGGAAAGCATCCTAAAACAAAAGAACATCTTTTAGGGAAAAATTTTAAAGGAAAATAGCAAGGCTCGTTGATGTTTTTCAACGTGTTTCAGCCTGCCACCGTGAAAATGTAGATGAAGGTGGCTAAGAGTTCCTATGCAACTGACTATGTGTCGTAGTCCCTGGTCCAGGGTGCAGTCTGAAGCCCTGAGCAGATGGTGGCCATGAGCAACCACCCACCCACATGCAGAGCACTGAGTCCAGCAAGTTGCCTGTCTGCTACGGAGCTCTGACCCAACCAATATGTGCCCAAGTGCMCAAGCAGCACTTGGGCTGCTCTGTGTCTGGAAATGCAAAGAGTTAGTACAAAAATACTAGAAAACCTGTATAGTTTTCACAGAGAATGTAGTTTTTATCATCTAAAAAGGGGAAATATTTATCTATGTTATATTTACATATATATATATAATATTTCATTCTATTACAAAGAAGATGTTATGTTATATGTACATATATATATATAAAACGTTTCACTCTATTACAAAGAAGGGATGAGTGAGACTAATATACATGTGTAAGCTTATAAGGAGGCAGATCAGCGATTTCTACGTACAAGAGCTGATTTCCACATTAATTAAGCAAGATGACAAAYATGGAGGTCATGGATGATAGTATTATTGAACCAGGACGAGTCACATCTGTGCTTTGACAGCTCTAACACAATGTCAGGCAAGCTGGATATCTAAATGTAGGCAAGGAAGTCCACCTTACAGCTGACAGAGAGATGTGGTTCTCGGTGGTCCTTAGACTGCTCTGGACTGTAGATTTAATTTAGATAAGGACTGCAGTGCTACCATGATGAGGGACCCCCTCGTGAAGATAGAGCATGTTTAGTTAAAGTTGGGGTTCACTTTCATGGGTCTTGACCATGACCTTTTCCCAAACTCCTGTGGAAGCACCATTTGGGCCAAAGCTCTGTGTCAAGGACCTATTCATTTCCATCCTTCTCGGAGCTCAATTCTCTACCCTCCAGAGGCAGGAGCTTTAACAGAAACTGTATTTCTTAGGATCCATTTGAATCCTGCTGCAAGGTCCAATTGCCCTCTTGCCAAGAGGCAGGATTTCTAAAATTGCCGAGGTACCTAAACATCAGTTAGGCAGTTTTGCAAATCCTCCTAAGTATCAGCACAGCAGCAACATCTAACTTGTGTTGAAACTGAGGAGAGCTGAGGACTTAACCTGAAGAGATATTTTAAAAATATGCCCTCTTTGCATTTTTGGGAACTGAGCCACCTTTGAAGATCTGGCCTCAAGGTTTCTTTACTTTCCTAGCAGTGCACAGAGTGTTAGGGAAATGTTGCAACACTTCAAATGAAAAGAGGCCTTAGTGCAAATCACAACCAGGCTGAGGAATTTAAATCATGACTCCAGATATGTTTCTGTGATCCTGCTTTTAGGTGGGCCACAGCTCCAAACATAACAGGGTGATTTCTCTGACCTGCCAGCGTCAAGATGGATTAGAAATTCAACTCAAATCCTGCGCAGTTGCACTGTAACCTACAGAGGAATCCCTGCTTACATGCTCAGCTTTYAGGTTAGCTTTTACTGTTCTTAATTTCCTATTATAATCTCCATTTTATGTTTATCAACCCAGGGCCAGATTTTCAGATGATGTAAATCAGTAAGTGATTCATTACTATTAACTGAGCTGCATTATWTTATACCAGTTGAGGGCATGGCCTCTAGCTATTAATTTTGCTTTGCTCCTCTCTCTTGATAGAAATAATCCCGTTTAGAATTTGAGATTAAATTAAAAAAAAATCACCCTTCCAATGGCTCAATCTTGTAATTCCCTGCTGGCTTTTCCTCTCACGGCTGCCAATGGAAATGCAGAGTGCTGAGCACCTGGCAGGATCAGGCCCTCAGGCAGCTCAATGACTGCGCCAGCCCTCTAATTCTGGGGTAATGATAATAATCAGGCTTGCCCTGAGTGTTGACACATATTTATTAATTGCAAGGTGCGGCTGGCTTTGCACTCTGCTAAGACAAACACCCGCAGAACAATGTGCGCAGAGGAGGCTGGAAAGCAACCAGCCATGTGTCAGCAGCAGCTGAAGGGGGAGGAAATTGCTAACTGTCCCGCCGGAGAATGCAGAGCATGGAAAACCCGGCCAGGGGAGGAAGGCTCCCCTTTTGTTTGCTACAGCTTTCCTTTGCGGGAAAACAGCAACAACAAAAAAACTTTCCTGTTTCACCAAAAAATCCCCGACCTCGCGGTGCCCCCAGGCACGCGTGACACGAGAGCGAGATGACACAAACCGGAGCCAGGCTTCATGCCAGGGCTTGCAGTGATTTAGTGACGTTCCTCGAGAGCAGGGGGAGGCTGTGGCCCACGAGCGGAGCGTTATGTGTGCAGAGTCCTGTATTTAAGCCAGTGATCGTGCAAGCATCAGGAATGGGAGTCTGCCTGTCTGGGAAGGAAATGAAGGGAGAGATGAGTTCCTGAATGTCTGTGAGAGAAAGAAATGGGAGTGCGATGTGCATGGGGAGGGGTTTGCATCGTAGTTTTGAAACCAGAAAAAGGTAAGCAAGGAATGACTACCCAGCATTTATTTACTGCTCTATAAATGGTGCCCAGTGAGTCACTGCTTTTAGTGCTTTCTTTTATCAGTGATGAAACTGCTCTCTCTTGTGAGTTGTTTGTTTTCTTCCTTTTCCTTAGGCCTATGGATTTACATAGAGTGATACCGGATAAGCAAAGACAGTTCAAGACAGGTCACTGAGTTCATATCTCCAGTACGGTTGAGCTGTGCCTAGCAGTCCTGCACCTAGCTTGGATGTGTCTCTGGGCCAGGGAAGACTTGCCTCTGGTTGCTTTCCAGTACAGCTGAGAGCACCACGAAGCTGCACTTACTCATGCCAGAGGGATTTTCAAAGCCCACTTACCTTATCTGCCCTGTCATAGCTGTGACCAGCATGGGACTAATCACAATGTTCAGGAACTATCAGCTGGTTACACACAATCCCCTGGATCAGTGAAGAGAAAAAACTTCCTTTCTCCCTTTAAGTCGTTTCTGTATGCCTGAGGATGTCTTACAGAAACAGAAACTATACCTGATAAAGTGCCATCATTAATCCATTTGATGTATTTAAGCGTGGCTGTTTAACAGCAACATATCAAGTTAATGCAATACTGATGGAATAAGAAATGGCATCAGAGGGTTTCAAAAGATTTCTTATCTCAAGGAAAAAAAAGGATTTTGACTTCCCATTTCATTTCTCTGTGAATGAAAACACCTTTGCTATTTACATTATTTACTGTTTACTGTAGTAGAGTCACTACAAAAAAATCAAAGTGATTTGCAGAGYCTTGCCAGTTCTTTTTATATCTTCTCTACTGACTCAATAAACATCTGACACGCCAGAATTGTAACTAAGTACTCTACTGATTCKACTCTCATTGAAGGCATCTTTTTTAAGAGAAAGGAATTGCTSTTGTGCTTCTGTGAAAAACCTGATTTGCCTGGCGAAGCATTTGTAAAAGCTTTTTTTCCAAAATGTTGTTGTGGCAATTGGAAGTATTTAGGTACGTACAGTAACTCGAGAAGCTATGTGAAATCTTCTGATATGCAAATTTACTGCTATATACATGGCAAAGAAGAACTCTGGCACATTAACACGATACAGAGATGCATTAACAGACAGTTTGCTTAAAGGCTATTTTTCCTTCTAAAAAAMCCAATGTGAAGTAAATATTCCAAAACAGTTCTACTGATACAGAACTGACTCTRAATTCAGACCAATTTTCCTCCAGAGTATTTTTTTTTTTGTTTCAGTACAACTACCTTTAATAAAATGGACCAAAACTGAAGCCAAGAACTCAGTCCAGGGCCTAAGGAAGTGTGACTCTTATGTCAAGTTGGCCATGACAGGGCATTTCAATTCTCAACCACTGCATTGCAGAACCGTATTGGAAGGAGTAAGTAGTGGGTATCACCACTGAAAAAGGGGGCCATCCGATCTSATGTGGAAGCGTTCCACCTGGCCCAAATCTGCTCTTGGATTGAAATTTGGGCAAAGAAGAGACAATGGGAAGCCAGAATGAGCAACCTAGCGCAACTCCATGACGGTGTGCTGGATGCCAGCCATAAGTTTTCCAGGTGGGTACAAAACACAAAGGAAGCTTAGCACATAAATCATTGAAGTTGAAGATGGGAAAGACCACTGGAAGACTAGTCAATGCAGGCCTTTTCTCTACAGGGAATTTCCCRGTGTGTTGACTGTTTCAAAAATTTCAAACAATACGATTTTAATTTTCTTCTGGAAATTATTTAAGACGTTTAGGCACCTACATTAATATTTTAGCTTCTTAGTCTTTTTCAGAAAATTGCCTTGCGCAGATTCATAGCAGGTCTTTATATTTACTTTTTTTTTCTGCTATTTGTCTCAGGCTTATTCTGTGATTCAACGACTCTAGCTGAAGTTAGTCACTTCAGGACTTGCCTACACTGCAGGTTTCTCCAGACTTCCTTCCACAGAAATTAAGTCAACAGGAAGAGCAGCTGTAAAATAACTCCCCATATGGGCATTATGCTTTTGGATTACAGTGAAATGGGAAAACACATTACAAACGTGGCATAAGGGCACCTGCATACTGAGTAGTTGTAGAATTGCTGCAGCACATTACAATTACACCCTACTGTACAACGTGAGGTCTTTTCTAAGCAGTCATTTCCCTAAGATTTTTAGCCAATTTCACATATCTTCTCATGAAACTTAGCCTAGTTTCTACAACACAGATCACATCTTCAAAAGGCTTTGCTGGTCTGCACTAGGACAGACTGTGTGTGCATCAGCTGCGATTCCACAGCAAATTCCCAAAGAAGACTTAAGAAAGAAAGGGCATACACAGAGATCGAGGAAACCGCCTCTGCCTCTAACATCTGAGAGGAAGGCTGCTAGAGCAAGAACAGAGACCTGTTTGTGCTTAAATTCCRCTTACATTCTCTGTAGAGAGCTCTGCTGACATTTTGCAGTGATTGCGAGGAAATTTAGTGGTTAATTATATCCTCTGTCTCTTGCCTTGCTATCTTTATGCATGTTCACATGAGTCCTAGAAGAAGTTTACTGTTCAAATTACTAGGCACCGGGCCAGGGAATGCMTAGAGAGTCCCGTGAAACATCTCCTCATGTGCTGTGATAAAATGCTCGTGGACATGCTATAAAGAGCATTATAAGCATGTCCATAAAGTCATGAAACATTATGTCATTAGTGCTATGCTACCAGTGCTATGGGGTTGTCAGAAAGTTGGAGACAAACWAATGTGAATAGCACCCAGTGTCCAAGAGCTTTGTCACCACTAGATGGAACTTTTCAACCAGGTGTGCTAAGGACTGCAGGGCTGTGAAGTCACTGAGTGCATTGGGAGAAGCAGGGGATGAATATAATGGGCAAAAAGGAAGGAAATGAAGAAAAGCAGGTGAAGCCAAGGGTAGACAGGCTTAAGAAAACCTCTCAGAGGGGTGATGTGTGTAACCATTTCCTCTTGCCCTGGGTTGGCTGCCAGTTTCTGCATATGAAAGGGGAAGACAGTGGTGTGCCACTGTGGTGTCCCAGGTGAGACCCAGGAAAGAGGGTAAGGGAGAGGGCTGTGGGTAGGTAATCATAGAATCATAGAATGGCTAGGGTTGGAAGGGACCTGTAGAGGTCATCTAGTCCAACCCCCCTGCACACGCAGGGTCCCCTAGAGCATGAGGTTGAGTAATAACTCAACCACAGCTAGTGGAAAATGGTTTGTGTTAGAATACAGCTTGSTTTAGAATTGATCACTTCACCACTGTTCAAATTCAAATGCTAATAAAATGGAAAGAAGAACAGCTCCTTCCTAYTGATGCCTCTCACCCTGCACTGGCAGCCTGCATGCCCGTGCCTACGAGCACCCTGCCTTGTTGGCGTAGCTTTCCCTGTTGGGTTATGAAAGGCTCCTTGCTTCCAGGCAGAGTTGGTCTTGAGGCCTAGCAAGCATGTGAAGTTGAGGCCTAGCTCTCTGGGACCCTGGTCTGACAATGGGAGAATATTAAACAATGTATTAAGCTAAGTTAGAGAGCATTAAAAACATCCAGTGYTGAAATGGAAAAAAGAAGAGGCCAAGATCTCGCTGGCATAGGCTCTGCTAACGGACAAGATCTCTTCCTTATCAGAGACCMAATCAGTCCTGGGGCCATCATGAGAGGTGACCTATGACAAAATTCTCCCTTGCTCTACAGAAATCAGCAGGTCAGACTGATAGAGTCCGACTTCTTCCGTTACAAAGCACCTTCCTCGTAAAACCGAGAGCTACGAGGTGTCCATATATGCTCCCACACAAACATATTTTTTTAGCTGTGGCTTTCTGCAATGCTAACCATATTGCAATATGTATTCAGGGCTTCCTGWCTCTCTACTTTCCTCAGGAGACAAGTAGATCCAGGATCAGCAACAAGGAGGCACATCTGGCATGGGCCAGTGCTGCAGTGCAGGCATATTCACAGCACAACATTGCTGCTGAGTTCGGTAGTTTATAGGTACAAGAGAACTGAACTTCAGGGCAAGCTCCACACTCTAACAGAGACTTGGCCATCTGGCCAACACGATTGCAAACTGGCAGAGGATGCGCAGGTACTGATCAGCTTTGGCATTAAACAGAACAGAGTGGGAGGGTGACCGGGGGCCAATCCAACCAGCAGAGAAGTGCTAATCCTCATGGACTGTATGCTATTAGTGAGCAGAGCACAGATTGCCTCCTTGGTTAATATGCCCTGGAAACGGCGCTGTGTGGGCGCAGGGCATCTCAGTGAGAGTTTAGCTAGGCTTGCTGAGTCTCTTGTGCTGGCAGGCTCAGAGCCACAGCAGGTGTGGGAGTCAGGAGACGTGGGTTTGATTGCTGTGGGGCTCCTTGGGCACGTTGCTTCCTCTCAGCCTCTTACCTTCCTTCCTGGCATCCTGCAGGGGTGAGGCCTTTGGAGTAGGGGTTACCCATTCAGTGGGGTGAAAACAGTTCTAGTCCCTGATCTTATCTCAGTGCCTTCACCTATATACAAGTTTCATTTAAATAACCATATGGAGGTCCTCTTGATTAATCTTCTAGCCTTGTTAAACATTACTGCCATGAAAATCTACTGATCGTGGTTATGCCTGTGCATCTTTTGCCATGGTGGCAGAAGCAAGTGTGACAGGAAAGGGTTACTTTGTTGGGGGAAGGGGGGACAGTGGAGGCAGAGGGAGGAGCAGGAGAGTATTCCTGTATTAACATGCAGCTGGTTAATGCAGCTGAATAGCCCTGGCTCAGCTGTTACCTTTCTCAAAGCCAATGGCAAWTGATGAAAAACTGTGGTAATATCTATTAAAAGTTTGTGGAAGGGGCCTGCTCAGTGGGAGCTTTTCCATCTCACATAGAAGTGATGATTTAGAACAGAGAAAGATCCCCTCGAGGGGATTTTGTGAACCATGCAATGCTAATTAACTCCATTGTTGTATTTTGTTTTGAACATAAGAGTCCCTCTGGGATTGCAGCGCTCTTTCCTCCTGCAATAGATTTCCATTTTGCACCACTGTATAAAATCTCTTCCACATCCCATCAGCAAAAGGGATTAACAATAGGGAGAAGCATATGTGCATAGTTTTATGGGGTTCAAGGGAGAAATGTCTCTCCCTTCACCTCTCAGATGTATTCTCAATAGGGGCCATTCTGTACATCCCTGCTTTCACTGTTTCCTTAACCTTGAATTAAAAACAAGTGCACATCAAACACTAGCCAGCATCTCCCTTTGATCTTCAGCATATTCAAACCACTTCCGAGCATGCTGTGCTGGAGTTTGTTTTAGTGGTTAGCTTGTTTGTGCACACAAAAGAGAGAGCGAGAGAGAGAAGAAAAAAAAAAGGAAAAAAAGCATCTCCAAGCCCCCAAAGCCTATCAACACCAGGAGTGGAAACACCAATCTGATACTGGTTTGCTCATTTARCAGTTAATTCCAAAAGGAAAGCAAGAAAATGAAAGCTCCCTTTACCTGAACCCCTTACTATCTCRAGCCATCAAAATTAAGAAGGAACTCGACTTACTCGATGCTGAATCTGTTCTTTGTCTTCTGGACTTCTCGTGTCCCATTTTGCTTTGCCCAAACACTCTCTGCTCATTGCTTTTACGTTGAACAAAGCAGAATCTGACTCACTCCCAAGCTCTGGCTGTTACAGTGCAACATGGGCTTCAGCAAGGCTAAAGCAAGAACAAGAGCAAGGAGAACCAGCTCTTTCAGGTAATTTAAATGACTTCTTTCTTYGTCAGTTTCAATATCTGATCCTGTTCTTTCTGAGAAAGTCCAGATTTACATGTGATGCCTTGAATGTTGGCGTTTCTATGCTGCCTTAAGTTTCTGCTGTGCATAGTCCAGTGTTTACAGAGTGCTGATGGCCACCTTCCTGCGTCAGGCCATTTGGTTGTTTCATACTACAGAAACAATTAACACACTGTCCCAAGGSAGAGGGTAGCATACAAATGTAACATTGACTTCTTCTGGATGAAATTAGAGCTGTACTGAGAGCCACATGCTCTGTGCCACTAATGGTGATGRAGATTCTTCATTAACCCAACCAACACGATCTTGGACTTTGTTAACAAGAGGTTTTTTTCTCTTATCTTATGRCATTGTAAACTCTTAGGCCTTAATTCTTAATTATTGCTGGAATATATTTAGTTACAATCTGGACAATTTTTTAAATATTTGAAGTAACAACTGGAAAAATGTTTAGCATCTTCATTAATCAAGTCATAGAAGATGCTAAACATTTTTCCAGTTGTTACAATGTGCAAGCAAAGCTACCGCTCAATGAGTGAATGCATGAAAATCAAATCCTACTCCTCAGCCTTTGGTCAGCTAAGTGGAATACTGAGTATATTACATAGCTTTTTCAGGGACGCAGTGGGGATGTTCAATGAAGCAGCAACCTCAAGGTATCAATACCTGTAAAGTAGAATTTGTCGTGAAATGCTTCTTGTTCTCCTCAGAAGACTCCTCCCTTACTGCAAACTCGTTTCCTTTTCCTTTCAAAAGGAGGGGAATCTTTTCCAAAGGTATTTATACTGCTTCTACTCCAAACCTTCCAAACCCAGAGCAGGATGGATTTTTTTCTCAGTGCAGAGCATTCAGTGAGCAGCATTTCAGCAGCGGTGCTCCCAAGGCTCTTGTTCAAACATATTGTCTTATATTGTAGRGTCTTTGAGAGTGTTGCTACAACATGTAGTTGGCTATCATAAAGAGGACAAAGTAAGTTAATGTAAATAAAACAACATACTGAAAGGATGTTCAGAGTCATTCTTTTGAACAGGCTGCTAAACCTTTTCTGCTTGAGAGCTACAGGTCTGTACATATACTTTTCATCTTTCAAATACCTTTATAAAAATAAAAGAATTAAAAAGGAAAAAGAAAAGTCAACAGAAGGGCCTTCCCACTCCAAAATCTTCAGCTTACTTCAACATCTTTTCATCTATATCTGCATTAATATAAAGGAGAAAAAAAAAAGTCAGAGCAACTCCATGGATTTACTCCATAGTTTACTATGGTTTAATCTATCTAGAGACGGAGGGGTAAGAGACAGCCTAAATAAGTATTTTCAGTGCCAGGTTCTCAACAAGAACACATCTGGCAAGTCTTGCTGCCCCTACATCCCCTTTTATTGTTSTCCAGCCTTTAACATACATTGTTAAAAAGGAAGATTTCTGTGAACAGAGCAAGCCACAATTCATTTTCCCAGTGCCTGCTGCAAACTCCTCTCCCTGATGTGGTTGCTGATCACTGCTTTGGTAGCATCCTCTGCATGGAAGGAGCCTGCAAATGGACTATCAGCATCCTAGCTGTTCCAGCACTTAGGATCATCCTCTCTATTCTGGTGCAGCAAAACATACTAGGAGGCATTTAACGAGCTGCTGCAGAGAGCYGCTACGCCGAGCAGCTGAATCTGGCTTACAGCTCGCATCCAAAAGTCGACAAGTAGTTTCCTGGCAAATGTACTCATGTGGCATTTGGTGTCCCCATAGAAAACTTGAGCCCTTTTATGATTACTGAGATCACAGCGAGCAAAAGTTCAGCAAGGCTTTTCCACAGGCAYTGAGAGCAAATGTTACTCTAACCCATTCTCACTCTTGGCACAGCAAGAACTTGGTTCTCCTCACACGCTCTCTCCTGGGCCAAGTATAGAAGACCTTCAACCCTAAGAGGTTCTGTTCCCACTCCAAGTTTCATGTTATATCTCTAATTTAGAAAACTCATCTGTGCACTCGGCCCAGCGAGGTCTCAGCTGACTCCTCCAGGATTCTGCAAGGGGCCAGCGATTCCCTGGTATGCAACCAACAGCTGGGCCTACTCAGCACCATTTCTCCTACTTCAGCAGCAGCATAGAGATAGTTATATAGTTTCCATGATGTACACACTTAATTCCAACAACCATTTTTCCTATGTGACCTTTGTTTTTCCATACCCTGCTGGAATGCCTGAGCAGCAGCTCCATTGCTGCTTGCTCAGCTTTCACATAACATTAGGAAYGCTGGATGTGAGGAAGGGGAGAGTCACACAGTGAGGGGAAGGAGGGAAGCTGCTTTCACAATCACTTTGAGCTTTGGATCAGTGCAAGGCAGTTTTCCCTGTACAAGAAGCTTTTCCCTGTGTGAAGCAAAAGCGACTGGAAGGAGAGCTAGCCCCATCGCTCATAGAAAGCATGTGTCATTTGCAAATATTATTTCAGGGTGCCCCTTCCCTTTGCTGGCTGGCCCTAATATTTGCAGTGGATTATTTCTAAGGCCTAAACAACACGGGCTTGTGATTGAGCATGCTCCTCCTGAACTCAGCTCCATCCTGTTACCAAGTAATTTCTTCCCTATTAACCGTATTAAACCCTCGTAAGAGCAGGGCAGAGATACAGCGTCCTAGTCTCACAGCCGAACTAGGAAGCCCCACAGCTGCCCAAGCATGACGGGAGCTCCGCGTGCTGCTCGTCGCACATCCTCCATCCCCGGCCACCCCTCAGCCCTCCTTGCACACAGGCCAGGAGCGGTTCTTTTTGTGGAGAACTCCAGCCCCTGGCCAAGCTTGGCAGCAGCTTCCAGCCCCTCCCAGTCAGGCAATGGGTGAATCCCCCAGCGTGCCCCGACTCTCTTGGCTGGGGCTGCCCGCTCCAGGTCAGGAGGCAGAGGCGGGCCCCACTTGGGGACGTACTTCAAAGGCCAAGAACCCCATTTTAAGGTTTTGCACAAAGCTTGCTAAGGACTTTTCTCCCAGAAGACTGGAGATAAAKTTTAAATTAATTTGCATAATTGGATCTTTAATTCTTTTAAATGGAAAATAAAATGGCACTGTTCTCGACGCAGAGATTCTCAGGAAAGCCAAAGCATAGGTTACAAAGTAGAGAGCGTCACTGAGGTGAAGCGAAGCCTAGATAAAATATTTAGACACACTGAAACAAATTTGGATCCCAGATACAGAAAATCTGGGGCAACAGCACTGACTTCAATAAAGTTTTTCACATGCATATCAGTGTAAGACAACCAGCCTACAGTAACACCTTTAGTTTATAATTAACCACAGAGCCGAAAAATTAGAGAGGTTRCTGGATTTTCTTTTTACTCAAAAATTTAATAGATTAATAAACACTTGAGCAAGWTTATAACAACAGCGCAAATGTTCTATTTATGTAAAAGAACAAGACATCATTTAAATCAATGTAGCTGATTATTTAATTCAGCAAAAATTTTGGCCCACTGAGATGCACTTAACAGTGCAGGAGAAACAGATACTGTTGAGCTAGTGAAAAAACTGTTCTCATGTGCTTGTAAATGCAAAGCAATATTTCTAATGAAGTGCAACATATTTTACCCTCCCACCCCCAAATTACATGTGTGGATTTATATGGTGCTTGCACCTTAAAATAAAACCAGTAATTTYGGTAGGTACAGTTTACCACACTCATTTCTTAAAAGCTGTTTTTCATTGTTGAGAAATATCAAGGTATTTTTATAGGTATTAAATCATTCTACCAAAAAAAAAAAATCAAAACAAAACAAAACAACCCCCCCACACTTCAGCTTTCTCCCCCTCCCAGTGACACTTCATTCCTTAAGCAGATATRAAGAATTGTCAGGGCCCTCTATGCTACCAGAGCTCACCAGAKCTACCGCCAAAGTAGCCTTAAGTACCGGCTAGCATCTCATGGCTGCAGCTTTATTAGCCTTCCCTTCAAAACAAGAGTGAAGGAGAAATACCAGCACTCAGAAAAGCTGACAGAATACAAATAGGGCATTCCTGTGACTTGTCAGTCCTCCTGGGTGCTCCACTACCACCCGTGCTGTGCAAAAACACAGCACAGGGGGTGGATGCATACAGCAACCTGCCCGTGGGTACYCCAGGCTAAATGCTGAACTCTTCCATCAGAGTCCACCAACATGTTTGGGATTTTTCACTAAATTTGTTAGGCATTTCTGAGCTGTTGCAGATGCTACCAGGAATAAAGCTGAGGCAGATGAGGGTGGTTTCAAGTAGCGCTGCTTGTATCCAGACACAGTGCTGGGAGTGCTGAAAAGCCTCTCTTTGTGCAGCTCACAGTTCTCTCAAAGATATTTTTCCCCTTTTGGTACTTTGAGAATCCTTGTAAGAATAAAAGCTATTCTGCTATAAATTAGAAAGCTGTATGAACTACAGCGAGAGCAACACATAGCATGTTGTGGAACCAGGGATGCGCTCTGTTTTAGGACRCATGTGGCTTTATGTTTAATGAAGGGGGCCTGTTGAAAGATTGCAGACCAGGAGGGCACGCTGGATTTGTWGTTTTATTAGGTCCTGGGCTATGTACTTTTGTGCTGTCTCTGACAACATATGCCGTTCCACTTAGAATTGAATGAGCTGGAGAAGAGAAATAAAGCRTTTGTGAAGAACTGGAACATTTCGTTTTCTACCTTTTAAGGAAAGTGTTAAGAATAAAAAAAGCATTAGTTTTTCAAAACTAGAAACAGACAGAAGGAGAAATAAACTTTAAGTAGACAGAGGAGAATAATTGCTCTCTGGAAGCACATAGAAAGAATTATTAGAACTATATAAACTGCACCTACCAATATCCAGTTCATCAAACTCATGCACTTACGATGAGGTAAAAATCYTCCAGTTTATCAGTGTCAGTTCTTGAAAATACTTCACTAATTTCAAGAGGAATTGAAGGCTTTTTAAAATCATGTATGGGATAATTTGTAGTTTAGGGGATCAGGCACTACACACCTATGATGATCAGACTGTGCTTCTAGGTGCATTTTATGCTGTATCTCTGGAACCACCTAAAACTGGTGGGCAAAATGGATGGCTAAGTAATTACTGTGTTTGGTGCTCTTTCTAACCCACCATAACCACAGAGCACTTCTGCAGAGGTCAGTCTCATATTTATCTAAMCTTGCCCAACTTTAGAGATATGCCCTGTCCCCTCCCACACCAACACCACCATTTTCTTTATTTCACATTTTTTCGTCCTGTAACCAACCAATGTTCAAGTCCACTCAGCCTAATCTCCTAGAAAACTAACCCATCTGTCCTTCTCACCCACTTCCCAGCAGCTCTTTGCCACCAGGTTAGCAAGCTGTGCCCCTTTGCATATAGCTGTATGCCACCTAGACCCRGGGCAGAGGGAGCACACTCAGAAGCCACATTGGGGCACACCTGTTTGAGCAGCAGCCCATAACCACAAAGGTACAACTGGAAACCACACTTCAAAAGTGTGATCCAAAGCATCCTCAAAAGACATCCCTCCCGGGACACACATCACTACAGCACAGAGCTGCCAGAACGATTCAGTAGAGGATAAAAACAGAGGTGACTGAACTCCTTCCATGCTCCCAAACTTTAATATTGGACAAGGGCTGCAGGAAGGGTCACTTCCCATTGCTGGAGATTCACAGCTCCAAACCATCTCATGAAGAGCAAACATACACTTCAGATGGTAACCAGATATTTAAGGTATTCACTCAAAATGCAAGGAGACTTGAACTCAACTTCCTTCCAATTCAGAAAGGACTCAAAGCCATGCCTCCTAGAAACATCCAGAGCATTAAGGAATAGATGGGAACAAGGACAAGGAAGCCTTTTCTTGATAGTCTACTGCCATATGCCAAAGAACACAGCAATCATGGGGGTGGAAGTAAGCAGAAGCATTAGGTCTTCCCTTGTAGGGCACTGGTTAGGGCAAGGAGCATGGGCAGAAGGAAAAGCATTTTAGCTCGCAGTTCCTGGCCTGAAATTGCTGTGGGCTCTAGCTGCTCTTTCCAAGRCCTTCCAGCTTCAAAAATCACATCTCCTCCCTGGAGGATCAGGCTTGATTCACTCCCCACAACTCCTTCCAGGACTGCACAGTGCACAAATTTCAGCAGAATTCAAGGATACCAGGAACCCTCAGGTCCAAAGTCAGAGGTGCCAATTATGTTTGCAGAGAGGTGAGGGGCCTTAACTTCACTAGCTATTACTGCTACACACGTTCTWCATTTGAAGGGGTCTCATGGTGCTTGCTCTCCTTTTGTTTTGCCTAATAGGCCTTATAGACACAGGAGACAAGCAGCAAACAGTCTCAGGYCTGCTATAACATGGTGTAACCTCATTCCCCACTCCACAAGAGGGCTATAGATTGGATCCAGGGTAGCCTTCARGGAGTTTTTCATGCTCTGTCATTACATCCTTTTCTCAAACGGTTATGTAGAAGATTCTCCCATGTCTCCTACAGCATCACACTCACAGGAAACCAACAGGTCCAGCGTAACTGACTACTTCACCTCTTCTGCACAGGCAATGCCAAYGCCTGAATTTGCTCACCCCCCTGGAATAGCCAGGATTTCATGTGTTCAGCACTTTAATATTAGCACAGCATTTACACTGGCATGATTTCACAGAGTAATAGCTTYGTTATAGTACTTTAAGCCTGTTGCACAATGAAGTCATCATTATGGCACTCTGACTCCCCTACACCATTCCCTCTAGTGGCAATTTTGTACACTTGCCACTCGTTCTAAACCCCTTGGAGACTGCTTTTTGAACAGTGCAAGCATTTTGTACTGAGAAAAGAGGTTCCAGGATGTCAACAGCCGGGCTTTCTGCTTCTCCCACAATTCCAATATTTATTAGATGATGGTCTGGTGRCAATATCTAAGAGGTGTGCTGCTAGGTCAGYCAATGAGTCCTATTTTCAGTCTTCYATTTTGGATATACAAGTAGTCTCATTATCTTSCAATAGAAGATTTCCCACTCCCTATTCCTGTCAAATGAAAATTAATAAGTTACAAAGGCTGAGGGTTGTGACTAAATCSTCTTCTTCCTGGAGCTCTCCTCATTGAGGGGACCACTGGAGCCTCCCAAACCTCCCCTCAGCATCCCTCAAGGGAGGCACAAGATCACCCCCCAAAGGAACACACCTCTCTTGACAGTGGAGGGAGATTTCAGTTTTGATTCCCCATTTTTTTTCCCTTAAGCTCAGAATAATTGTTTTCTTCCTGAAGAAATTAGTCCAATGTGTTCTAGCATTTCCCTGAAAGCAATAAAGTCCCAAACTCACAGGGTTTCATTTATAATTGTTGCCAGGCTGATAAATCCTGGAAAAAGAGGCACCTCTATAAACAAAAAGACTTCCAGTAACACAGGAAAACCCTGCAATACCAAGCTCTCATCACCTTGTTATAGACAAAACATAGTYTATTCTCAGGAAGACTGGCTGGAAAGCGCTTCTCCGAGCCTGCACCRATTGACCTTTTGCAGTGGGCACAAGGAAGCAGCGAGCATCACTGAACTGTCAGTCTTCAGCAATAAACCCCAATCCCTTTTGATAATGGGAATCAAGAGCATACAGCTCCTCATGACCTACTAATAATGCCCATGACCTCCACAGCGAGCTACAAATCTGGTACATAGTTTGGAACCAAGATGCAACACCTGCTTCCTGGCAACATCCTCTCATTTTCTCCTGGTGAGGCGGTTCGCAATTTAAAATCAAGTTTCCTCAAGCTTTAGCTTCCCAGCTGTAGGAGAGTCTTCATTTCCTATCACACTACTCTAACGTGACCTGACCAAGAAGCCTCATCAATATTACAGCAGTAAATAGCTTGACAACTTTCTCATAAATAACGCATTCCCACTCTTTGTGCTCTGCATTTAGCAGCATACTGGGTATTTAGAAATGTGGGGAATCTGGTTGCAAGCATGTAGTAAGGAGATAAGTGTTTCACCCACAAAGAGTCAGAGTGCACGTGCTGCTTGCTCCTGACACTTAGTGATTCACTGCTTAATAAAGAAACAACCACAAAAAGGCTCCAAACAAACCTGAAACTTGTACACCTGCTCTTCCCTCATATTGAAATCAAAAGAAATGTTGTTATAACAGACTATGGAGCTTAGTCCTTGCACATATTTAGCCTACTGAAGCATCAAAAGCAAACAGTTCTTTCAAGATTCTTGCCCAATTCGCATCAACAGGAAGATTGTTTTTTTCCCCTCCTCTCCATTCTCCACCCCCCACCATAAGTGGTCCATTACAAGAAGGAGAATTGAGAAGTAACAGCTAAAAATCAAAAACAAACAACCCCCCAACACACACACACTCTCCATCACCACAACAACAAAAATAAACACACAGAAAACTTAAGGGAAAAATAAATACTATAAAAAAAAAAAAAATCTGAGTGGGAAATCACCAATGTCACCAATCTTCAAGTGGTAGACTTGAAGAGCTGTGAAGACCACACGTTTAGGATTGTGATGGCAACACATCTGCTCAGATACCGTGACAAGAAGGGGAGAAAAAAGAACTTCAAGGATTTTGTTGCTTTGTTTTTATTTCAGCTGTTATCACACTAGGCTTGGGCTGTTTTTTTAAACACCAGAGTTCACTCTAGCACTCAGTGCTGTGCCAAGCTGCTCAGTGTCTCTTCCTTATACCTAAACCTCACTTGGTATTTCAGTCATTCCTTTACCTGTGCAGTTGCTCTCTGCAATGAGCCTAAATCATTTATTGAATGACTGGATAAGCATTCCCAAACTTATGGAATAAACACAAAYGCCTTATCCAAAGAGGACAGGAGTTCTTCCATGTGTCTTTGACTCCATCAGTGAAATGCCGAGTACAAGGCGGGCCCCTCCGCTTCACGCTTTTTCCTGGCTAAGTAGGAAATTCTCCACTCAGCATGCAGATTTGCTGCAGCTCGCTTCAACAGCAAGCCTCCATCTGCTGCATCAGGATCATAAACCTCTTGCCTAGGGTCTGGCTTCTACCAGTGCTTAGCTTTGCTTGCCGTCCTTATCTGAGGAGAAGAAATGAAGTGCAGATAACAGCATTTTATTGCTGCTCAGCAGGGTTGTAAAGGTAATTAAAGATTCTGAGGCTGAAGTAAAGGGAGCTGCATATATTCCCTAGATATATATATTTTCCTTTTTAAATGTAGATTCCAAAAAAGCCTGAAACTCTACACATTCCCCTCCCTCACTTTGAGCAATTGAAACTATTTACCTGCAGCTCAGTCAGGTTAGAGAGAGCAAATCCCTTTCAGGAACAGGGTCCTCCCCTCTCCCCTTCTGCCCCCATCTTAATGCTTCTTCCCAAAGCAAAAGCCCAGACGGAGAGTCACATATCACTAGCCAGTAAATAGCAGAGGCATTGAAGGGTACCTCATAAAGAGGGCAGGAAACAGGAAAAGCTTAAAATAAAGCTGTTTGTAAATTAAAGAACTAAAGAGAAGAACAGCCAGGAAACAAGCCACTTAATATTTTTTCTTCAAAATTATTGATTAGCAGAAGTATTTCTGATTAGAAAGAGCAATAGTCTATCTGCTGCTGCTGTGGAGAAGAGCAACTCCAGACCCAAGTATCCCCATGATACCAACACATCACATTGAGGAGAAAAATAATTAGCAAATAGTGAGCTCCAGGGTGAACCCTCATGTGACTGCATCAGGTACCCATCTCCCTACTCTGCCTCTCTTTATAGCTCAATGAAACCCTTTATAAGATGCCATGACATGGGCAAGCAGGCAGAGAGAGGATTGCTCTTGCTTYCGCAACGCTACTTTCCTCCCCATAAAGACCCAAATACTGCAGGATTTTCTGTGTGTTGCTGTTGCAAGTAACTCCCAAGTTCTGCATAGTTTCCACCACACTTGGCAACTCCCATGTCTGTGGCCTGGTAAAAAGCAAAACATTCCCACTGATATTTTATTTTAAAAAATGAGACCCTGAAGGAAGTACTTATATGCTGCTGCTTCCTTTTATTAATGTTTGGTTTTGATGTTGCGTAATTCTGTTCAGCTGCTTTTGCAGGCCAGCATATTCCTGGACAAAACGGCCTGGCAGGATGCTGAGGCCATTTCCACTGGCTTTGCAGCTTTCCATAAGGAGGGAATGACTGTTATTTGGAAGGAAACCCTGACTGAAACAACAAGAATCATCAGCTTCCATCCTCTTTGGCTTGCCCCAGCGAGAGGGGAAACGTACCCAGCACTACTTCATTAAAGCTCTTGGCACGCTCCTTGATGGCACCTCTTGTAGCTACAGGCACAAAAGAAGCACTTAGCCCCTGTCCTTGYTGGAGCTGCTGCCATTTGTGTGCAGTTTTGTCCAGAGATGGATCTACACTGGCACCAGAAATAAGAAACAACCCTGATGCTCAGCCCCAGGGACCACAGCAGAGCAGGGTGGCAGCAAAGTGCCACGTTCCTGAGCACCGCGCAGCAACACTGTCCCAGTGAGGCCASTGCAGGCTCCACGGGGCGCTGACAGACACCAGCCACGCAGATACCCTGCAGAAGCAATTTCTCCGTTCTTGGGCAAATGGGAACACGTAAAGCAATAAGCAGTACAAGACAACTGCCATAAAATATAACTGATACATATTTGAGAGAGAAAATTCTGCTTCCATTCTCAAGACCCAGTCTCCTTCCTGGTCCTGCTCCGAGCCAGAAAGGCAGTGAGAGGTTTTCAGCAGAAATCTTTCCTCAACAGGCATTGGCCCTTCAGCCACAGGAGCTGCTAGTAAAGAACGGCATATGGGCCTTTAAGAGCTGCCTCCTTGGCTATAAATACACACAACATTTTAGACCTTCATGCGAGTGTTTAGAGGGGAAAAGAATAAATCAAAACAAATACAAACGCCAGCTAYTCCATGCTCACATTTAGATTTACCAAGCAAAATGTTTTCACTCGCTAGAGGAGCGCTTGACTGTATTCTTATGCTTGTGCTTAGGCCACTCCTAAAATTGGCTCAGTTTGCCACAAAACAACAGCTTCAACCCATTTAATTGCTGTCTACTGCAGTCCCACCCTCCTTCCCAGCCCTGGTTGGGCACCCACGGTTTCCTTCCCTGCACCAGCCCAGCACCAACCCTCTGCTGAGCAGCCTCAGGAGGTGAGCCAGGAACACACCCCCAGCAGCCACCCGCTCTTTGGTCTGGAGTGACTCATCCCAAGGCCAGGGGAACTCTGGAGCTGGTGCAAGGCAAGGGATGGAAGCAGAGAGCCGAGGAAGGGTGGGCTCATGGCAAGGAGCAGGACAAAGTGAACTCAGGGATGTGGCAGCTCATTGCTGCCAGGCACAGCTCCTGCTCCCTCCACCTCCAGGTGCACTGATTAAYCCCAGCTCTGGAAGAGTTATGCGAAGCCTCACCTGACCCTCCTAGCTCCACACACAAGTAGTTTCTTCAAGGTCAATAAATTGACTCAGCAAGGCTCTTCACCAGCATGGAAATGCACAACTAGAGGTGAGAAGAACCGCTCCTTTTCAACACCAGCGTGCCATTACATCAGCTAAGTCATGTTGTCAAGCTGTACCCTGCRGCTTTTAGATACCTTTTGAGTCCTTAATATAAGGACGGCCACAGAAAACCCTAAACAATGTAAAGGCTGGCTGGCTTTACACATTGAAGCCAGCCAGCCAGCCATGCATRGCAGCAGCCATCCCAACAGSARCACTGGGCCTCTGTGAAGGCAACAYGGGCTACTGCTCCTTGGCACTGCTCATCATATCCACTAACTCCAGTAGTCCTAATTTAAGGTTATCACGGATTAAGTTAGCTTCTTAAAGAGGAGAATATTTAGGTCAATTTAAAAGAAATTCCAAAACACAGTGTAGACAGAGTAGCTAGAATCTAATAAAAACAAACGGAGGGAAAAAAGGAAAAAATACACAGCGTGAAGACAACCAAGACTTCCCACAGATACCCTTGGGTCAATTTACAAGTGTTTCATGACATAGCTTGTTACTACTAGATATGAGGGTGTCATCTATAATGATTCTTTTCTGTGMACATTCTGTAGTACTGTATTTTCCACACTTTATATAGCTGTCTGCATCTATAAATAGAAATGCTGCCTCATGTGCATTATCATATATCACAGCCTATGACAATGTGGTGAAAGAAAGGAAACGAGCAGAGGAAGTGGTGAGCTCCACCAGAATATATAGACCTGGGTCCCACTACGTCAGCTTCACGCAAACCAATRCTGTCAAATATTCCAAGCATGGGAGGACCAGCATGTGATTATCAAAGAGAGGGTAAACCAAGGGCTAAACCACRGAATCTTGTGGAAAGGATAATAGAGCAAAAAAGATTCCCTACCTGTTTAAAGCCAGGATGTTGCACGAAGTGGCATAAATAAATACAGAAGAAGACACCCAAGAACAAACAAAATCCCCCACAAAAACACACATAACCCACAGAGCTTGAATAAACCATCCAGAGCAGGACTGTGGGGCTGTCCAGCAGGACTCGGGGTAAGACAACAGATGGACCAATTCCTGTAATGCTGACAGAGGAGACCATTCTGCAAGATCAGAGCCTGTAATTGCTGATCTTTCTGCTTTTTCAAGGTTTATCACCTCTGCATTGTTTCCTCTGTTCCTCACACGTTTTATGAGCTGCTGAAACACCCTAAGGATTTGTTCTCATCATTTTCTCCCTCCTCATTTACAAATTCATCCTGACCACTGTGCCTGCAGGGCTAAGGACCTGTGAACTGGCAGCATGATTAAGGATACACTCGCTGGCATCACAGCAGCCGGAAGTGTTTTAATTAAACKGAAAGAAAATTCTTGCTTAGCATAGAGTGAATGAGGAACCCAYGCTGAACAGACACAAGCCAGCCTTCTGGAAAGGACACCGGTATCATGTCTAAGGGGCTGRGACACAGAGGACAAGTTCCTGCCTTTAAGTAGATTTCCCACTGAGCCAGTTACTTTATGTCAGAGGGTGTTTTGATTTGCCTTTTGGAAGATGTGGACAGTTCCTGCTCTCAACCTCCCTGGTCATCTCTATTTGCACTAAGAAGGATTGACCAACACACTCCACCGAGCCCAAATGAATCTGCTTTTTAAACCACTTCTGCTCTTCACATGAGGCATGTGAATGAGTCTTATTTGCTTATTATCATTGCCACTTTGTAAGTCTCTCCATAACCTCACTGACTGGCAGARCTCAGTCACGAGGAGGCCAGGCTTAAGCCGAGCTAGCTAATACACTAGCTAACACGCTGGCAACCCAAGATGTGTGAAACCAGTCCCTTCTAGCTCTCCAAAAAAGTTTCAAAGCTTCCTTTGGCTTCAGCAGGAATAATGTTAAACTCCCAAAGATTGATATTTTAATCAGCTTATCTTGATTCTTATCAGCTTTGAAAGTTGTTTTCATTAAAAAAAAAAAATCAATACTTTGGAGCAATGCCCAACTCACCATGGAGAGAGGGTATGGAGAGAGAGTAATTAATCACTTTCTCCAAGACAGAAATACCACATGCAGATATTTCCATAGAGTAAACCGGCCTGGTAGCCAGCATCACCCATTAAAGTTGTACAATGCAGTTCATTAATACTACATTATCACTTGCTTCACCTTGGCAAGTTTCACTGCTTGGCCTGGAAGCTTTCACTGGGTGCCAGAAGTTCTCCAGGAGGATGCCTTTCCTGGGATTATCCAAAGAAACCCATTTCTTAGCCTTGCCAAAGGCAAAACAACAATAGCAAAACCGAACATAAGAATATATACACTACCACAACAGCCATGAATGCCAAAGCAAATACGGACACCACTTAGTTCTTTTTAGAATCCAAGAATACATTAAATATCACACACATGGAAGAGATTAGCAAATAAAGCTGTTTCATGATTGACAGCAGAGTCAGTGTTTTATACCCCAATGTGTTCATAGTAATTGAGTGCAAAAAAGTTTTGCCAGCAGATGATTTTTACAATAACCAGAGTTGATTCAAAGCCGCTATCACCTCAAGGTGTTAGTTCTACAGTCTAGTTCAGGGTAAAAAACAACACTGCTTTCCTGGTATCTCATTCTCTGGGGAGGTACCTTAGGTGCACAGGAAACCCTCCCATTTACCACAAGCTTTCACCGAAACAGAACACACATCCTACACTTGTATCAATTGTCATACAATAACYAACACACCTCCCAAGGCCTCAGCTGCTGCAGCAAGACAGCTTTTATCTCGCTAAAAAAATTCAAACATTAAAAAATAAAGTTTTTTTTTTTTTTTCCCCCTCCACCACATAAGGGATTAGTAACACTGGTACACCAAATAATTTGCCTCACAGACAAATACAAAGCCAAGCTGAGAGTAAGCAATAAACTCCAGCTCCTAGCAAAGCTGCATGAGGGCATGAAGCAGTAAATAAAAGTGCACGTGTGTGGAGAATAAGAAATCTGTCAGAGGAGACAGGAAGAAAAGAGCATTCAGTAGCAGTGACAGGGTGCAGAGAGGCCCTGCAGCAGAGCAAACAGGAGCACAGCACCAGGGAGGCACAGGCTGCAGGCAGGGGCTGCACAAGGAAACCCAAGGCAAGCCGTGAGCCACCAAACCCGCGGTGCCATTACTGCGTATTCAGCTTCCAGCCCTCAGGAAGGAGCCCCTGCCACCAGCTTTGCCCCAGCTCAGGCAGCTGCAGGAGGCCAAGGCTGTTCCTCCAGCCCCACACCTCACCCCAGAGACACAGGTGTGCAGTCACCACTGACATGGCCACCTAAACACACATCCCAAACAATGCCAGCTCTGAAAACTCATCTAAAGAAGAGGTAATAAAAACTTCTAACCACCAAAGTCACCAGAATATAAAAGAAACACAGCTCTTCAATCAGCTCCCTGCCATTGAGGACATCACTACCCTAACTCCCTAGCTCCAGCCCCACACCTTCCTGGTAGAACCTCATTAAGGACCCAATTAGCACAGGATGCACCCAGCCCTTTCCCTCTGCCCCCACAGCTGAGCACGATGCCGATCAGCACTCGGGAACAAGCAGCCRGGAACCTGCCATGCTCCCTACGGCTCTGCTGTAGGATTTCTCCCTCCTGGCAACAGCGCCAAGCTGAAAATAACATGTAGTAAATCAAAACGTTTCTTTGCTTATGTTACTAATGACACCTCGGATTACCAGCACTTAATTGAATTTACTTTTCAGTGTGCTTTTGGCATTTTGTCTTTCTATCAGCTCAGACAATAAAAATCAATTCCTATAAGGCAATTTCATTTATGTTCATACTCTGTTTTATATTCAGTTCCTCAGTGCTGCAACACTTCAGTGGCAAATCTATGCAGAACAGCTATTCATAAGAACTACTTCTGTGAAAATAAACCAGACCCATACCRAGGGAAGGCACCTTAGCAGGCAAACTACTTTAAAACCAAATTCATASAAGGGAAAAACAGCACCTTAGAGGAAAATGTGGTTTGGCCAACTGCAGCTGGCCAGATTCACTATTGAGATCTCATATACACATGAGAACCATAATTATGTGCATAAATATTTGGAGACTGGTGATACAGATAAATATATTTATTAACCATTTTTTATTCTGATAAATTTCCTATCAAGCTTTCTGCAACATACAGCTGTAATGTTCCCCCAGGCGAYACTCCGCCATATGAAGGGCCTTCGTCCTGGAACGAGGTCTTCACGCACCGAGCGTTGCGGATGCAGAGCGGCCCCGCTGCCCTAGGCACGGTGCACGCGGCACGGCGCAGCAATTCAGCCGCCTGCACGGTGTCTGGGACCCCTGCCTGGACCTTGGGGACAGCCCCTTTTGCTCATGCATGCTGGAGCAGTGCGAAGGCTGCCGTATACTGTAAGGGAAGAAATTGCCGCTATGAGAGTTATTTTTTATTTTTTTTATTATTTTATTGGGTTTTTTTTTAAATTTAAAGATTTTTTTCTCATTCTTCCTTGAAGTGAGGATGAAAATGCCAGTCTTACCTTCTGCTGCGGGCCAGGGTGAGATGGCAACGTTGCAGAGGCAGCAATTAGGAGTAACCCCGGCCCTGYGTTGCTCTTGGCCTTGTGGCTCTCCCGGCGGAGCTCGCTGGACCCACAGATTTCAGGGGGGTGCAGCACCTCCCTGGGGAAAGCAGCACATCCTGGTGCTGTCTAGGCAGTGCTGTGCTCCACAGGAAGAAACGCCTTTATGCTTTGGGGACTTCCTTTGTGGCGCTAAGGTGACGTTTTGATCCTGAATCCACTCCTTTGCACAAGTTTAGGCATGTTAGATTCATAGCAGCAGCTTCCATTGACTTTTCCTCTTTCCCATTTTCCCTCGGTGGTASGCAGGGAGGGAGGCCTGGAGGATGGAGGCTCTGGGCTCGGGAGTGCTCTCGGCCCCCTCCATCACCCCGCGCAGACACCAGCCCTGTCCTCGTGCCCATCCATCCATCCACCTCTCCGAGCAGGCAGAGGGCACCCCGAGGGACAACTCACAACCACGGACGAAAACAAGCGCAGGTCGACAAATAAGAGCACACACAGAGCAATATCCTTCAACGCACACCCCTGCAGCCTCGTACGTTCACACACCCGCACTGCGCGGCTTGTTATAGGCCAAGGAGCACGTCCTTTGCGGATGGGCTCCCGCCACGTGGGCGAGCGCCGCGCGTCGCCTCGCCTCGGCTGCCGCACGCTCGTCTGGCAGCCCCTTGGGGAAGGAAACTGCCCGTTGCTTGGTGTTTTCCTCACTACTAAGGGTGCGTCTCCCCGTGCTCTGCCAGAATGTCTCCTGCGGGTCGTGGCTCCGCGCAGCGAGGGCTCCGGGCCTGGCCAGACGGGCGCCAGGAGCACCCGCTCGGGAGGATGCTGGGCCCATCCCTGCAGGCCTCCTCTTTGCTCACCGCTGTGCGAGGCAGGACAGATAGAGGAGACACAAGGAAGAACCTGAGGAGATTGTCAAAAACAACATCATTGTTTTAAAAACGACAAAACACCTCTTAACACCAACCCCCCACCCCACACATAGGTTCCTCACGCTATTTCTCAGGGCTAACAGTGCCCCAGGTCATGACGAGGGTGTTGAGTGGTGCTGCAGGGGCAGGGCGGTGGCGGCCCAGCCCATGCATGAGGACCTGTCGTGCAGGAGAGCACTGTGTATTAGCAGCTCTGTCCCTCCGGGGCCTGCCTGCGCTTTCCAAATTCTGGAAAAGTCCCTTTGGCTCAGCATTGCTTTGGACCTGAGTACCCCAGAGATACCGCTGTTTTCCCAGAGGCTCAGCTAACCCTGGGAATTTCTGGCTACATATATAAAGATGAAGACCCGGGTTGCTTTTTCCTGGCTTGGTGCTGCGATTCCGGCAGCCAGGGCTGCGGGGCGGCAGACACCCTGCCGTGCATTCCCACAGCGGCAGCAGCAGCRTGGAAGCTCTGTGGGCACCGCACGCAGCCTCCCTGCCCCTGCCCAGGCCCCTCAKCACAGGCTGGCCAAGGTCCCGCTCCGCTTTGGGGACCAATAATAATAATAAGAAAAGGCACAAACCCCATCTTGGCCTCGGTGTTTAGCAAAGTGACTTCCTGGGGGTGCGTGTCCCTTCCCAGTGCCAGCCGGCGAGGAGGGCGAGCCGTGTGGGGCTGGCYGAGCTGGCACGGGGGGTCTTTGTCTGTCTTGTCCTCTTCGGCACGCCACAGCTCACAGAGCATGTGTTGAGCTACGGGGTGCCACGGGGTGTAGAGAAGACTGGAGCAAACGTGCAGCCGGCGAGGGCAGCGTTTATTTCTGCAACTGTTCCTTCTTTCAGTTCCTCTCGGGCGTTGACTGCATCGCTTGTTCTTCTGCCCCCAGAGTTTCAGTGCCACTATTTAAGCTTAGACTTAGTCATTACAGCTCTCAGTTTTACCCAGAACATCAGCAGGACTCAAGTGGCTCCTGTCTTTGCTTGTTTCTTTGCAGACATTTCTCAATATTTTAAATAAATTCAGAGAAAAAAATTGCAGGGGGTTCTATTTGTTTTAGACAACTCTACGCAGGAATACACTACACAAGTAGCAGTCTCGTTCTTAACTAGAAAACTTCTGTGTAAGATTATTCAATTCCATATTTATTTTAAATAGATAAAGCAGCAAAATTACACAGTAAYGAATACAGTATTTCAAGGCTTCTGATATATATTATGAAATAGAAGAGAAAGACTCTTCTTTAAGCTTATCAAGTACTAAATTATCATAAAAATGTATGTATATAAATATTTCCATTAGCCTTCCTGATGAGATTGCCTCGAGATGATAGAGTACACTTTGATTCTTCTTTGCTGCTTTGCAGTAGGGATTTAAACACTTCAGGAACCTCTTCTTTCACAACYGGAGCAAATGGCACTTGGGTACCCACTAAATCATGAGGCAGAACAGGCAGCGGTAGAGACTTTAATTCACAGAATTCTTTTCCTGTGTGAAAGAAGATAAAACTCCCAGTGCACACGTTTTTATTTTTAAGTTGCACTCTATTTATTAAGTAACATACRGTACATTTAATACAGACCATTTTGCTGCTTCTTATACTCCTCCTAAAAGACAAACCTACAGTGCTGCTAAATGTTGAAACCATAAGCTGTGCAGAAAGAAGTTGTGTGGACAGCAGGACTGAGCAGCGATGGCGCTAGCTGCTCCCTCGAGCAGGAACGAGCTCCTCTCGCGCAGGAATGAGCTCCTCTCGCGCAGGAACGAGCTCCTGTCATGCAGGATCAAGCTCCTCTCRTGCAGGATCGAGCTCCTCTYGCGCAGGAACGAGCTCCTCTTGTGCGGGATCGAGCTCCTCTCATGCAGGATCGAGCTCCTCTCGTGCAGGAWCGAGCTCCTCTAGGGCAGCATYRAGCTCCTCTCGTGCAGGAAGGAGCACGCAGCGTTTTCGCTTCCTGCTTCGGCCAGGGGCTGCAGTCGCAGGTGCCCGGCTGGCTCCCCGTGTGTCGCAGTGGGACGGGTCTGCGTGTGGAGACCCGGGCGTGGGGACTCATGGGCGGGCGGGTGAGAAGCACGACGGGGAGCAGCTTGCTGAGGTGAGCGTACGGCTCTGTCTTTGCCCTGTGCGTGGCAAGCAGGGAAAGGAGAGGAGCAGTTTGGAAGTCTGTGTGGTAGGAGCTCCGTTCATGCTACCGCACTCCATGGAGGGGCTTACAGAGGCTGTGAGTCAGCTGCGAGAGAAGTGGCGTGTCACAGAAACTGGTGTGACCCATTGTTCTTATTGACCCCAAGGTCCCCAGCCACACAAAGGAGACCCCAGCACTGACTCTGCAGCAACAGGTGCCTGGTGTGGGKGAGTGTATTTGAGGAGCAGCGACACGAAGGAGTGACCCGAGGGGCTGGTTTCACCCCAAGGGACCTTGCCAAGGGCCTGCCCATGCAGGGGGCGGAGGTGGCACCATGAGGCTGTCGGGAAGCTCTTCGCAGGGGAAGCTTTTCCAGGGAGCACAATGATGTGACTGTCCCACCAGCAACGTTTACTGGTGGGGCACAAATTTTTTTGAATTCAATTCTGCACAATCTAAGAATTCAAATGCAACTTTTATTYGGATGGTAAAGTGCTTTGTTTGTTTATTTGTTTGTTTTCTTCCYCTAATTTAAGGCCAGGAAGGGATTAGGATGGTTTCGGAGCCTTTTCTTTATTTCAGCCTTCTTTTAACTTATGGCTACTTMTTGTTTCACAGTTGAAGTAGACATAAAAAAGATGTTTTCTTTTGCCCTTTTTATCATCCTGAAGTGCTACTGATGTTCATGATTGAATTAGGGTGCAGAGTGATGGATTTACAGGTATCGTGAAACTCTCCCTGTTAAATAATGGTCCCCAAATATATCTCCGTTGGGATTCATGCAAAGCTGGGGAGGGCCYGGTGTTGTGTGACATGGTCTCTTTAGGATGGGGAAAGAACAATCACGACTGAGGTGAAGGGAGGGGGGAAAACCACAGCTTCAAGATGCTGTATTGATACTGTGGCAGAAAGGACAGGAGTAAAAGTGTAAAGAAAGGAAAGGGAGAAGAGCAGGAAGAGAAACTGAGGACAGCAGATCGGCAGCACAAGTGGCTCTGCAGGAATCAGGGCTATAAAGGTTGGTCAGTCGTGACTTTGAAGTTGGCAGAAGTTTTACTTTGAGTCCTCATTTTAATGTGTCCAACTTAAAAAAAAACCCAGCAAGTGTGCTGGAACTGATTCAAAATATCTGACTTCAGAGAAATTTGACAGAATTGGAGAGGAGGAAAGGGGATCCCAGGATAACGCTGGGATTGTAGTAACAGGGAGTTGCTGCACTGAGTCATCACAGGGCACCTTCACAGCTCCAGCTCCTGCGGCAGGCAGTGCCTTAGGCAAGGGAGAGGAGCCAGGGACACTTTCCGGGCATTTTCTTAGGAGAAAGAAATGATTGCACTCTAGCAATCCAGGGATTGCACTCCTTCCTCCAGGGAAGGGCTGTGTGAGCTGGCATCAGTATCTGGGGTGGCCTTTGGCTGAGCGCAAGGGATCAGTCCAAGAGCGAAGCAGACAGTGCGAAGGAAAAGACGAGCGAGAAAGAGGAGTAACTCGAAGGGACTGACCACAGTGACAAGCCAGAGGGTTTGACAGGGGCCCTGATACTGACAGGACTCGGCTCTGGCCCCATGCTGAAACAGCAACGGGCATCGTGCCCTGCACCCGCAGCACAGGCCTGCAGCCTATGGAGGAACGCTCTTAGGATGCACCCAAGAAAGCCAAGCTGGTTGCAGACAGGGCATTTTAAGGGCTGTGGACCTGGTATGACAAGCTGCAGAACAATCTCTCAGTAGGAGTGATTCTCGTCCTATAGCAGGAGTAGCACAGCAGCTGTTTTAATGGATTTTTAACTGTTTGGCTGCAATGATCCATGGCGCCTGCAAAGCAAAAGGGTTACGAGCCACTACAATTCACTCATGCAGCAGTCTCTGAAAATGCTGTGTTACAGGGTGATTTGGGATATTTAACGTATGTTGCACTATAATTTTCTGTTGAGAGAATCATTTTGTCAGTTGGATGGGGAATATGAAAGCCAATTCTCTGATTACTGAACGGGTAAGTACGATCTGGGGATTTACCYGGTTTCTGCCTGGTCTGACTTGAACTCAGAAGTGTTTGGGACAGTGACATTTAGCAGGGGTTACTGGAAACTAAATACATGTTTACTTGATATTGCAGTTGCTGTTGGTAAAACTGTGGATGTCTTTAAGGAAGAAAAAGGAAGAAACTGAGATTTGACCAAGTGAATGCCTTTATAGGCTGTTTTAGGACAGCTGTGTACTACTGGACAGCTATGATGGCCAAGGCCTGCAAGGCCATAGGAATGCTCTTCATACYCCGATGCAGGAGGGCAGCACATGAACTTCACTGTCTCTGAGTTAGAAGGGAGATAGTTCAAGGCCAGAGGAAATGGGAATCAGCTAAATTTGCAAAGAACTTGAAGGGCAAAGCCAGGACTGCACAATGCACAATATTTTCAGATGTAAAAGAAAACAGAGACTATCCCAATATATTATTGGGCTGTGCTGGCAGACTGAATTCTGTTGGGAACAGACCACTTCTTTCTCAGTGACAACAGCAGATTTCCAATAACGCTTCAGACTCCCCAGGTTTAGCAGATGAAGAAAAAGAATTATTCAGGAAGCAAGAGAGCGGATTTGCAAACAGAGGAGAATGTTTTATGGCCAGACTTGCACACCGTTGGCATCTACAGACACCAGAAGACTCTGCATCTGCTTTAATAACATGGGTTGATCCTTTCTGATTATTTCTTTCAGATCCCTATGGTTCTTAAGATTCAGAGTTTTATATTATCTAGGATGAAGCCACTGTTTAGCTTCACACAGAGGGCAACTCGCTCGCAGTTTCGAACTACACAACTTTGATCAGTAAGGATGGTGAGGTAAAGCYGATAGCCTGAGAATAGACATTTATTACTAAGTCTGTGCTTCCCCCTCTAAGTTACCTCATCTGTCTTCCAGTTATGCTTTCATTAGTGATAGAATAGGCTTGTCTGTTTCTATAGCCTTTTTTTTTTCTCAGCATGAAAATAAAGAGTAGATGATAGTGGAAATTAAAGACTTTCTTTTTAAACAGATTTAAAATGTTTGTTCATGTTTCTGGGAACTATAGCTGGGAAATTATTGCATTCTGCTCAGCTGAGTGTAAATCAAGGCTGCAGCATGGCAGGCACTTAAAGCAGTTCATGAGAAATATCTGAAACTGGACAATAATTGTTGTCTCGAGGGATACAGATCCTTCATGATATAAATCTCTTCAGCAGTTGGGATAAGGGAAGTTATGCCATTACTCTACTGGCCAAGATATGGTTTCTTTGTGGTATTTTTTTTCAACGGGAAGGTTCCCCTCAACTGTGGGAGTGCTTTGTGGTAGGTAATACAATGGAAACAACTTCCGAAGGAAAGGCTGGTAATAGTTGTCCCTGGAAAGGTGTTCTGGATGAGTCTGGGGTGTGGTGGGCTTGAGGGATGATGTAGGCCATGTTTTTTCGAAACTAGTGTTGTTCTTCCTCATCAGTGTTTTGGATCTGTTGGCCTCAAGATGTTATATGGGCAGACTGGTAACCAGGCGGCTTCTTCAGACACCAGACAGCTCTCCAACCGCTTGGGTCAAAACCGTCACCATTTCTCGAGATCCCCGGGGTTCCCAGAGCAGGGTGCGCATCCCGTCTGCGACAAAGCCACTGCCCCCAGCTCCTCTGCACACAGAGGACACCTCACCGAGAGCGGAGGCGAGTTCTTCCATTATCAGCCAACGGCCGAGGGAAAACAGGAGAGCCTGGAGGAACTGAGCAGCGAGGCGCTTGGCACAGGGCACCTATGAGATCATATTGATTTTTATAGTTTTCAGGGCAGCTGGGGTTGGATTTGGTCTCCCTGTATCTTTATGCTGTCTCCATTTTAGCGTAACTTTTTGAAATTTTAATTTACCAAACATAAGAGAACGAGGAGAGAGGGAGAGGGTAGGCAACCACTGTATACAGCATCGGTAACATTTAATTATATGAGACAGAGATTTTCCAGTATGTCTTTGCAACACAAAGAACAGTTAAATATCAGCACCACAGTATATATTTTCCAAATCACAACACCCACACATTTCCTTAGCCAAGTAGTTTTCCTTCTATGGCAGCATATCTAAAATTAGCCTGAAGGTCAAATCTGAATAGAAATACCCTTGCCATTGAACGTGCTGGGAATGATTGGTGCAATGGGCTCAATTTTCCATCAAAAACCATCATTTATTTTTTTTTTTTTAAATAACAGCTCCTTTTACAAATAAAAACGTTGGAGAAAGGCAAAATGAGGCCTGCTGAATAAAATCATCATCTCGTATTCTGCTTTCATTTCATTGTAAGGATATTTTTATAGTCAACTTTTAAATATAACAAGATGGATATAGCGAAGCTACAGCGTAAAGGATGCAGAAAGAGTCTCCAGAATATCTGAGCATCAGCTTGTGAAAGAAATTGAGAAGATGTTTGTATATGAAAGATGTACACATTGAAGAATTCGGTGTTAGGAAACGTATTGTTGAGAAGAAATGAATAGTTCAGGTCTAAAAATAGTTGCCTAACCTGCAGCTGTATTATGGGAGACAACTGCACGCAGAGCTAGGCAGCGTATCCTGCATAAACGCAAAAGCACTGTCTTGCAAGAAGTGCATTTATCAGCCACAGTGTTTTATTGAGTGCTTTAATAATACAAGTGTACATCAACTGATCCACAGTCAAAAGTGGCAGGTCCCTAAGAAATTTACAAGCACTTTTTTTTTTTTAAGTAAATCAAAATACATATTAATTTGTTCAACGCAGTAGCCTCTTGTGTGGGAAACAGAAGGCTAGTGATAAACACAGTCTTAGTAATGCACAGTGATTCTTGATTTTAAGCTTTTATACAAAACTTGTTCCCAGTAGCATGCACCCACCATTAAAGACTTCAGTACAAAAAAATAACCCTAAACACTACATTTAAGTAGAAACGAGATATAATTCTGAATTTGTTTGTTTTCCCCAAAACCACATGAAAGAAAAAAAAACACACATTAATACAAAGCTTTGTGACAAAGCTCTATACTATTACAGATCCAACATTCTTTGCACTGATAACCAAAATTCCCTGTCTATACTTGAGGGAAACAGCTTTCAAGTTAACAGAACAAAACAAAACAAAAATAAAAATAAAAAAGGAAAGTAGGGACAACCTTTTGTCACAAAATGGTTCAAAATTTAATAAAAAATAAGAATGAAGGGAAGGGCTATTGATGCACTTAGTGAATGTGCTTGCACAGGTCCAGCATATTCTAGAGGAGATTCCTATGTAGCGTATCGCTTGGTCCACTGTCTGGCCATTCTGTCATGCTCTGCTCTGTTAGTCATATACTGAGTGGCAATACTTCCAACCAGGGGGTCAGCTGCAAAGGAAACACAAACCATGAAACACTCATTGGTGACGTTCRGTTAGGTTGGTCTGCAAGAATAAAGTGCTATTTGCGTTTGGCAAGCAAGCATGCACAGTGGAAGAAATAAAATAGAAGAGGAGGAGCAGTTGACTGGACAATTAGCTGTAAACTTAGTAAATTTATGAGTAAAGCAAGGTTTCTTTTTAGATTTTAAAACAAATTTTGCAATAATTTTATCCTGAGCTAAAAGTGACAGAAAGACCGATACATGATAGGAATAAACATTTATTTATAACATTAGATGTGTACAAGTATCTATACTACTACCACCTAAAAAGAGTATGGACTCTAATCCTACTATCAGGTTACATAGGTTTTATGACTACTTTTAAAGGATAAAGAAAGAGCAGGGTTTCAGGCAGTGAATACAATTTTCAAAGCAGCAGAAGTTAATTGCAAACTTTTGTAATTAGTATTTGATTTATGAGGCTTTTCTGAGACAGAATACAAATGAATATGGACAGGATATTGTATGATTTGGTTTTGTCATGGTATTTCTGAACTTCCAAAACAAAGAAATAATCTGAAAAAGCATTTTTTACACTATTTGTAATCTGCAAATTACTTCTCAAATAATTAAATTAGATCAGTTAGCCCTCTTAAAAAAATGTGTGCAATCGACATTTTTCTCTTTCGAACAACGATATTGTCTCAGTTTAAAACAGACAAAATGTACAGATTTTCCCTTTTTGGTGGGCCCATACTCTTGCTACTTCTCCTGCAATAGACTGTATCACATAGCACGCAATAATACTGGTATCTTTCCAACTCCTTTCAAAGGCTAGATGAACACGAGTTCTTATTAGAGCCACTTAGTAACAGTTTTGCAGTTGACTCAAGATGGTGCCATTGAACAACATGAACATCAACCTTCCCCAGCGTAGCTGTAATCTCAGGGTTGTGATTCCACAGCACASTTAACCATTGAGACCCTCCTGGGCTGGTCTTCTGCGAAGCAGCATGGCTCCAGGCTTTTCTGTTTGTTTGTTGCATGGGTAGGGCTTACAATAGGATAAATACATTTGCTCAGCCAAAAATCAATYCATTGTCTTACTGCCAACATTAGTGAATGTTAGTAAGTCATAGCTAGTGAAAAAAAATCTTTTGCTTCTTATCGAACACACTTTCATGAGCCTGTGGTTTGAATCCTAAATTTGAACCTTCAGAATTAGTAAAGTGAGCAATCCCTATGAACACAGTGTGCTAAGTCCCTGCAGGCTCAGCCCTGCAAACACTTACCGCATGTGTTTAATATCTTAATATATCCAGAAGAGGTCATTGAGGCATGGGCTTYACTATTCTGACATGCATGAGTGTCAAAGAGGTATAGCTAATCTATGACCTATTTTAAAAGTTTCAGAATCAAAAGTGTATCACCTTTATCTTCTCAGACACGGAGAAGAAATACATAGGGGACTACTGAAAGGACTTTGTTTTGCACAAATAGAAAGCTAACTGTCTGCTGATATTTGTGGRGAAAGTTGTTCTTCGTGACGGGAAAAACGTTGGAGAAAAACTCTAGAGTAAATGGGTACCCATGGGTAATTGTGCAGAAAGAATTCCCAGATAAGAAAGAAAGGTAAGTCTGCAAAGCAGGCACTGTGCACGGGTCTTTAAAATCCTGCCTAAAATCAGGGCTCTGTGACATGCTGTGAAAACACACAGAAATACTGGGCATCAGGCCGTTGTCTCTGCAGTGTTTTGCCTCGCAGCTGGGGAAAGAGTGCAGGTGACTCCCTGCAAGTTAGATGCCCATGTAGCTCTTGCTGGAGGTGATTCTCACCAAGAGAGTGATCTGGGGTTTGGAATCATCTCAGAGCACTTCCCTGAAATTACAGCCCCCTCCACCAGCATCTGCCTGGGCGAAGGAGGAATTCAGGAGCAGGGAGAAAAACTTCCCTGTCATAGTGTGAGCAGTGCCCAAACCTTCTGTTGCTCTCAGTGATATTATTATTCTTTACAAATTGGCAATTTTTCTATAAATTCAGTTAATTACAACAATATTAAACAAAGAACAAAACCATGTTTTGGCAAAGCTGCGAACGGAAGAAGAAAAACGGCTCTTGCCAAATAGACTGAGCCATTTCCTATCTCTGTCACATCTGTGACGTCCTTGTACTCAGTAATGTATGATGACTTTAATAAGAACCCTTTAATGGGCGTTTGAAGAGCTAGTTTATTTTAACAGCTCCCGTGAAGCCATAAAACTAGGAAAAGCCACAATTGCTTTGGTTGGAAAGTCAGGAAGGCCTGAGAGGAGGAAACRTTTCCCAGAACCGAAGCAGCCCTCGTGTTGCTTCTGTGGAGACCGTTCCCTGCAARGCTTTGTGACTTAGGGCAGGCTTGGCAGCAAGTCCAGGGGCTCTACAGCCAGAGCTGTGAGGGGCGAACGAGTGGGTCTGAGCAGATGGTTACTGAGGAACTGGGGCATTTGGGAAATCCTTGCTGCAAGGGATGAAACCAAGGGCAGTCTCGCCCCTGGTGCAAGCAAAGCCAAGGGACTGGTCTTGAGCTGGRAGAGGGAGATGGGACACAGTGGCGAAGCACCACACTGGCTCCTGAAAGACCTCAGTATTCATCTTTACTTTTCTATGAAGCTGCAATGTTACCTCATGCAAGTTATTTAAGTGTGGGGTTCTCTTCCTTAGTGCACCTAATTTTCATTATTTTTCATTAAAATGATCCAAATGCTGGCACAGTGGCCAATCCCATCCAGCAGGCTGCATTTGCAYTGGAGGCTCAAGAACAGCATGTGAAATCCAGAGTACAAATGGTCTCTTTTTGCACCTGCAGGCTTCAGGCTGTGTTGGAGGAGGGAGCAGGACTGCAGGCACAAGGGACAGAGCTCTCACAACTTTATCTCGAGTCACCAGCTCCACGCAGCCCAGGCGCAGGGACCGCAGCGTGGGGATTACCACCTAAACTGAACCGTCCTGATTAAACAAAGATTTCATTCCCAGTATGCTAAAGACATGGCATGAGCCTTGGCCCTGGCCTCCCAGT
Source organism: Eudromia elegans (assembly GCA_003342815.1). Taxonomy (NCBI): domain Eukaryota; kingdom Metazoa; phylum Chordata; class Aves; order Tinamiformes; family Tinamidae; genus Eudromia; species Eudromia elegans. The sequence goes on from PTEX01000068.1 coordinate 2,574,796, forward strand.
CCTATGTAACACCAAACAAGAGGAAAAACAAATAGCTCCCCTTTCCTCCCCTATTCAAGGTAGTGAGTGGCTGAGCACAACCTCCTTCTCAGCTGGGCTGCACATTAAAATGAACACTCTGAAATCTCCATTACCAGGGCCAATAAGTATTTATAAAAGAAKTGCTGCATTAAGTACGCAATTAAAAAATAAACTGAAGCTCAAAATTTRTAACTGTACTTTTCCCACGTTTCCATTTCTCATTACCGTAAAGCTGTTTCTTATTTTCCATTTGTATATACCTGTGGCTTTATTCTTCTTGTTAGAAATTTGTTTCCATAACTAATAAATCACTCTTACTTTTTCTTCTGTTTTTTAGCAGCAGTGTGATTCATCAGTGAATCACACTTCATTTGAGAAATTCACTCCAAATGGGACTGTGTCCAAACAACAAGGAAAAGCAGGGGACCAGAATATAAAGCTATGCCAAAAATGTATTATTGGAATAACTTAATGAAATAAATGAAGTTAAAACCACAGTAAATTAATAACGATACAGTAAAACTAAACTCTTTTTCAAATGCACAAAAGCCAAGGGAAAATYAGAAAAAAATACTGTTATGGAGAACATCTGCGCATACAAGTCCAGGCAACGATATTCCCTGAAATACGGACTTTTAAAGCAGTAAATATATATCAGCCATGGGGAAAGGTAAGTAGGATCCCAACCCTGCAAACACTGAGCATGGACCATGCTGTGGAGCTCAGAGAGGGTGCCTGTTTTTTCCCTACTTGCATACAGGGCAATTTTGGTATTACCTGGCTTGGTAGCTCCTTCCTCCTGGGCTGGGTCAGTCATACAGCAAAGCAGGACCATACGCCAGCAAGCAGAGCAAGYGCTGCAGAGCGCAGCGACTGCTTCCGCGCGTAACTCAGACCATCAGAGCAGTTAATCTCCACTGACTGCGRGATGAGTTCTCTTGGCTCCTGCCTAACGCTTCCCTGTGCAGGACCTGTAACTGGTGCACCTGAGTAGCTCTGCTGCTAACAGGAGCATCTGAGCTGCCGTTTCCCTCCAGCTCATGAGTCCCCCAGGACAGATGCAGTGGCTTGATTCCTAATTTGCTGATGAGGAGCAGGGCAGCAGTTCAGTGTCCTGGATGGAGGAGCCCTGCACCTCAAAGGCCATGYTTTGGGACCTCTTATATCCCCAGATCCAATGTGCCTGTCACGTGAGTTGTACTCGTGATGTGACACCACCAACACATGTATCCTCCTCCAAGGTGGCCCCAGGCACAGACATCCCYGCCTCCCGTGCTCTAGAAAGGCCAGAAGTCTGCACATTTCGCACGTCTCCTACCCTGTGCTCRGCAGTGCCCAARCCCTATGCACCAACCTTGCCCAAGCACTGGGTACCGAGTTGCATATTTCCTGCTAACCAAAGAMGCTGTGCAACTCTGATGACTTTAATGTATCATAATTTATTGTTCCTTCGAGTGYTTGACTCTTAGATCCAGCATTTCAGCTGTAAGAGGCCTCTATAATGTTTAGCTTGGTTAAAGAAAACCTGTTATCCCATATGGGTTAGTTCCATGTGAAACTGGAGATCAGGAGATAAAGCATCAAAAGAAGTGCAAGAGTGATGAAAATAGTAAGAAAAAGAATAGAAAGCAYGAAACACAACAAGCATGGACAAAAGCTGAGACTCAGGGAGGCAGCAAATGCCATCAGGAGAACTAAAATATGAACAAAAGCTATTGTGTCCTTTGTATGAAAAGTGTGGCTGCTCAATCCTCCCTCATCTCATACCTTTAGAAAGATATGCAATCCTCCTGTTATATCAGTATTCATAAAATTACCCTGTATTTACATGTTGCTTTGAAAGCTAGTCTTGAAAGCTGCAGTTCCTGCCTAGCTTAAAAATGTTGGTTAAAAAAAGCTTAAACAGGCTGCTCTACAATGAGTTGTCMTTTTCTTTTGCAGTCACTTAATATGACTATATAAGGAAGAATATTTGTGTCTTATATCTGTTGTAGGGCTAATCAAATTTACAGTGCAATTCTGGGGAGTTAATGCCATTGGGGATTTGGATGAGCCGAGGTTTGGTCATTAGAAAATTTCAGCTGTGTTTAATGCTAGTTATACTGCTTTATCATTCTCAAGACAGACTATAATTCTTATTTAGAACATAGTTTCCCTCCAAATAAATGAAAATATATTGTTATACTGTATTTTTCTCTGCTTGTATTTTTACAGCTATTTCTATGTCAGCAAATAGCAATTTCAGAGCAGAATTCATCTCCTGGGCTTTTCAATACTCTTTTAAAAATACAGCAAACACACTCCAGTGAAATGAAAAATGGAGATAGTGTGTTTAACAGCTCGATTTCAATGTGCCTCCTCCAYCAGCCACATGATATGGAATGAAATCCCAATTGCTAGTGCCAACATGGTTAAAGAGACACACATTTTGGCTTAAAATCTACATTAGGGGTGTTTGCATGTATTTTACATATACATTTATGAGCTTTATAAAGTAATATAATATTTCTATCGCAGAATTTTACAGTTTTAACAGAAAGCAGCTGATGGGAGCAGTTATTACATGATCACAAATGGGTTCTGTGAAACATTTCTGGCGAACTTAAAAACTAAAACCACAGCCTATAAAAATCTCACAGATTCTTTTCGCCAAATATTTACAATATACTTTTTTTTTGGTCTGGGTTTAGWTTCAGCTCTGTATCAGGAGGGATATGGAAGAGCTGGCCAGCAGCTGAGGAAGCAGAATTAAGCTGGAGGAATTTCCAAAGGTTAGATAMAAGTTGAAGGTCTTATTCTGCAGGCACCCCAGTGAAAGGCTCCGTGTTTCTTACCTGTATGTTAGTCACAATAAAATTAATTAAATCTGCTTTCCTTTCTTTGGAAGTAGTGTGTGAAGTGTAGAAAACATATTTAAAAAAGCAATCTTTTAGCCATTTGAGCTTCAGTTAGTTTATGGTTTATGGCATATTATTTGGTTCCTTAGGCTGCCTTCCTTTTCCAAATATTCTGGCGTATTGCTATATAATAATAATAATAATTATAAAAAAAGAGTGCTTGTTTTAGCTTTTTTTTTTTAAGAAAAAATCAGGGTGTTCTGTAAATTAGTCCTCYGTAGGTCAGCTGCTACAGTGACATAGGCAGGATTTGGTTACCCAAGGAAGTAACCAAAACACAAAAAACAAATAAAGAAAAAAACCCCACAAAACAACAACAAAAATTATTTKCAATTACTATCAATTACTATATTTCATATAGTTATTTTAGTGCAAACAACAGTGCAGGACAGCCTGTGTTTCTACTTTCGCTGCAGTGAGAGTTAAGCTTTCTGAATCTGATTTTTGTAGTTTTAATGCATTGCCTTTAAGAAATAAATCCCAAAAGCCATACTAAAAAAAAAACAAAACCAAAAACAAAACAAAAAAAAAAAAAAAAAAACCAAAAAAAACACCAGGGAAAAAAGGAGCCTAATAATTCACTTAAACACATTTTTTAATAGCAAATGCTGAGAGCTTGATGCATGCCAAGAACATCTTTAAACTTAATTTAAAAATATATTTGTTGTCTCCATTTATATTCTTTTATGTTGTTTTCAGTGGCATCAGGGCTAGTGTTATAAAAAGAGCAGCCAGYGAAAACTGAACACAAGAGCAATGTGAGACATTCTATTCTGAATATGTAATAAAACAATTTAATGCTCCAAGGTTCCTCTTGCAGGGCTTAAGAGAAGATGAATTGTTTGTGAGTAATTTTATTTATGGCCTCACTTTGCCTTAGCAAGTTTCCACAGTTCGCCACTTGTCACCTGTTTGTAACTTAATGAACTCCTAGAAGACCATGGCWAAGATACTGTGAGTGTTGCTGTGGAAAATGGGGTATGTGAAACGCATCACAGTTCCCGCGGTGATCTCACGGCAGCGGTGCCACGCTCCTTTGCTATCATTAATGAAAACGAAGTAATTCTTTGGAGACGGGAGGCAGGTGGAGCAACACCCTGGATTACTCCACTAACCTTTCACCTTTGGAAAGAGTGTTCAAGATTAGGGCAGGAGTGAAAATGAGTAAAACACAGCACTAATCCCTGTTTGTGCTGCAATAAAACCTGCCTCGCGGTTGGAAGTCGGGCAGCACGAGCTCGGGGCCGGTGACAACAGAATGATTTAAGTGAGAATAAAAAGCAGGAGCAGGGCTCCGAACTGCCCCGCACACCCGTCGAGCTCGAGTACAATTTGCTTCTTTCTTTCTTCAGCACACAATTACAACTAGCCATATTTAATGTAGCTAACCATCTATAAGACTCTTTGAAAATTCTACAAAAGATACAGCAATCAAGAAATTTTATATGAAAGTAGCAGAATAAATAAAATTAACTGTTTCATTAAAGAAAAAACTAATCTTTATAGCACAAATGAGCGTACTGTAGAAAGAGAAGAAATCAATGAAGTTGATTTCCATGTTAGCAGAATTCATATCAGACTAAAATTAACTTTGCTTCTTSTTTCAAGAACTAGTTTTGCAGATTTGGTTAGACACACCTTAATGCTCAACACAAGAATGCATACATATAAAGGCTATGTCAGTGTGCTAAAATACCAAAATACGCCTGGTGAAATTGCCTTGGAGCTTACGCGTGTCATTAGGCTGGCTATTACGGCTGACATGGCTTTGATGAAGTAGGCAACCCCATGACCTTCAAGGGTTGTTACTACTAAAAAGGAAAATAACAAGAAATGCAGTCAGACATCCTTCAACACAGTTGTCTTAGCTGCAAGCTGATTCAGCGTCTAAAGACACAAAGACTGACTTGCTAACATCACTTGTCAACTCCAGATAAAACCCTAGACTGGTTTTCCAGGTATTACATGAGAAATAAGGGAATATAGGGCAAGCATATAATGACTTGAGACATCGTCTCTGGAAATATRTGTACATATTTACACTGAATACCTTTGTAACACCTTCGTATTTGTAGAACTAAATGAAGCTCTAACGAATACTACAGCTTGAAGACTGTATATCCTTAGAGCCTAAGCTTGCAAAAAGTGTTTGTCCCTACAGAGGACAGGTGWCATAGTGGTCACTAGCCTAACCTGRGGCTATAGGAGACCCATTATTATTATTTTGCTTCCTATTAATCTGTTTACATTTTGTTCAGCAGTACCACAGTGCTTGTCCTTCAGTCGTGCTGTCCTTGGCTACCTCTCTCCTACACACCCGGGGGCTGACTGGAACAAATCTGAGTGGATGCTGGGGGAGAAAGGGAAAGGGAGAAGAACGCTGGATCAGACCATCCTTTCAGAATGAAATCCCAGGTCCGTCGAGCTGTTGTCTACCCAGGAGGCAGACAGGGTGGGCGCCAGGGCATATAAGCAGGGAGCAGTCATGCCACACTGCTTACAAGATGTAATGTTCCAGAGTGGACTTCGCAGCTCACAACATCTTGGATTTCATAGTCTGAAAGGAGTCATGACGACCCAAAGAAAGTTATGCACTCTTACTAGGGTGCCTTAGTTTCCCATCTGTAAAACTGGACAGTTTAATATTTTCCATCATGCAGCTTAGTCTGACAATAAATATACTAAAAACTGAAGTATTTGGATACTCTGGTAAATGAGGCTGTATAAACACCATAGACAGGTGTTTTCATGTACTGTAAAGAGACTGATATCCATGASCTGACTCTAAATTTTGAGCTCTATAAAATGGTTAGAAATGCATTTGACTTCTATTAGTTCATGTAATGACTGGAAAAATTTGCTACACAGATATTAAAGTTTATATGAGTTGATTCCAATGTCCACATTGATGTCTAGAGGGACATGTTACCTATCTTCAAAAGCTAATGAGCTCTGTAAACCAATTTAGAAAACATCCATTTACTAAACATTTTGGATATATGGAAGGAGCAATTCACAATTCTCTCTAGACTTGTATTTGATTGCTGTCAGGCWACCTACCACAGATCTGTGTGAAATATGAGGCTGCCTCAAAAAAAAGATGTTTCAGAAATAAGAAGCATTATCTGGCCCCATTTTATTAACATGGCTCTTAAAGGAAAGCGTTGGCAGTGATTCATCTCTGTATCTTGCCAAGGGAAATCATTCYTGTTTAAACAGCAAGTTTTTTTTCTTTTTCGATCTTCAAACTTTAGCAAGGTTTCTGCGAACTTCAGTGGTTGACTGGGAGTTAGCTAATGCAATCTTGGGTCAGCGAGGCACAGTGCAGTGATCTATAGAAGTTGTATTTAATTAAGGGAGAACACGCACCTATTAGAAGTGCCAGCATGCTGGAACAATTAAAGTTCTGAAATAATACTCTTTGCTTTGACGCATGGTTGCRTCTCAAAATTAAAAGCACTGATACATCAGCAAAGTATCTGTTCTTCCTAACAATGAACTGCATTGAGAAACAGTCATTGTTATTAAAAAAAAGTGTTAGAGATAACTTGATATGGAAGACATTACATGGCCTATGGTTTGATAAAATTTGTGGAGAATGAGTTATAACAATATGTGTTTACCTTATGGAAGATCACTGTGACTGGATAACCAGGGAATCACAGCACTCAGAATCTCAAAATGATTTCCACTAACCAAAATACTAAGATTCAAAATAAGACTGGTAGGTATCCGCAGCTTCGTAACTATATYTTTGGAAAAACCCTGTGCATGCGTTTGCTTGATTTTCTAAGGGAGGAATAGATATTTCATAGGAATAGCAGTGTCTTCAAAATTTCATTAAAAACAAAATTCTTTTTTTTTTTTCTTCTCTTGCTCCCACTGATTATATCACCTTGCAAAACAGTGACTTATGTGTCTCATACTCCTCGAGTGAACAGTCCAGTCCCAAAGCAAGTAGTAGGGGTAAATGCATTCCCTGTGGTCATGCTTTGTGCAGTGTCAGATGTCCTGTAATCCCATATACCAAACGTAGACTACTCTGCAAGCAAAACGGGTGGTCTTATAGGGTACATCCATTCTGTGCACTCCCTGGGAACTGGGAGGCAGGAAGCATTACGCAGCATTGTGTAGTCTAGTCTTCAGTGACATTTAGAAAGAGAGAAAAACAGTGCTAAAAGCATTGCCACTTCCAGAAGYGTTTGAACATGAGTAAAATCAAAACCTTGACCTTGGCACGCTGGAGTCATTTTAGGTGAGATGTGGGAGTCATCTGAATCTTGCTCGTGAGTCTATCTCTTTGTTCCTCTATTGAAACTAATCCATGGAATAGCTAGAAAAGTCTACATACTCTATGAATACTGCTTATTTTGTCTTAATCTGATTTTCTCCTTCTTGTCCTACTAAATCATATTATTAATTCAACTCATTTAAATCCACAACTGCTATTAGGAATTTTTTACAGAGTTTCAAAAGACTAAAACATGCTTTTATTCATAAAAGAGAGGAAGAGAAGAATGGCCAGTAGGCCTCATACTCATAGGCCAGGGACTGAAATAATTKGTTTCTTTCACATTAACACCCATCTTAATGTGCCATACCAGTAGAGTGTGGGAAAGGCTCCTGTGGGGTAAGTCTCACCAGGAAGGTGCAAATCCTGACAGGTTTCTGATAGCACTGGCATGGTGGACTCTGATCTGCTGAGTGCCACASACTTCACAGCAACACTCTCCTATGGAAAGAGGCATCCAGGGCAGATCATTGCACCAACATGCCATGGCYCAAGAAAGTAGGAGAACTGGAACACCACCAGAAGATGTGCAAGTGCCACTAATAGCAAYATACTGAAGGCTGATCACTGAGGTGACATGGAATATTGTAAAAAAGGAAAGGCTGTGCTAGCTCTGAAAATGGTTGAGGAATCAGCAGGTGAGTGAGAAAATAGCCTCATTTCAGTCACCAAGTGGACAATGCACTTCTAAATTAACTTCAGAATATGAATATAATGAGGCTTAATTTAGAGCAAGATCTAATAGGACTAGAAGGAAAACGGGTTAAACAAAGTAATTAGCATTCATCAAGTATGCAGGTTGAGCAACTGGATTAGTTGCAATGAAGTTAATGGCAACTCTGGATGAGGACTGAATTTATGATACTTGGAGTAATAATTTCACATAATTTCAATTTCACATTCACTTTCCTTGGAAATCCTTTTCCCTGTACAATAGATAATATTGGCTCTTTTCATGTCTAACTAACTGACAGTTAACTTGCCAAGGGCTTTCAGGCATTGGCCTGAAAAGTACTAAGCTTGAGCCTGATGATAAGAACCATAAAAATAGGGGTGGAAGAGGCAGGGAAGGCCATGCAGGCATTCCTTCTATTAATGTAATACTGTGGCTTACATTATTTTCTACTCTTATGCCACCTCATCTAATTGATCCTATAAATATTCAAGTGATGAAGTTTCCAGTCCKTGATAATTTTCCAAAATCTAATTCACCTCAAAGTTGCAAACAGCTCCACAGCAGTCCCTTTTTTTAAGCCTCGTGCAGATGGACTATTCTACCAGCAATTTACTCATCAGGGTTCTATTTCTGTTTCCTATACGAATTTGAATTTTACCAGTGCATCCCATCCCTAAATTTGGGACAATTACACTCTACATTTTGATATTTAAGTAACTGTTTGATCCTTGGGCTAATGCACCTGAACTTGATTTTCTGCGGAAATAGGTACTCTGAGGCACATTCTGCATATAATTTGTTTTATCTGCTGCTGTTTGATGGCTCTGCAAAACTGTAAAAACAAACCACCATTTCCTCCTTCCCTGCTGAAAAATGTAGAAAATTAGCCCTGTAAAGTGAAAAAGACTTGCCTTGCAGCAGTGTAAATCTTCTCTGAAAGCAGACTCTGAACCACTCAGGAATACGAATTCCAAAATCTTACTCAAGAAAGTGAGAGATTAAATGATTTAATAGCTAGCGTGTTTATACTCGGCACGGTAAATTTTGTGTTGGTGATGATGTTTTTCAGGACTGACTCTTTATTACTATGAATCTGCTTAAGAGCCAAATGTAGCAAGCTTCCTTTCAGGAACTTAAAGAACCTGGAACAGTGTGATTTCTAAGGCAACCAAGAATAATTGTATTTTAAGAAAAGGAGGACACATCCTTAAAAAGAGTTGTACTAAATGTGATTCATACCCAATTAGAAACATACAGGAAAATTTTCAAGTTTTGTCTTCCCCTTTATATTAAAAAAGGTACAGAGGGAAAGAAAAATATTTAGCAACATAGAACAAAACCTACAGGAAAAAAATTGGGGTAAAGTCTTCAACTGGAGTGATGCCAGCTGTGATCTGAGCTATCTGCACTGAGAATACTGAAAATTAGATTAAATTATTATGAGATTAGACAATTAAATGTAGGAATACACTGTGATAGTTAATGTCATTTGCTTTCTGGTTTTAATTACTTTTTCTCTTAAATATATGCAGCTCTATTAGTGAGAAAATATACCCAGTAAGGAAAAGAAAGCATTTCTCAGCAGAAGAAATGGAATCAGTTAAGCCCCAATGTGTTGTATTGACTTCATTCAAAACACTCCACTGTAATTAAGGAAGTGTCTGTATTGGCTAGACACAGCCTGCAGAAAACACAGAAAGTGCATMTAAAGACTGCAAATGACCAGAGTGAATTTTGAATGTAGATGTTATATTTTGGGATGGCTGCTATTTAAGCTAGGATTTTAATTAAAAAATAGAATAACTCATTGCCTTATACAAATATTTTACATAGTGAAACATTCAAAACCGATGTCTTATTTTGGTATGGGTTTCAGAAAGGATTTATTGTTATTATGTATGTTTATTGGAAGGAGAATGAATGCTACCTTTCTATTWTAAAAATTTTTCAATAAAACTCTCAAGTACTTTTAACTTGACTGTAGTTAAGACAGATGTAATAAAACACATGTTTCTTGAATAGAGGTGCATACATTTTTAAAGATTTTGAATGTCTATTTCTCATACACTTTTCATAAAACTTTATGTAAGAAAATCTTCAAAAAGATGTATAATTTTTCAGGTAGTTTTGAAGTAGACTAAAAATTAATATCGGTTAAGGATAGTGAAAAGAATGTGTTTTGCCATGATTGCCAAATACATCTCTTTATTTCTTGTCAGTGATATACACAGACTCTTTATAAATTTGGATTTTCATAGATCATTGCTTTCATCAAACAATGTTTAATAAACTCATGGTTGGCTATTATTATGTCTCAAGTTCAATTTTTCTCACCTAATCTTAAATAAATACAACATAAGAGTAGAAAACATATTGAAAAGGACAAGAGGTTATTAGCAGCATTGTCAAATATTTCCCATTTAAGGAGTGATTAAAATCTAAGCTTATTTCTTCTGAGAAAAAAAAGAGGAAGATAAAACAAAATAAGATGTGACAGGCAATTTTATAAAGAGGATTATAAAAAATTAAGCGGTCTTGCTCATCTTTTCCACAGTAAAAGAGGAATCCAAGCAAAAAAAAAAAAAAATCAATACATTTGGAAAAAGTTAAAAGAAGTAAATGCTTCATACACTCACTAATTACACACATAGAAGAATACAGTGTAGAAATATTGTAAGGTAATTAGTTTAGGAAAATTAAAAAAAGATTAAAAGACTCACTAGTCATGGCACAGGCTAAGTTGCCATTGCAAAGGCTATTACTGCTCATGCTTCAACACATAATCTGATCATTAGCTGTGGTTAGCAAGGAATGTCCTCTCAAGTATTACTGCATGAGTAAAATGCTTTGAGGGAATTTTATACCCTTCACTGAACCACTGAGCAATGAGCAGTTACTGGCAACCTACCTGACCGAATGGCATAGTACTATTCTTCTGCTTGAGAATGTCTATAATCCTCAGTATTTCTAATGATTATGGCTTGTAATGTTAACAATATATCAGATAGAAAARGGACAGGGTAAGTGCACGTGTGACTGACATCTGGAGTTATATTAAATAACTACATTCTGTTTTATATATCACAAAACCAGCTTGCACATTTTGGTTTTTTTTTTCTAAAATGATCTGTGCCATTTACGTTTAAAATTATATACCACCCACTAGTATTCTCCTGCAAATAACTCCAGAGACTTCTCAGAGAAAAAAATTACTTCAACAGATGTTAGTCTTACAAAAGCATATCACTGTGTTTTTAAAATAAATATTTCCAAATAATCTTATTTCTTACAGCTGTATTAATCTTTCTCATGATGGCTCATGAATTTTGAATAATATGCATCAATATACAAGAAATGCCTCAGTKCTCACAGACAACGCTATTCTGCCCGTAAGGTGTTGCCAATGCGTGACTGAAAAGAGCAAAGATTTAAGCCAACATAAAYAGTAATCTTGATCCTAGCCTCCTCCCCCAAACACATAATTAGGAGATATTCCAAGACATGTTTCCTTGAGAACTACTGAAGGGATGACAGTTCACAAATGCTTTTCCTGCTGTTACAATAATCCTCACAATCATTGGTGCACATTCCGGGGACTTAGTCAATTGGGAAGAACAAAAACTTAGAACATTTTTTATCAGCTCTTTATATCTATGCAAATTAATTCTCCTTAAATACTTATGTATGTACAATGCTCATAACAGATGGTGCTGCACTGTTGGCGTTTACACATTTAATTTCGTATTTATGAATCCCAGCCGCAGAGTTGAACTCTGTGATATGGGTATATTTGAAGATACAGGTATATGCTTCTGCAAATATATGTGACTAGATACATTAAAAGTTTGCAGCTTCTTGACAGTGCTGAGCAAATTCTAGCCTCAACGCCTGAGCCCCATGGGAAGTATTGAAAACCCTAGTGGTTTATCTGCCTGTATCTTTAGGTAYCTAAGTGCCTTTAGCATATTACAGCTGTGTGTCCAGACTCTCAAAGATTTGTAAACAGGAACTCTAGAATATGTGATACAATCAGTCAAAATATGTGTRTATTAATTCAATAAATATTTATTAGATTTTGCAGAACTTGCAAGGGAATGAAAAATATTTAAAAATAAATAGGTACTTTCTGGCAAAAAGTATTTTGTCAGATTTGATGCAAGAGCTTTGCTCATGTGAATGAAATTGGTGCTGATGTTTTTTTTCCCAAGGCAATCCCGTCTCTGGTGTTGTCATTCCGCACTCACAGCAGAACAAAAACGGTCACTTTTGCTCCGCATTTTCTCTTCGCACTCCTGTAGGACAACTTATTATTAAAGTCTTTACATAAAGCAATCAGCTACATGCATTAATCCATGCTACCTCTCATCCAGTGGCAACAAGATAGTAGAGTGATAGAGCACACGAACCTCTATATTTCTAAAGAAAAAAACTACTGGGATTTTTCTCTGGAGCTACTTAATCTCATCTGAAGATAATCCAAGAGAGAGATTTTAAAAGGGACATACAGAAGATTATGTGGTAACTTAGAGCCAAATAAAAATATTGCAGCCCCAATTGACTACAGCTTTAATTTTGGCTTACTGCAGGTAAAAATTCTGTGTCTTGTCACTGACGCGAAACACAAGAAGAATATTTCCCATTTTGCTGAAATGGACAAGAAAACATACCCATTCCTGACAGAACATAGTATACAAACTCTGAAGATAACTCTGAAGGGAAAATAGCTCTGAAGGGAAAATAAACTCTGAAGGGAAAATAGCTCTAAGCTAAAGAATATAAATATATAATATAAATAATCTCAGATATCAGAGCAATTTCATTGCTCACATGTTGCTCTGCTGTTTACAAAAAGTATATATGGCAAAATGAGATTATTTTTTTCTATGTCTGCTATTACCAAACTGTCACAGTGCAAGTGGTGGCCTATAGCGAAGAATCCAAGTATCTGTGTCTAGCCAGACTAAAAAAAATTGAAAATATGTATTTATATTGTTTTGCCAATACATAACTGTATCAGTCACTTTCCAGCATATTCATTAATTTTTACATTTCTACTCAAACAGAAACATTTTACATTTCTACTCAAAACTTCTACTTTCTACTTGTACATTTTACATTTCTACTCAAAACATGCTGGATTACTACTGAAGAAGCATTTATGTTTTTCCTCTTTTCTGTATATTTCAGAAAGAAATGCAATTTCTTTCTAAAACAGTGCAAAATATATTTGGGCAAGGAAAGATTCACAGTCCTTTTKGAGGACTAGCTAAAAGGGAAGGGAAGAAATTCATATGTGATTCCAAAGCAAAGTTTTCTGATAGTAGGAAGCTGTGCACATTAGGTCTTTAAGGGAAAAAAAAATTACAGGAATGAGGAAAATGAGAACAGGCTCATCCCTTGAACTTGCTGTCATCCAGAGTTTCTAAATTCACTTCACAACTGGGAGAGAGGGGAAAAGAAAGAATGATAATTGGGAAGTCTAAAAAATTGCAGAAGGAGCATCTGACATGCACTGGCACTGACAGAAAGCAGCCTCTGCTACAGAGAAGCACCAGATGAGAGATGAGGAGAAACATCAGACTTGCTTCCTGCTAGCTCTAGATATACCGAAGAACAGAGGGAGRAAAAAACCCCTCATCCAGCCTACTCAGTGGCCAGGGACATGGACCTGTTCTTCATTACTCAGGGCTGGAGAGCTATTTTAAAGTTGGAGCATTGCAGCCAAACAGCAGAATTGTGACCACAAGTCAGCCAAATCCTTACGCAAAGCCAAATGTTTCAACATGGAACAGATTTTATTTTTACAGCTATGTTACATTTTCCTTTATGAAGTTGCCTTAGATTTATTTTTAAACTTTTTTGGACAGGCTAGCTCTTTCTGATCTCTCAGCAATACTGAAAATAGCCCTATTGATAAAGCAGACACCTTCTAGACCTTCCAACAGATACAGGTTGGACTGGGGCTTGTGGACTGAAAGAGCAGGGCTCTGGGGTGACCCAGCCTTGCTCTGCAAAGGGCCCGAGCAGCTCTGGATGCTAATGCCCCTGTAGCAGAGACACTTGTCCCCAAAGCAGGGTTGACAGGATGGAACACGTCCGTGGGCAGCAAGGCAATGCCTGGCAGCTTAAACGCTCCGTGACGAGTTTCCCAGAGAGGCCTCGGGTTAACCTAGCCCACCTTGCCCGAGGTGGGCGCGAGACCCGCACGAGGGCCGGCGCGGGTGGCAGCCGCCTCCGGCAGCTGGGCAAGCGGCTTCCTTGACAGGCCGGGCTAACGCCCCCACTGCGTGGCCTAGCTAACTGTACCACCCTGCCGCAGTGACGGGAGGCATTAGGACATTACTAGCAACAAGCATTTAGCTGAAGCTCTAAATTTCCCAAGCCCTAACACAAATTCAGAACGCACTGGTATTCGGGACTTTTCGCACACCAAATCTACCCTTGCTCTTCCTTCCCTCCTGGGGACCCGCTAGGGATGGTGCAGGGGTACCAGGGCATCACAGCAAGTTCCCTTTGGCTGTGGCCAGAACCCAGAGGACCAAGGGGATGCACCACTGGGAAAGTGCACACTGTGGGCTGAGAGGGGAGCAGGAGGGCTGGGACGTGCAGCAAGCTGCTGGGTTCGGGGCTTTCCCTTGCACGCCGTCTGACTTCCAGCTCCCCAGTGACTTCAGTTTTGCACAGGCTCTGTAAGCACACAGCAACAACTGCAGGAGCCTTGCAGCAGGGCAAACACCCTGCAGGATTTTAGGGCTTTTATGTTCATATTGAAAAGTCACTCTCCAAAGTGCTGTTTCAGATTCCATTGAGGACTGACGACACGCATTACGGTAAACAATAGAATCCTTTTCTGCAAAGAATGATAATGAACGGCTTTGATAATCTCTGGAGAAAATATAATACGGTAATAGCTGCATCTCATCTCAAACTTTTTAAAATGCCAGCACCCTCATGCAGGTGCAGATAAGAGTGTCACATTACATCTTTTTGGCAGAAAATATTTAGGCAAACCTAAATCCTGTCAAACCACATGGATAACCTGTTGTTGAAACTCAAAAGCAACAACAATATGCTATCCACAGTTGCCAATGACACCTACTCAGTGACGAGAATAACGAATTTCTGGTAAGGAATAAAGCAAAACACAAAGGTGACTCATATAAAGAAGGCAGGTCCCCTGGGTCCCCTAGTGAGACAAGCACAGATCCCCATAGCCTTAGGATGTTGTTTGACTTGCTCATCATTGTTTAGGTGAACATATGTCATTAAGGCATAAAGCCATCATATTACCCAATGTGGGTTATCAAGTATGAAACTATCTAGTAAAGTCATGATTCATGGTAATACTTGCAAAAAATCAGCATATATATTTCTAACTGGGATATGTTACATTTGAACATTTGAATTGTAGAGTCTCTAAACACGATCAGTCCACTTCTCAGAAGTGTGGGGCAGCTGTAAATCATATTAACTCTGGTGAGGACCACACCACTGTAACTTAATGCTATCTGTCCCACTCATTTTCTCTTGTAAATTCACTTACTGATGAGGACATATGTGCTTTAATTGTAAGCTACAATCACATCAAAATTCAAATATAATACTGACCAAAATCATTTCACACTTTCTGGTGCATTTAAAGGATAAAATAGATTAGCAACTTTACATCACTTAAATATATATAAAGCACCACTGAAGTATTTAAGAGCATAGTTATACCAACTCACCTGGTCAATGCTGACCCAGGTTAAGTGGTTATTGCTGTCAGTTGTTTGCTCACTCCTTTTCCCAGAGGTTAATGTCGGTTTATTTTTCTCTTCTTCCTCCTTTTTTTTTTTTTTTTTCCCAATTTTAAACCCATAATTGGGTTAAGAAGGTAGTCAGATAAACAGTGAAAATGACAGGGCTCAGAAAGAAACAACCTTTGGCAGGGCTGAGAMAGGGACATCCAACTGGGAACAGTAAATATTTCACCCCAGATGATGGTGATCATGAGCAGGTTAGTCTGTCTGGCTGCACGTCATGCACTGATAAACTCCACACAAATCAGTCACGCTCAGGAACGATGACTTCAGCATGACGCTGGGGCAGGAGAGGGGCATCCTATAAGGATGAGCAAAAGCTRAAAAGGGGTTTGTAGACATAAATCTGGTCAGTGTGCAGCAAAGAAAAGACCAAGAGGAAACAAGATGGTTCTTCATTAATGTATYGGAAATCAACAAAAGGAAGAAAAAAAAGTAATTTAAACTATAGGATAAGCCTTTCTTAAAAAAAAATGGGTATAAAATTCCCATCAGTCAGTTTAGGCTAGAAATTTGGGATAGGCTTCTAAACACCACAGAAAGTGAGGTTCTCAAAGAGCTCCTCCACAGTTACCTTTATTACAGCTGCCAGACAAATGTTGAGTGTAACTGGACACAGTTGTGGAAAAAAAAAGTGCTTTGCCTGCTTACAGTATCCAGATGTCTCCTGCTATCCCTGCTCCTGCACTGCTGTACAAATCCTGGCCTGCAATGTGCTGCACGTGGGCACCCTAGTGAAATCCAGGAGCTTCCCAAATGGACAGTCTGTCATGYAGACAGTGGAGCAAGAGCAAGGCCTACACGGTGGACTCTTTTCTTGGTAGAGAGCAYCAATAGTGTGATTGAGGGCTAAAATTATTCCTGATTTTAGGACTTGTATATGAAAAAAATGGTAGGCAACCAGATACAAACAGTTGCATAAAATGTGAAGAGTAGCCTAGTGCAAGCTATATTTAACAGGTTTTGTGCAGATCTTCTAATCAAGGCCTCCCGGTGTGTTATTAAGCAGACACAAATCTACATTAGATTGTTAAGATACAAGTGATAACCAGGACAGCAAAGCCCATATTTTGGATGCGTGAAAAAGGAGGATATGCAGTGAAGAAGCTTCAGTGCAATCTTGTCGGCRTTTCAATACATTTTCTCCACAACATTCACAAGTAAGATTTTTCTTTTGCCAGGATTTGAGAACCSTTGGTGGGAATGAGGTGGGAATGACCAAGCAAGAACAGCAAATGTTTTAACCCAGACYATCATTAGCTGTCCAGAAATAAAAATAGTTTTCCTTTCACATTCCAATCTCTGTAAAAACACAAAACTTGCAGGGCTATCTATTCTTCAAAGCTATTTTGGATTAAGGTAGTGTGGGAATTCACACTCTCAGAGCTCCTCTTGAATACTAATGTACAATCAGCTTTCACTCCGGAGTAAGACAGTTTTTCCTGCCTTAACTTAATCCATTTTCAAAGAGGGGAGTGTCCGCACATGGATKTAATCCGGAATAGCTACCCATGGAGGCAAGCCCTAACAGCTAATACTGGAAAGTAAATTTGTTCTCAGCASATCGCCTACGAACACATACTCCGCTTTATGCAGATGAACGCAGCGATCAGATTTCACGGGGTTACYGGCACATGCCAAAATATTTACAAGACTGAGGCCCTGCTTTGTGGAAAGAGCTGTATGGCATGCCCCGAGAGTACCACCTTAAAGGAAAACACTGATCTCCAGCCTGACTGCTAGCATAACCCATCATCTCCTGCATCTCTCTGATGCCATTCCAGTTGGCTCTCTTACATTCACAGATAATTCACACATGTTCACTCATACACAAATACTCCATCACCCCTTCCCCCTCCTAAAAAGTCAGCCAGCTGTTACAAAATTCAGACATTCATTAACACAGTTTACTGCCTGACACTGCCAAGCAAAATAGAGACAATTAATAATAATCAGGASCGAAGGGGCTGAGGCAGCTTACAAGCAAAGGCTTGCAGGACTTGCTTTTCGTCCTACAAAAGGGACACACTTGCTGGCGCCCTGCGTGCTGGGGAACAAAGAGCGGGATGCAGGAGCAGGGCGGAGGGAGCCTCTCTCGGCGGTGGCTGCGGAGAGCGGCTGCCTGGCAGGAGCCAACACCTCCTTCCACCCGCGCGGCGCTGGAGCTGCAGCTGGGCTCCCCTCCGCTCATCCCCGCGGATGGCGGCGGGTTAACGCGCTGCCATTCTCAGCGCCATTTGTTGTTCTAATGAAGATTTGCATAAATGTGAGACTACCGGGTAACCCATCCTAGATTATTTATTTATTTATTTATTTTTCCCTACAGAGAGGCCAGGGCTGGAAAACTCCCTCATCCCAAATGCTTATGGTTGTGGGGGCTTCTGTGTGGCCTCTCCGTTTGACCTGACCTGCCTGTGCCTGCTGAACAGGAGACAAAGAACTCCAAGCTGCTAATCAAACTGAGCCCCCGRTGGGCTTGTGCCCTTACAAAGAGGCAGCCTCGTTAGCTGAAGAGAGGACAGAGGGGTTAAAAAATTACTACTGGCTTTATGTGTGTCTGTTMGTGTGTGTCTATACATCACACGTGTCATAATATTCCTTAGTGTTTTGCCTACTGTGAGGAATGGTCAACCTAAAGCAGCAGTTCAATCATGGAACATCTAATCAATAATTTGGTAATGATAAAATTTCTTCAGAAATAAAAAATGATAAGCAGCGTAACAAAACTACAAAAGAAGAGGCTCTAGGGTATTATGGAAAACACTGAAAAATCAGAAGTCCTAAATTTGTGCAAGCCTTCCACTGGACATCACTGAAATTTGAAGGTAGATAAAGCACATATCTAGTGAAGAACAAGCAACCTAAATAGAAGGCAAAAAGAACTCAGTAGTTCACATCTACCTGCCATCAGCCTCTCAAAAGAGGGGCACTCACAAAACAGACTGAGAAATTGCACGCATACCTCCAAAATTCATAGGAAGATTTGAACACGGAACAGCAACAAAATCCACAACCACTATGTATTCAGAGACAGTGCTTACACTGAAAATGAAATGCCATAAAACTTTTYAGGTCTAGCTGCAGTCACAACAGTGCTTACAGCCATTGCCTTGGAGAGAAAAAGTCATTGCCTAAAGAGAAAAATAATTTCCYATTTTTACTGTTATTACTTGTTGCAGTTGATAACACATTGAGGGTAATCATTTTCCCTGCACTGACATACAGGGTCCTCAAACAGGCTTAGGGAAGAGCGAAGAGGCAGAGGTAGTAAACTTCTAAATTTCAAATGACTGCTTGAGACTGGACAAATTTCAAATCGTATCTGCTCAAAGATAGGTGAACACAAACAAACGGGAGTGTATTTCCAATTTCCAGCTTTCCTGGTAGATTTTGGAACAAATTAGGAAACTACCAGATCTATAGCAGTATTTCTGTAGTATTTCACCAGTTCTCTAAGACAGCTGAGCAAATACTCACTTCTTTTCCTTAGATTTTTGTCAACAAACTTCCTGACTTCATGCTGGTACTTTTTAGGGGTAGAGACTACACAAAGTCAGCCTTTTAGCCCAGTAAGTAGAGAGCATTCAACAGCCCCGCAATAACCATTCCTGAAACAGCAAGCTAGCTCTCCTCCACGGCACCAGCTCTTAGTTGCAACACAGAGGTTTTTAACGCTATATATGGTAAAAAACAACACACACAAAGAAATGTCAGTTGCATTTTGGTCCACTTTCACCTTACTTTAAGCTTTGCAATAGTTTAGTCCTCCATTACAGCTTTTGATTTAGCCACCGATTACATAAGAATCTCACATTCTGTCCTTTGAAAAGCAATTTTTTAGCAGTCTGGTTGGGGAGAAACCTTTTTYTTAGAAAAACTAAAAATTTAAAAAACAGAGCAAAATAAAAATAAAAAGGAAAGGAATAGAATAACCAAACCAAGCCAACAGCAAGACTTGGAGGCTGATCACCTAATTCTGATTTAATAATTCCTTCATGATTTCAATATACTATGGTTTTCCAAGGCTACATTCAGAATAATTCATTGATAAATAGGGCAAGAGAAAGAGGAAATTATAAATCTTGCGGTCAGTAATAGAAAGCAAATCTATAAGAGCTGAGGGAAGAGGTTAAGTGCTACGTTAGTTAATAAGAATGACAGCTTGCTTTGAATACTCATACTGGCTGTCCAAGATATTGAATAAACTTCATTTAAATTAATTTTCATTATTTGTAGAGTCCATGTTAGACATCTATCATTGTCAGTACTATTAATATTCTTTCCAGAGACCATATTATCAGCATATTTAAATGAAACCTTTCCTTTTCAATATTTATTAACTCATTAATATTTCTTGATACTAATATCCTGTTGTAATATCCAAACTAATGCCTACTACAAGGTGTTTTCTGCTGATTTAACTTCTTAAATTAACAGATTTTTATTCTCAGGTACTAAAAACACCCTTGAACTCCTRAAATTGTGCTTTCTTTCCATACAATGCACCCGTTTCATGGAATGAAATTTACACCCCACATTTTTGCCTTTTTTTCCATAACGGCAGTAAAGCAGCCCTAATAGCCGACAGACTAGGAAGCAGGAACGAACGCAAACGTCAAAGTCGTTCACCTTACCCGGGTTGCAGTCTGTGAGAAGGGAGCAGATGGAGAGGAGAACTTTAGAAATGGTTAACGCWGGACTCCAGTTGTCTTTTAAAATGTCCAGGCAGATGACGCCTTGGCTGTTAATATTACAGTGGTAGATCCTTGTCCGAAACGTTACCTAGAAAAGACAGCATGTCTGAGTACAAAGGTGTTGAAACCAATAATTATAGGACTGTTWGGCAATTAGAATATCACATGAAAGAACACTTTACTTTCCTAGCTGAAATGACAGTATTCTGCTRCTTTTGGTTAAAGGCTGAGGATGACAGGAATCTTTGTCAGAATTGTTTGTACAAAGTCTCCCTCCCCAGTTTGTGGCCAGCAGACCTGATTTGCGTGACATAAAAGTGGGACATGTTTCTCAAGCTTCTTGTTSCCTCAGTTGCCTCAATAATAAGATTGGAGAATCTTATTATTTTTGTACAGGGTGAAAAATACTCTTACATCTCTACAGTGCTGACTTTTGGACAGTGTTGACTTTGAAGGGAAAAAGATGTTTGCACTGTTCAGCATTTGACTCACTACATTAAATTGGAAAAAAATGCAGGTGTTGAGCAACTACTAGAAAAAATAAAGTGAAATATCCTGGAGGAAGGCAACTCAAAGATTTTTTTCTAGTTGTGTCAGTAGACTTAGAGATGTCTTATGTTCTTTGTGTTTTATTTTTAGGATATCTGTATCAATTCTGGGTCACATTATCTCCCATGTGATACATAACAAAGCTGAAGAGGAGACCATTTTGCTTCCTTTATTCTAGAACAGTGTCTTTCTGCTTCAAGTCAAAAATATAAGCAATATAGCCTTTTTATTTTAAAATAATTTCAGCTCTGAAAGTTGGCGTTGTTCAGAATAAATAGTTGAATACAAAGGGACAGTATAAAAACCCTGCATGCTGAGGGTTTCCACCAGTGATTGATTTCTCCATCAGTTCCATTCAAATGACAAGTCAAAGCAGATGTTTTTCATGACATGTTCATAATATCTAAAATGAAGATGTACAATTTCAGTGGTCTATCTCATCAGCAACAAAATCTTCCTGTCGAGAGACAGGCTGCTTAAGCACAAGACAGCAGCAGGCAAGCACATTGCTGGTGGTAAGCAAGCCTCTTCCTCTCCAGAACTGGGTAGAGTGCCATTAACTGGGAGCGCTCAGGCACTCCTTACCAACCACAGCAATAAATCCACTTCAGGACAGCAATTGAAAATGGGGATGAGCATGTTATTCTGAATATTTAGTAACAAATGTTGCAGGAGTTTCAGAGATTGAGATTGGACATTTATCAGTGAGCAGAASAGAGCATACAAGTGAAAAAACACAGTGCCTGTTTTACTTTCTTTTTTTTTTTTACATACTGCCTTCTTTTTACATACCTAGTATTAAGAAAAAGTAGTTTTCTAGGTAGGCTTTTGGTATTAAAACACTACATCCAATAAAAAATATTTTTTTCTCCTAAGTACCATTTCACACAGATCTGYGACAAAATTACTTGAGCTGCAGTGTCATAATTAGTGAGTTATTTAATGAGGATTCTCAAATAGCAGGTTCACCAGCTTTTAAATGTAACTCTATRTAAAGTTATTGTCAGTTAACAGTCTAATTGAGTTGTTTGCTTTTGCTGCTCCACACCCTGTATATTTGTAGGGKTTTTTTCATTTTTTTCTTCTACAAAGTGGTTTTAATTTTTCTTTTCTGGCCTAAGTGCTTTGCTTTTGACACTTGYAAAAATCTAAAATGTTTCTGGCACAATGATCTCAATTCATCCATTCCCTACACCCAGAAAACCTACCTTTTCCCATTAGGACTCAGCATTTGAGGTGAGGGATGTCCTTTGGAAGATCAAGAAAGCAGTGCTCAGTGACAGAATTAAATACCCCTCTACAAAGGGAAATTATTGGGAATGAGGAAGGTTATCAATACAGAGGAGGAGCAAATTGTTTTACAGAAATTGCGTGTCAGGAATGCCCACAAAGGGAGTGCAGGAACACTCCATAAATTGTAGGTCAGTGTTCATTAAGTCCTCGGAGAGATTAGCTTTCAGGCTCTATTAATACTTGAGACATAACTGAATTAGGAAATATTTTACAGCAAGATGTCCCATGACTCACGCAAAAATTTTAGCACCTGTTTAATTTTATTATATTGTATTATATGCTTACTTTTCACTACATAATTAGAATAAMGCTTTTGCTTAATTATCTTTTGGAACAAAGGTGCTTTCCTATACTGATTAAAAATGTAAAGACCTTTTCCAGCAGTATGTGAAAACAGTGAGTAYTCTGAAATGCGGCATTGCTCTGAATGCAAAGGAGACAACGTGGAGTCCATGGCACGGATTATGCCCTCTAGGTCTCTATGCCCTCTGACTTGGTTTCAAGTATTGGCCAGTCTAAACTTCTAACCTGCTCAGATCTTAAATAAAGGATTTTTTTTTTTAAAATTATGAGTACAACTTAAGCCTATGACACTGAGGAAGGCATCCACTCACAAGAGAAGATTTGCTGCTTATCATTGAAAACCAGTTGCCCACTCACCAAATATGGCGGKGCGCTTAAAAATGCTTGTCTAAATGCAGAGGCATTTTAACAACAAAAAATTCAGACTTCCAGTATTGCTGAAGAAGCTGTATTAATGACAGCCTGAGCACACCGGGGCCTGAGGACTGACAGTCTGAGGTACTTTTGTCACCAGATGGCACAGAGCTTCCTGGCTGATGACAGTGGCATCCSAGCCCTTGGGTTCCCCGGGACCCTCCTCAAGGACACAGCTCAGTCCCAGGGCTTTGTGTTCCCCAGGTGGAGAGGGGACCCTGAGGAGATGCACACCCGTGCAAGAGCCAGGACTGGCTCAAGARTGAGGCCCCAGGCACTGGAGCTACGTTACAGCGGAGACAGCTACATGGAAACCTCCTAGGAACCTGCTGTCCTCACTCACCTTCTGATCCTGGCTCTGGGGCACTTACACCCCCCAAACCTGCTCAATTTCACACTGAATTTGTAACAAGTATATGAGCTATTATAAAAAAAAAAAAAAAAAAGGATCATCAGACTATTCTGATTGCACCTCTTTCCACTTTTCCATGCACTTGGTGCTGGAGAAACGAAAGGTGGGGCATGGAAAAGCAACATAGAAAGAGAAACATATTCTCAATTCTTATACCAACGTCGTATAAAAAAAAAAAAACAAAACAGAATACAACTGGGATGACAGGTTGCTTTCCTCACCCAAGTATTGCCTCAAATTACTAGGAACTGCTGAAATGCAACTTTCTGGGAAGYGTGAGGCAGGTAGTGCCAGGCAGCAAGGCAGACTCAGGGACTCCTGCACGTGATGCTGTGTTTACCCTAGACAGACTTTAACCTCTCTCTCAGATACGTAGAGAGAAATCAAGTGAACCTTCCATTCCAGAGGAATTACACTTCCTTTTTATCTTTGATGACACTTAGTTGATTCCTGTAAGGGAGAGAGTCTAATTCCATCTATCACCTGATGAAAACACTAAAACAATCCCATGCAGAGGCTCCAGGGGTGCGTGGGTGTTAYGGTATAAGTTCCTCTTGAACAAATGAATGGTAGAGGAGTTATTTATCTTTTATCTTTTATTTTTTTCTTTCTTTTTAAAGATAAATGTCCTCTGTGGCCTTACTATCTTTGATTCTACAGTTTTAAGAGAGTATCTCATTTTTTGCCRAATGGAACTGCAAGTCAAAGAAATATGAATTACAGTAAAATAGGAAAAAAACCCCAAAAAACAGGACTCTCTTCTGAAACTATAAATGTGCTATAGAGAARCTTTAGAAAGGTGATGATAAGGAATCTAAATTCTATCACTTTTGGAAATAAATAATAGCAAATTGCCTCTTTATCTATTCAGGGTTGCTGAATGCCAACCCTTCAGAGTATTGTAAAGTAGAATTAAAATATATGAAAACTTTATAAGTGTCTGAGAAGAAAATGAGGCTATTTACTAAAAGGAGGGAAAAATGATTAGAGAGAAAAGCTGCGAGTGGCTGCTCATTAAATAAGCTTTAGGTCAGAGAAAAGACCTAGGAAGGACAAATTAAGATGGATTTCAGTTGAGTGACTGTAGGCAAGTGACATTAGGTAAGATAAATTGCACCCGGATCTGAGAGTGTCACTTTGAGCATCAGTTCTCCGGTGTGATTTAGTCCTAAAGTCAGTCACTTTCTCTGGTTTGAACCTCCCATTTCAACAGCCGGTCCAATCCCATTGCGGCATTGGCGGCCAGGTGAGCGACTTGCTCAACCTCAACCGCAAGGCTGAGGCACGTGAAGGCGCCGCAGCTCTCAAAGGGCTGCTGCCWCCCAGGCCTTGTGCTCCYTCCTGGAGCACGCCTGCCATAACCSCCTTGCAGGCGGCATCGGGAGGGAGGAAGGATTCTCCCCTTGTCCCGTGAGCGCGCAAAGGGTTACAGCCTGCCTCAGGGCTGCATTCCTGAGCCTGCTTGGGTCCAGCCCCCACCCTCCTCATCTTCATTCCTCCCACTGAGGCTGAGCAACCGTGCACAGAGGGATGACAGGTTCAYGCAGGGCATGAACAGAAACCAAACTCTCTTGCAGGGCTGCTGCTGGAAGCAGGACAGCAATCCCAGGGCTGTTATTCCCACCGCTTTGCAGAGTTCCTTCCAAGCTSCCATGCTCCTGACAAGGGCACAATCCTGTGGTCTCTCCTTAAATGCTACTTCTTCATTTCTCAAATATTCCCTTAGAGTTCGGCTTTAATAAAACTGGTGGCACTACCTGAAGTAGAAGAAGTCATATTGCATAGAGAAAAGGTGTTATATATATATATGTGTGTATATGTATAAAAAAAAATAAATATGATGCTTTTTATAATGATGTTCATGGAGCTCAGAAGGGAGTTAAGTAGTTCCCATCTCAGCTTTTCAGACTTTATGAGCAATAGATTTGTCTGCTTGAATAGAAAAGTAATAAAAACAAGTTCAGGTCTATACTCTTTAGTAATATAAGAAAAATACTATAAAACAAATGAAAAATRTCTATAGCTATGAATGACACAAAGTGCATGCAATAATGTCTATGTTAATTACCATCCTTAAATTTCTTATAGACTACATGTCATTTAATCTATACTGTATCTTGTACTGAAGCTGCATTTCTAAGACAAGGAGATCTCTGTTTTCCAGCATAGAATTCTAGCACATACAGGACCTGTCATGAGATACTTAATGGATTATTCCATAAACTGTATAATAAATGACCAACCATATGATGTTCTCATTTAAATTGACCTGGTTAAATAAATGTATGCCAAGAAATGAATTTCAGACTGTTTATAGAAAACTAGCTCAAGCCTAATTTTAGTAAGTAGAAAGTAGATATAGTTTATTATATCAAAGGAAAATATATATAATTTAAAACTAGCAGGAACTTGTAACTGCTTTTATCCCACCCACAGAAAAACCCAATATGCAAACCATACTGGGGCTTCTGTAACAACATGGAGTACTTGAAACATAGTTARTCAGAAGTGATAAAAACTTAAAAGGCTTTTAATAGCAATTACGTAAATTAAAATTTAACACTGTCCAAAATGAAACAGTATTCAGTTTATCATTCCATATATTAATGGTGAATATGAAGCTGAACTTATACCAGCTCATTAAACAAACTGTTGAAGGAAAAATAAATATAAATTTAAAGAAACAGAACAATGACAGCAGAGAAAGTAGAGGAGTCTTTTGCTAATCCATGAGGTACCTGAGAGGGCAAGTAAAAAAAAAAATAAAGTCCTTTAAGCTGTACCAAGTTTTCTGAGAACAACAGAAGAGCAAGAGAGAACAAATGCAATGGGGTGGTGTCYGGGTTGGGAAGGCTCAAAACTGATACAGTATTGCAAAATCTTCAAAAACATCAAAAGCTTGCTTTCAYAAAAGTCAATACAAATGTTTACAAAATTATTTTATTTTAACTAGGATAATCTTTCTTACATTTAATAATTCTACACGGAAAGTGAGAAATAAAGTAAGCTTAAAGAGAGGAAATTTTTAAAGACTAAGTTGTCATTCTACTTTTACAAAATAAATCCCCCCTTTCATGGTTTAAAATATGTAGGCTGTATCTTCCAGCACATACTTTCTTTTTGGGTTTGCCAAGTGCTCCTTCATTTGCGGTTTAGAGAAATACAACTGCTCTCATCTAAATGTGAGCAAACGTATCCCATAGCAACATTTCTGTTYTGCATAACAAACCATATATCACAATGTGACAGATAGCGGTTGGCTTTTTACTTGTGTTCCTGCTTTGGCTGTGTCCGTAAGACACAGGGGCTCCTGGACATGCTCAGGAAGGAAAGGTTGAGGAGCGAGCAGGGCGTGCTGGGAAGAGACAGCGGGCACGGGGCTAGCAGTGGGCAAGGCGGGCAGGCAGCTTGCAGCAGCCACTTCTGAACTGGCTTGTTTTTAAAATTTGCCCTTTTTTTCCCCCTCCTCCAATTTCAGCTGCCTTGGAATATTCAGGGGCTCCCTACATGGGGACTTACAGGCATGTTCACCTCAGAATTGTAATGTTCTGCAAAGAACATTAACATATGATGCATTTTTAGATTACATATGGATTTTATGCACCAGGAAACARTGAGGGATAAGATGGAATTAATACTATTTCTTACAGAATAGCAAATGTCCAATGGAAATCACACTGCTGGGAGGCAGAAGACACCCCTTGCAAGACGCTTTCTAGGGCACTTAATATACTGGGTATTAATAGGGAAATGGTAAGAAATGATGGAGCCTTCAAAGTTTTGGGCAGGGAAAACAGGAAGGACATACGTGGATAGGTTTATTTTCATTAAGACTAAAAAAGTAAATACAAACCAGTGATAAAAACTAGTATATTAAAAACCGGGCGAAAAATAAGGCTATTTATTGGAAAAATTGGCAATTCGATTTGGCAATCACTGGAAGAATTAACGGATAACTGAATTCAAAGCATACCAGGTGCTCTCCCACCAAATGCAACTTACACATTTATTGATAATAAAACCCAGCTCTCGATCCTTGCCTCAGCTTTATGAATTTCTGCTCACATCTCTGTCCTCCACTTCTTTGCTCCGGCTATTTTGAAAGAGACGGGAGCGCAGGAGGCAGCGGAGCAAAGCTGTGAGTGGTACGGCGAGAGCTAATGGGATGTGACAGGGGCTAGGACGAGGCAACCGCATGTAAGGGACAACAGTGACAGCAGCCTATCCTGTCTGAAGGCAGGGCAGGGGACAGCGATACATGCGGGAGGACAAGGGAAGAGGGGCTGCGGCCCTGCCTACGCCAGGGCTGCCGAGGTGGCGAGGRGGGAGCATCCAAGAGGCTGCGCTCRAGGTTATTTTGAGAGTGAGTGGTTGACAGGTAAATTGTGTTAACCRTGACAGAGGCAACTTAAAATAAGCAAGGGAAATACATGAAAATGTATTTYTAACAAACAAACAAAAAAGCAACTACTCTAAAAATAAAACTTTGGGGGCAAATAGAAGAAGAGGTAGGCTTGTGCCCTTAGGTTATTTCTAAGAACAGTTTTTCTATTATGCTGCAGATAAGGAAAAAATGTCCTTAACAACCAATCATATATAAAATAAATAWGAAAAAGTAGACTAAAAGCCAGGAGAAAAAGGAACTTCCTACCATAAATTAACCTGAATTTAACAAAACAGCACTTGTTCTACAGGAGGAGGATTCTACCTAATGGTATTTTCTGCATACAGATTAGTGTTATATGGCAATTACATACAAACCACTGAAGAAATGTTTAATATTGCCATCAAGACCAGATTGTACAGATACTGTGTGTGACATTTACAAAGGCAGAAGACTCTCCTCGCAGACTAGCAGTTGATTTAAAGCAGCTMAGCTTTCAAACACTGAGAACAATTTTTCAGTCAGTCAACAGACATATGAGATTTACAAGGAGGAAATGGAGTTTTCTGTTATTCTAATTTTGATTTAGAGGTGATTTAGCTTCAAGTCCTGTGAACAATTTTTCAGTCAGATGAGATTAAAGTCCCTAGCAAGATTAATTGTAGAGTTGGGATTAAGAGATTTTATAAATCACTCAGATTCAAAAATAAAGCTATCAGACTACTAGGATAATGATAGATATATCCATATTGTATCAGCTACAGCTAAATTGAATTGACTGAATAYAGTCAAATGTCTGAGTAGAAGTTATTAATAAAGATTATTCTTSATGAAGACGCAGACACAGCCGTAGTGACAATGCCTGCAGGGAGTGTTCTCTTGAAGAGTATTATTTTTTTTTAACCAATGACTGTATGAAAAACTGTGATACGGTTYGCTGATTTGTAAAGACTTCTTGTTCTGGAGGGACAGCGTGGAGCCCCTTTTCTTTGACAGGAAYAGTGTATATAACACTGCAGTATGAATTTGTTTCGATGGCTGAATTTTAGAATATCTCAGATTTCAAAAGTTTGCAAACTTAGGGAATCACCAGTTTCTGAGGTGGAC
Source organism: Eudromia elegans (assembly GCA_003342815.1). Classification (NCBI taxonomy): domain Eukaryota; kingdom Metazoa; phylum Chordata; class Aves; order Tinamiformes; family Tinamidae; genus Eudromia; species Eudromia elegans. The sequence goes on from PTEX01000068.1 coordinate 2,603,639, forward strand.
AAAAGATAAAAACACATTGACTGAAAGATATGGTACATCATATACAGTTATATAAGACACAGAGCTAGACATTCACATACACGCATCATGTATGTGTATCTATATATCCCATTTGATACCCTAGAGAAAAAGAGCAAGAGGGAGAGCTTTCATTTGTCAAAGCCAAAGGGGGAACTGTCTGAATCCATTAAGCATGAAAGGAAGATAGTTAGCARGAAAAAGAAATCTCAAAGGTATTTCTAGAAAAGGTTAAGAGGTCATTAAGGCACTGGAGCAATACGAGGCTATTTCCGTGGCAGGCCGTCTACCCATTTTCACTCATTTCTTTAAGTGGCTGCTCAGCATAGGCCACAGCATTCTGTTCCTAAGTTCACTGCACKACAAGGGAGAAAATATATTTTGGGGGCTGAAGTGAAACCTCATCTTATAAAATGTGTCCTGAGTTTGCGAGCCAAGCGTCTGCTTTTCGCAGAAGGTGAGATCATGCGTGGACACTGCTGCCTTGCTTTGTGTGTCGCACACCTTCTTCCTCTTGCTTGGCATCTCAAAGAAACAGCRCCATGCTTTCAACGTTAGAGGATACAACTGGAGCGAAAACCAGAATGCTGCAGGCTCCCTGCTTTCATGCTGACTCAGCCAACTAGGCGCTCGGCTAATTTCCGCAGCGCTGCAGAAGCTGCTTCACAGCGAAAGCTAAGAAATGTTTTTAATTGATTAGAGCTTCCCATAAAGCCAAAGCTAATTTGTCAGTTCTCAGATGAGCTATTCGAAAAATCTTGTTATTTGGTTACACAGATAAACTGGAGATAGTTTGGGATGGCCCTCTGTCACTTCTTTTCGAGCTGCATCAGTCACAAGCAGAGAAACTTTCTACCTCTCTTAGAAGAAGGACTTTCTCTTGTGCAGGACTAGGCTGCAGTTGTGGGTGAGGCAAATTGCCATTGATTTAAAAGGAAAGCAGGACTGAAAGGGTCAGTGACCTCCAGCTCAAAAACTTTGGAGTCCAGTTTCAAGGCATGAGACAAAGCTGAAAGACTGAAATAGACTGACTTCAAAGAGAAAAAAAATGAATAGCATGAGAGCAAACTATAGCATGACTTACCACAGTTATTTTGTTGAAAAATAGCTTTTATTTGACAACATGCTTATGACAATCTTAGATACACACTGATAGGTAAAGACAGACAGAAAAAGAACTACGGATCTGGAGGGAACGACTAGCTGGTGCACACTAGAAGAGCAATCTAGTGGCAGTGATGTCTGGATGCGCAAAATCAGGAATGTAAAATGGACCACATGGAGCAATTAAGAGGGTGTGAAGCACAAATATAATATTTTAAAATCTTAAGAGGTTGTGATGTTGAAGGCTACAAAGGATTAAAAATGAAGGAAGAGTTAAATAGCTCAAATTAGAGTTTTCGGAAGACATTTTTCTTTGTTTAAATAAAAACTGAATGGATGACTGATTTGTCATCTTTTAAGTGATCAAGCAAGCTAACCATCAAGAAGAACAAATGAAAATCAATTTCTAAATTTGTTAAAACCCTCAAATTGTAAGTCCATACTTCTTTTCTTCATGTGCAAATGTGCTCTCAGATTTTTTTCAATTAATGTTTTCCAATATGCAGTAGSGAATGAAGGAAAAGTTAAATAGCTCAAATCAAATTTTTGCATAGACATTTTTACTTTGTTTAAGTAAAAAGAGAATGGACGATTGATTCATCTTCTTTTAAGTGATAAAGCAAGTTAACTATCAAGAAGAACAAATGAAAATTAATTTCTAAATTTGCTAATCATAGGTCCATACTTCTTCAAGTGTAAATGTGCTCTCAGATTTTTTTTTAATTAATGTTTTCCAATATGCAGTAGGGTGCCACAATCATCAGAATAAGTATCAGTAGAGCTTTGAGAAGGAATTGGCATCCTTTAGAAAATACTCAAATCTTTGTATAATATAAACCAAGCAATGACTACACCACAAACACATTTCATTTATAAAAATAAAAATTATTATAGGTACTTAACATTATCCAGAGTTCACTTCCAATATATTTTTCTTAACTGAAGAATTTATTTTCCCTTTCCAACATGCAAGTGTAACCTACACATGTATTACAACAGAGCATACATCTGAGAACAGATAAGGATAATGGATTGTGGAAATCTTTCTGTTGATTTTAATAGGCTTTGGATTAGGCCCTGCAACAATAACTGTGTTATGTGACATGGGCATTTGCTTTGGAACCTTACCCTGGGTCAAGTAATTGCATCTGGGAAATACAGTTTCTGTTTCTTCCCAGGTCTTTATGGTCACATCTTTGGAAGATCAATTTTGACAGTACTCATTTAAATGTTTCCTTATTTCATAGTAAAAGAGAGATAAAAGTGGCCCACAGAAATCTCAAGAGGAATGTATGAATTCAACCATAGCAAGAAATGCGGTTTATATTTTTTTTTGTTATGTACTTACATGGATGTTACCTTGCCAACATCTGGGAATACATTTCAAGACTTTCTCAGTACATTCTACAGCATTGCATTTTCATCTCCAGTGGTTTTTATTTTATTTTATTTTATTTTATTTTTATTTTATTTTATTTTATTTTATTTTATTTTATTTTATTTTATTTTATTTTATTTTATTTTATTTTATTTTATTTTATTTTATTTATGATACAGCCACGAGAAGTGGGAATATCTTAGAAAAAAAGATTATTTATTTCCATGGCCCTAAGAACTATGATTTTCAGGAAAGCACCAAATATCACAAATCTTGTGGTAAAGTGGAAGAAATGTCAACACCCAGTGATACAGATAGCACTCTATGGTGATTCCATATGTTATGTTCTACCTACTTAGCACATTTCTGATGCTAGAAATAACTGTTTGAAGCACATATTTAACTGTCATTTCTCAACAATACTGACTGGCAGCAGCTACCTTAAGACAAGTAGTCATCTTCCTACATTACTTTATTCAAGRGACTTCCCAAAGTATTTTAGCTATGAATCAATTTCATAGGGTCTGAAATATATGTGCAATCATGCAGCAACAGTTCAGGAGCTCTTATATTAGGCTTCAAGATAAGGGTTACTTAAAGTAGTGGCATCAACTGACTAGAATAAGAATCTATGTGAACAAAATACGCTAGTGAAATATTAYTTAAAGCTGACACTAGTATCCTATGCACACGTGCTTCTTATTTTCCTACAGATAACAATTTCCTTCATCATAAATACTGGCCTTGTAGTAATACAATATGGCATCAGAAACTCTCTTGTTCTTTATCATGCAATAGATTTTTATATCATTTATATGCMCACATTTCTTACAAAGACAGTTGGAGTCAAGATAAAGGCAGACAAAAGATCTATTGCGAAGCAGGATAAGAACCTCCTCTTTGCTTGATATTTCATTAATAAGCTATGCACAGCTGCCTTACGTCTCTGAATAATACAGTCACCAAACACAACTGAGTGTGGATTGCAAAAATCTTTACCTTGTTGTAAAATATCAAATTGGACCTTCACCTTCTATTTTAAAAGGATGCCTATTGCATATATTACCTTAAAACTCAACAGCTATATTGAAGAGAAGGACAGAAGATATCTTTCGAATTTGTACTTCGTAGGTAATCTTTTACACACTACATCTGATTTTTGAGAGAAATTCAAGTTGAATTTTATATCCAATAAATCTAATTCTGTGGGTATGCCTACATCCACTAAATAATTCTCTCTTTAATTTGCTGGGGGACTGAGGGTAACTCTTGCATTTCAATGGCTAYATACAGAGTAAGCCAAGCAAAAAGGAAAATGAAAGGGACCTGTCAAGATGGAGATCCACACAGCAAGAGTGAACACCGAAACGGAGTGGGTTGGGAGGGAGGTTTGAACAAGACAGGGGAATGGAACATTGCTGGATCTCAGAGCACCCAAAGCCTTAATTAACTGTGCACATACAGTTATCTAAATCAGAAATTTGTGGTCAGTATGGTGTACAAACCTCTCTAATGCTGGTTATGATCTCACAGCTTCCCTAAGCTGGGACATCAGAAATGGGGAACAAAGTTAGACCATCTCTAACACTGTCCCATCTTTAGGGCACTGGTTGGGGAACTGCGGTTTATAGAAAGGCAAATGTTTTGAATTCACATCTCTCTTCTTGATGCTATTTCCTTTTCGCTTTTTTTTTCCTGATAATATCAATAATGTTACCTAGGATAAAATTATTATTGTAGCATTAAAATTCTGTTATATTAAGGACACATTATAAATGCTTCTTTAGTTGGCTACTCACAGTCATCAGGAATCAACTAACCTCTCTTTTAATGCAACACCCTCCTGCTATAGGCAAACATGGTATACCAACCCTTTCAGAAGTGGGTCAAAAAGAATGTATTTTTTCCCTCCGTAACTCCTCCTGGGCACCTCATCGTGAGTCTCACTCTCCCTTCTCCTGAGATGAACAAGTAACCGTTTTGTGCTTTGTTTCATAAAACAGGCCTATCAATTTCTCCACTTCCATTAATAGCCCTGCTGGGTAAATTTTCCAGTGTCTATGAGTGTTATTGACCATAGGTGTCAAGAATTGCACTCGGTGTTCTCAATAAAGTGATTCGAGGATTTTGTATATGACACTGATAAATCCTTACATTTCCTTACAGCAAATGTGAGATGAAGTATCTTATGGCTGCATTTATCTTTGTTATAGACGAATTAGACTGGTGGTTTACAATAATCCTGTGATCAACCCATCCAGTCCAGTTTGGTCCCCTTCTTCAGAAATTTTTGCTACCAGTTAYTGATGACATTTTGCACTATTCCATTTCACTCCATTTCTGTTTCACCCACTCTCAAAAATCCCTAGATTTCTCCTGTGTGGCATTCTGAGTCCACCCTTTGTTGGTGATGATCTCCTGACTTCATATTACAGCTACAGTTCTCTGGTACATTTCTACATTTGGTTGATGTTATTATTGACAGCCTTTAAAAAGGAAACCATAAGGAACTCTACAAATCTACATCTTTCAGTTCAGTTTCTTGTCTTGGCTGCCTTATTTCCATATTCTTCAAGCAAACTGATGTAAAACAATTATTTATAGCTTCATGAACAGTGCAGCACTTTGCATCTACAGAAGTAATTTATATGGAGTGGTGCAAAAGGTGTGCATTTTGTCAGAGTGCCACAGAACCATGATGAATGACAAAGGTCAACAGGAAAGATTAACTATCACCAGCTGCTTAAAAAGGGGCAACACAAACGTGAATGCTTTCAAGTTCTAACTCTAAACAACTCAAATCAAGCAGGAACTGCTTAAAGTTATGCAAACATTTGTTAAATACATCCATATCAGTCAATATACTGCAGAGATGCAGTAAAATTTTAGGCAGTTATTTAAAATTCTTTCCACCAAAACAACCAGCTTAAATGTTCATTACTCCTTCAGAGTTTTCTATTTCAACCTACAGTTGTTTACCAATACGTTAAATAAGTCACTAGGAGATGACTTAAAGTAGGCTTTTAGAATCCTCCTACTAACCTTAGGTGGTTTAAAAGGATAGTCCGGTGAAAAGGTAATGTCAAGGAAGAAAACTCCACCTTCGTATACAGACCCTGGAGGTCCCAGTATGGTTGACCTCCATTCATAAATGTTGTCTCCTTTGGGTCCAGCACTAAAATAGAGAACAAAAATATAACATAACAATCACATACACATTAGAATATCCATCCATCAGTTACAACCTACGACAGTAGAACAACAACACTAGAAGTAAAAATTACGTATGTTTATTAAGTTAGCCTTAACACATGTAACTGGTGTCCTTAGTTCAGGCAGTGAACTCACACATTCACCCAGCAAGGAGTATTAAAATCACTGATATACAAATTATTTAAACAAATACAGACGATTTCTTAACTGTCTTATCTCAGATTTTTTAGGGAGCAGATATGTAGCATTTACAGCACAAGGATACAGAAACCTGGCTGAGATATCTTGCCACTGGCTTGCCTTACAAGCCATCCTATTTTCACCTACCTCCCCATCCACCCTCCTCATCAGTCAGTAGCAGTATAATTGCACACGTTATCACACAGCACATGATGTACTAAAGACTTAGCACTGTGTAAAWGACCTTGTAGCTGCGCTTTCTAAGTCTCTATCCTAAAGACTCTGGTCATTAGTACAGAAAGCTGCTTTACTCTGCAATTGTTGCACTATTTTGAAAAAATTATAAATAGAAAGCAGGTTAAACTGTAGGATTGTGTTAATTCAAACTCCTCGTTTAAAAACACGGCACTGGAACAATATTTGAAATATCTAAAACATAGTCTGATATGTGGAAAATGAAAAAACTCTCACCCACATAGTTAATTTCTGGAGGAAACAAATCAAAAATGATCAAATTTTGGGGCATTACTCTTCTCTAGGCCCAAAACAATCTTTTTTTCAGGCAACATAAGGCTTGTCCAGGGAAAGAAGATACCTTAATCAGGTCGGTCTCTGAAGGAAACTGCAGATTTCTTTTTGGTTCACAGCCTACTGACACAAGTCACTGATATAGGATCTATATTTTAATTAGAATCAATTGGGATGGTGACTTATGGATGTCTGGCTAATATTTTTCACCGAAAGGCAGTGTTGGTAGATTTTTCAAATAAATGATGCAGTATTTTCTTAAGGCATTTCTTGTGAAGCAATTTCTGTTATGTTTGCAATAAAGATTTCCCCAGTATGCAGCGGTTTGTGAAACAACCCTGTGTGTAGAACAGATGAAAGCTCTTGGCTATGCTCCATGCCTCACAATGCACCCAAGGCATACAATTATTATACGACATCATGTCATGTTCAGTGCTCAACTATTCATTTTGTTCACTGAAAGTTAATAAAACCCTCTTTCACCTGAAATTCCTTGGGCTCCCTTCATTAAAACTTCTGACTGCACGATTCCCTCCATACAACCGAGCGACTCAGTACTGTGCAGCGTAGTTCATTAGTCATGGTACCTACATCAATTTTCTATAATAGCTGCTAATGCTTCTTGGCTTTCTAAACTACGTGCTTTCTTAACAAAAATGAGTTACAGAGAATACAATATTATGGAACATTCATTTTATGTCAGCCTCAGTAACAAAACTGGCAATTGTTTTAAAGATAAAATCAGGCTTTTTAAGCATCACAATAGCAAAAGTGCTGCCATCCATTCATCCATCCATATTTCACACTGTCTATAATACATCAGGTTGCTAGCTGCCAAACAAATTTAATTTACCCAGTTCTCAGTTTGCATTAACCTTTGAATAATAAAGCACAGCTGAGACTGCTGTAAGAAACAAACCAGAGAATGAATAATTAAAACACCTTCGCTGCCTTTAGAAAGACCAACCCCAAGCCAACAGGGAAGGCTTAATTGTGACTGAACTAGGCATTAAGGGGCTAATTGAATTCTTTATAAGACCAAACGAATGTGGGACTATACTCCTGCCACGGTACACAAAGTTCACAGAAAGTAAAGCCCTAAAAAAATCAGGCAATTGGCTCAAACATAAAAAGGCAAGAAGCAAGGGTAGGCTAAATCCTACAGGAAAAAAACAAACCTCTAATATGTGAAGGAAATCCTTTCCATTTTCTGCAGGAAAATGCTCTAATACTTGGAGAAGCAATGACTTGGTTGATGCCAGCAAGGTTAAAATAGAGAAGATATAAATGTCAATCCCAGCGAAATGGTTTGGAAACAGCCAGAAGCGGAAACCTCGCCTCTATTAGTGTTCATTTAGCCAGCAGGGGATGGCCAGGCCTTTTATGGATTTGAGGGAGGCCCAYGTCTTTGATCAGATGCTAAAACTGTCTTTGACAGTGACATTTTCATAACTTCTATTATTTTTATTTGCTTTGCCTATTTGTTTAATTGCATTAACATTTGAAATGAGCAGTCCTTAATTAAAATAGTTGGAAAATGCTCCATCTGCCAGTTGAACTGTTTCGGCACGTCCAGCTACAAGCCACAAGCTACAAGCCCAGCCTGATCACATTCTGTGGATGCTGATTAACATTAATTGAAGGTTTTCCTTGCAAATGAGAGGCAGAGCTTTATTAAGTATTATTATTAATTTAAAGAATCACTTGTATTGTATGCAGCGGGGGAAGACCGCTGCTGTCGATGTTTGCCTGCTCCGCGCTGGCTGGCAGTGGGGCTGTGGAGCCGATGCAAAACACCGATTCGCTGCACAGCCAACAGCTGGCACTAAGGGCTACAGCATGCACTAGCATAACACATTTCTCACTTGCACATTAATAATAYAAAAAGTTTGACAGGTGTATTTCCTTGTTTTCCTTCTCTCCTAATTGTCGAGCTTTTTATTTATCCACATTATTGGCAACAAGAATGACAATTCTTCAGGCTTCACTAGAGAAAATTCCCATTTGGGCAAGCCCTCAGCCAGAACCTTATTCTATAAGGTTTACAATGCAAGAGGATTTAATTGCCCATCTCTCTACATGGATATCTGCCCAGCACACTGAAGCCCAAATGTTTTACATTCAGCATGATTTATATTCCAGCTCTATTAATGTTACTGGCAACTAAACCACAGGTCTCAAAGAAAAGTAAACCAAACATCCCAGTGCTTGAAATTATGTTATCTTTGGAAGAGTAGACTCAGATGTGCACCCGCTCAGCAAAGGGCGGACTAAATCCGTGCTGAACTGAGCTGACCCAGAGCCAGAGCATATACGTGCTGCTTGCCACTAACATAGTACTGCACCAGTCAGCTTCAGGGGAGAAATAATGATGTCTCCAGCAGCTCCAGGTGGAAACAGCTGAATTATGAAGATAAGATGGTCAGGATAAGGATAGATCTGTTGAGAGATATGCTGGCAGATCAGCAGCTTGGCCTCCAAATATGAGCCCTGARTCTTAACCCTTAGTGATTGTGCATGATAAAGACAGCATGGAGCTCAAGGAGAATGCAGTGATATTGTGGAGYCTGTGCTCCAAACATTTCCAGCGTATCTTCCAGGTGGGAACTGTAGCGTAGGACTGAGGGGGTGCAGCTGCGCATAAAGGCTCTTGAGACTTGAAATTATCAATGATTTGTCAAGAGATACATCTCTCCTGTCATTATTCCCTTAAAACTGATGATACACCCCTCCAGAATACTGTCTCTTTTACTGGCTTTGCTCCCTGGAGTTGCTGGGGGTGGGTGGACATCAGGACAATCTCATTCACCCTCTTTCAAAATGACAGCACTGTAGATATATGAAACTAAGGACAAARGAGTCAATATGCATAAAATAGTGTCCTTTGCATCTATTCTCTTTTGCTTTTCCTAATGTAGCTCACTTCTGTCACTGCTTCCAACACATACAGATGCAGGTAAAATGTACACACATCAGTCACAGTCAGTAGCAAAATATTTCAAATAATTCAAATGAATCCATTTTACTTTAAATATTTAACATATTCAGTAYTTTCTATTCCCTAAACATGTTTCAGGCAGGCAGACACTGAAAGTAGTGTTGCTAAAAGCTGCTTGTCCAGTACAATTATAAACACCAAGCGTTGACTGCATTTGSAATGTACTACAACATTCAATTTGAAACGACGTACCAGTAAATTAACAGGAGAGTGCATGAAAACTACAGCATCTATGAGACATAATGTAAAAAACCTATCTAAAAGAATTAGAAAAAGCACTGTAGATTTATAATTTCATAAGAGCTGTGTTTTTTATAGAAATATACTCAATTTCCAGAGCTTAACTCAAAAAAGTGAAAATATGAAAGGCCAAAGACATAAAGATATGACATAAAGACATGTTCAATATGGATCAATCACACGCATCAATTAGTCATATGGAATGAACTGATCAAACTAATGTTATTATTTTCTAGCCTATTTCTAGATGAGAGATCACATGCTTCCCGTATGTTTTTAACCAGAAGGAGTATAATCTCATCGTGGGTTTCAGGTGATGTGATGTGGAAAATGAGGACCAGTTAATGTCTTCCTTTACATTTCCCRTTAGAATCCACTTCTAAAGTGTAACTGTACTCCCTAGCAAAAGGGAARGGTAACCCTGTAGCACAAAAAGAAGAAATCAGAAAAGCAACTTTAACTTGCATTGCCAACTAGTTCTGACAAGCTAACGGTCTTTGGAGGGAGGCGCTCAGACTACATAAAACAGGAAAACAAGATGCTTGCAAGACCTTCCCAATCCTCAGGACTACTAAAGAAACCGAAAGATTATCCTGTACCAGGAGAGATTAAGCTTATGTTTATTCTTCTCCTCTGCAACAGAGCATTTAAAAAAAAAGGAAACAGGATACATATATATTTACTTTGTCCATGACATTCATTTTTATTATCGTTTTGTCTAATCTGAATTACATTAAAGCACAAAAACACCTATCAGACCTGGAGTTCCCTTGCACTAGGCGCAGTTCAAGGAGGATGCAGACCCTCTGAACTATCCTCAGTAACATRTAAAAGCAGAAGAAGGCAGGATACAGGGGAGTCTCTTCCTCTTGCCTTCCTTTTATCACAAGAAGCCTTGACTTCACGATTTAAGAGGTTTCCCTCTGAGGAGAAGAGCTCACTGCAGAATTGTCGCTACTTATATCCCATACAACACAATTTCTTGCAATCCTGTGTTTCTCGCACTTCTAACAGATACGCTGCAGCAGATCCTGCCTCTAGCTGCCCTTAGTGAATGCTTCTGGGAAGCCACATGCCCAGAGGGTAAAGTGAATACAAAAGTATCGCAAGATTGGCGAAATAATTTAAGAGCACAGCTGGTGAGGGAAGAGSATGAATGTGACAAAACAGAAGACTGCAGATTCAGCCTTCGATGAGATACATCTCCCGAGAAACTCACACAACGCCTCATTAAAATAAACCCAACACATAAAATAAACTCTGTTCTCTGCTTTTGAACGTGTTGCCCATGTTGAAACTGGTCCTGAGCAGGACTGTGACTTTGGTTTGTGTCCCCAGTGCGTCTCARCTGATACTGAGGAGGAGCTCAGTGCTGTTCCCATGCCTGGGYTTTGCACTGCACCCAGCAGTGGAGCCGCTAGACAAGCTCGGTCTGGGCACAAGTCAGCAGCAAGGGCTATGCTCAAGCCAGAATCACCAGATGCCTCTCACTCCGCAGCAACACCAAGGCCGAGTGCATTCAGGGAAGTGCACTATTGGCACCACGCTTCCCACGAGGAGCTGGAGTTCCCACCATCCACTTTCCCCTCCAAGGTAACTACTGTGTCTCTTTGGCTTTAGGACAGATATGGASAGTGTCAGAGACACCGGTCACTTAGCTAATATTCATCTCTTGTGCTTCTGCTCTTCTGCCAGGCTTCTCCTCTCTCCATTTTATAAGCCACTTGACCACCATGTCTGGAGTTTTCACATCCTTCTCTTTCCTTTTCACAGACAATTCCTCTTCAAAGCCCTAATTTCTCTTTCCTGCTCGAAGGTGGTTGTATCTATTTGCCTGACAGTGATTCACTGGTCTTTCTTTTCAGAGGCYCCCTTCATTCCCTTGGGTACCTGCAGCTCTCATCCCCCTGACATGCCTCATCAACAGGCACCAGTGCAGTCTGCAGATTTGTGCTCGTTCTGCAGAAAGGAGGAGGGGGTGGCAAGTGGTGCAGGGGGATTTTAATTCAGTACGRCACTTACTCATTTTGTTTCCTTCCTTCCCTGTTGCCCTTCTTCTGAGATGCAGAAAATGAAGAGCAAGCAGAGCGGGTACTGCAACAGCAGTGGGATGGAGAAGGGAAAAGGAGTCACAGCTGCTTGCCCAGATGCTACAGTGGTATCAGGAGGTGCTTTTATAAATGTATGTAATAAACAGTTGCCACAGCAGCCAAAGGAACACAGTTCTACAMAACAAAAACAAAGAGCAGCAAGCACGGAGACTGCCTGTGGCAATGGCAGAGTTGTAAGGCTTAATAACACCTCTGCTATGAAWGAAATTAACAGGCTAGTCCCCAAGCACTAAAATCAAAGAATTAAAGAAATAAACCACTTCAAAATTAGAGAGAAGTGATGAATTTTGGTATAATGTTGATAATGTAAACCTTCACTAAGRAACAAACCCTTACCCAAGTTGTCCTCTTTTGCAATGTATGTTCTAATTTCTCTCTGCCCCCCCAAAAAATCTTCTGAAAACTACTCAAATAAGATTTATATTTCTTTAATTTCTCTTCATCTCACTTTYTTCACCAACATGATCTAGAAAACGTCATTAAAAGTACTGGAAGATGCTGATGGTTCTTACTAGTTTCCATCCCCGAGCTGGAGATTTTTCAGCATCAAATTCTAGACCCAATTAGGCTGAGAAAAGGATCTAATACTCTCAAAATYGGGTCTGTGCCAGATACAGTATTTTTGGTGATCCTGCAATAGTACCGGGAATTCATGTCATATATATGTATGTGACATSAGCATAATTAGAGGCAGCAAGCATGATTTTGAGGTAGGTATGTTTCATTGCCCTTATTTTTCATAGTGGAAACTGAGGACAAAGTGACTGGTCTTTCTGACCTGTCACTTCAAAAGTTGATGCCAGAAACTGAAATTTCAGACAAACCCATAACACTACTTAGCTTTCATTGCAGTGACAGACTTTGGCTGAAAAATGTTGATGGGAGTTGCTTCCAGTTCTGAATTACATTTGAGCCTCAGTCTATTACAACAAACCCACCAACTCCTGATGGGTGTGCCCAAGATTTGTATATATTCACTTTCTTTTTTGAGATCACCTTCATCTGTCCTGTCTTCTCCTGTTGCTGGAGTCATTAAGAATTATTAATGGAACCTGAAGCACAGGTTCCTGATGAAGCTGTGTTGTGTTTAAAATTAATGARTTTTGGCCACAATAAAAAACAACATAGTTAAGAACAAAGTGAATGTCCCTTAATTGACTTCATTATTCACTTTTAAGTAATATCAGTAAAAATTATTAAAAATATTCTAGCACTTTGGTAGACTAGTATTCAGAGAGTACAGCAAGACTTTTATTCGCTAAAGTCCTGTCTTCAGAGCATCTCTAAGAAAGAAACCATCATGAAGTGAACCATTTCTTAATGCATAAAACAGTTATTTATATTATAGTATCTACAGCAATTTATTCATTGCAAACCCCATTACACAGTGTATGAACACAGCATGCTGCGTATTCACAATGAGATTCAAAAATGGCAATTTTGTTAAGTATTCTCCACTTTGTTCAGCTGAGCAAAATTACACAAAACCCTTCATAGAAGGCTTCCCTTGTTCAATGCTGGAAACATTGCTTTGCCTGCTATTACATAACCTGCCTCTATGGTAAATTCTTTCAAGCATCATTTGTGGCCATATTTCAGCAAACTAGTAACTGGGAATGAAAAAATATCTAGATATAAATTAATAAATGCTTTTGAGACCTCTTAATATGAACTCTGAGCTTGCAGTTTGCCCAGTGATTTTATTTCTTTGCAGCTCCTAACTTGCCTCTCCTTGAATATTTTTCCTTCGCAATTTTATATTTCATTTATCCAAATGTTTTTTAATTTCATGACATTTTTCCTTATCCAGAACAACTGCAATCTAATATTCTTTGTTTTCTAAGTTAAATAGACACATAACACACACAAAAAGGGGAGATACCACCACAAGGTATTATATTTTAAATTCTAGATCTAGTTTAAAAGGATGAGATGACTGAGTGTGGACAGATAGCACAGATATGCCAAAGCCGCTGGAAGATTCTGTGGGGAGAAAGGTCTTCTTTAAAACAGAATTGCCTTTTTAGTTTCTGTGGAAACCTTTGAGGCAGCATAGGAGAGAAGGGAAAACGGGGCTAAAGCAGATCAGTTCAAAAAGACTAGAAATCTTCTATTTCATGCATGCAATACCTTGAAAGCTTTGGATTTGAGATCCTTTTGGTATGTTAATTTGATCACTTACATAAAAATGCTTCCAAATTCCCACTCATTATGAGAAATGAGCTGAAAAAAAGGTYGCGCACAATGTATCAGCAACGGAGAGATCAGCTGAACTGTCACCAATTCTGCACTTTCTGATGAAGAAGGACTTCATTCAGCAATTCACTGATAAGAGAGTTGGAAGACTTGGTCAAGAGCTGGCCTGAGTTKTCAGCTTCTGAGGTGGGACCCTTTGGATTGCTTATAGAGGTGCATTTACACACAGCACCGCATACCATCTCAGTACAAGAGTAATGTGGCCTCTGCACATAGCGGGAGGCAATAGCAAGTAGATGTGTTAGGGATGAATGGGTATCTGTGTCACTAAAAATACAGCACAACCTCAGCTTTGCATTACTTTAAAACTAATAATTATATTGGGGGTATTATGCTATATATTTCATATAATGTTTCATATATTTATGAAAATCATAAATATTTCACAATATTTACAAAACGAACGTTAGAGGAGAAGCATATTGGGCCCACTTTGAGGCCTATCTATAAYATTCATATCTTGCCTGTCATGACTATCAAATGCCAGTGGAATAAAAACCGAGACTGTCATTCTTTTTTTTTTTTTCCTATTTATTGGGGTGGAATATGACATGAATAGTGACTTTTTCTTGACTAATTTCTTAATTAGTCTTAACTAGTGACTGTTAGTGACTTAGTGACTGTTCAACTTCCGGTAGTCTCAAGTTTCAAGCTAGTAGTCTCAAGCTTACTTTTTAAGGTATAAATGACAGAGGATTTTCAGGCATTAGAATGAGACTATCAGCTATTCTTAAAACATAACCATAAAAAAGAGATATTTAATAACCATCCATTTATTTTGACTATGCTAAYATTCATTCTTCTCTATGCAGACCAACAGGGAATCTTTTTGCAAAGACCTCATTTAGTAGTGTTCAAAAAACCTAGGGCACATAAATTCCAACTAATGAATCCATTAACTTTGGTGTCCAACTTCAGCRCAAAAGATGATTCTATACTTCAATATATATAATCATTTTATAACTATGCTTTTGGGGAAAATAATTATTATTTCTGCCATCTCTAATCCATTTGAACTCCAGAAGACCTGACTCTCTTATTTTAACATATAGAATTTTCCATATTATTATTGGCCATTAAATTAACCTCCTTGGTAAGGCACCATCAAATACCAGAAACATGCAACAGGCAAGGTATTTTTTAAGCCTTATACAAAAAATACCTCTGTAGTATCTTACTTCAAGCAATATTAGTGTACAGATACTCTGGAATACACAGACATTTCAGCAATTGAGAATAATTTATACAGGGTGATTTATAATACATGCACACACATGGATGCTCACTATTATTAATACTAACAGTAAGKCAATAATATTTGTCCACGTCTGTGTAACCTCCGTTCCTTGGGAAGATGGTTCTGTGTAACGACTGGGCCATGTGTCTTTCCCCTTCTATGAAAGGATTTATCAAACTGTCTATGAAGGGGTTTGGTTTGTTCATGGATGTCATCTTCAATACCTATTGGCAGGAGCCTAAAGATGAGCCTGGAAGTTTTGAAACCTTATGAAAGAACCATAATTTCGTAGCTTTTTTCTGAAGTGACCAGATTTATTTGCATGAGTTCTCTGTTTGAGAACAGAGAGTTCTCAAACACAGTATAGTCAAAAATTGTTACCAACTATTCTCCCTGCCCTGTTTACTCTGCAAACAGAGGAACAAGCTTGAATACAGACTTCTCTAATTTCAGTAAGAAATTMACACATGCTTACATGTTAAATGCCTGCTCATATGAGGAAACAACTCTATACTGTGGCATAGATTAGCYAACATGATGTTAAACACATTATAAAACAAGTCATTTCCTTCCAAGTAAACAAGCCTATAAAGCCAACAGCCACAGAAAAAGGAAATTTGATTCTGAAATCCATATACTTCAAAAGCAGATTCCTTTTATTTAGTCAATTTAGTTAAGAGGCTGTCTTATTTCTGCAGATCACTAGTAAACAAAAGAAAATGCATTTRGAAATTGCTGGCAAACTGACACATTTTCACGTTTGTTCTCCATTTGAAATTACTCCCTTACTTCAAATACGCAGACCAGYCACAGGTCCAAGGTGAAAGAAATCTTAAAATGTCTCAACTTTCTGCTGAGACCAAATACGTCCACTACACACCTCACGCTGACATTTTGGAAAAAAAAAATGTTGGCAATTTTCTTTGCCATGTCTGTGTGGATGGATGAATTTATACCTCTGGACTAACTGAGTTAAAGACAGGGAGATCTGGCAGAATCTCAGAGAGGGCTTTAAGGGAGGCTGTGACTTGAGCATGGGACCATTCGACTTCACTAGAATATATTCAAGATGTTTCAAGAACCCTGTCTCTTGTTGTGCAGGRCTTACTTGGATCCACGACAGTGTAAACAGAAAAGATAATATGCAGAAGCTCCTCATTTTTTTCAGGCTGGATAATTTTCTCGCAGCATCTTTTTGAGAGTGGCTTTGAAGCCAAAAGCACCTTACATAGGACAGAGCTTGGTTTTGTCAGGCAGCTCAGCACATCTG
This sequence comes from Eudromia elegans, assembly GCA_003342815.1. Lineage (NCBI taxonomy): Eukaryota > Metazoa > Chordata > Aves > Tinamiformes > Tinamidae > Eudromia > Eudromia elegans. The sequence goes on from PTEX01000068.1 coordinate 2,620,172, forward strand.
AGGCTGGGGATAAATTCTTGTAAATTCAGACTATGGAGTCACCAAACGGCCTTGTCAGACCTGCCTGTAGTCCCCCCCGATTCTGGTTATGCCACTGCTTTGGCCATACGAATGGGGGCTTTCTACCTTGTTTTTCAATACCGGTGAGATGACTTATGACAATTTAGGCTTGTTGAACAAGGCTACATTGTTCTCATCACACAGAGTTTCACCATGCTCCCAAGATCAGGACCTCTGCTTAGAAGATCAGGTCTATTAACAGCTTATTTCCCTTCTTTGTTTAATTCAAAAGCACTAGGATGGAAAGCAGTTCTAGGAATTACAATGCCAAAATGACTTCAGGAGAAGAAGTTTTGCTTGTCACTTCAAAGTCATAGTGCAACTCTTCCTCTCTTGTAAGGGAGCTTGGCATAGTGAAGATAGAAAACTGTTGTAAAAGCATCCTCCACCTTCGGACTGGAGTCCAGGAGAATTCAGAACTCTTTAAAGTCTTGAGTTTAAACCTCAAAGTTTTCCATTGCTTTAGGCCTCACATATGATCTGTTCCAAAAACGATATAGTGTTTAATGAAGAATCAACGTTTTTAATTAACAAGCAAGAACCAACATCCAAACTCCTAATCAGGACCCTACTACTCTATCAACAGAACAGGACTTTAATAATGTATTAATTATATTTAATTATTAGTATATTGTATGAATTAAACTTCATATACAGAAGATGTGCTTTTACATAACTGTTTTATATAATGTTCCCTACATTAAGATAAAACAACAACATAGCAGAAATTGCCATTATAATACTCTTGGTAAAAGTAATTTGGAATCCTTATTCACATGAGTATTTTGCACAAGAATTGTTATATTTAAGCTATTTTCTTTCCCAYTTTCAGATCTTGCTTATTTCCCTGGTTCAGCTGCCTGGGGTACCTTCTCTCATTGTCTTGTATTCACATGTAATGTTATTATCCATGTCTATTCATTGCATTAAATGACAAGCGACCACTCTGATTCATAGTTGACACTACAAAAAGAACCACATAACATTACACTAGTCATTCTGAAATTCATAATGTGAAAATAACATGCAGCTTAGCCCACAAACATTGGAGTTATATTACTTATCTTTATCATGTGTTATTACTTATCTTTATTATCCTAATCATACTCGTTTAATTTTTGTGTATTTAAAGCAAACAGCAGATGATTCCAATTACAGCAGTCCTGATTCAAAATAACATGGTTGCGTTTATATAAACGATTACTTACGATATACTGCAATCACATTATGGGATATAACCATGTTCTGTTATGCTCAGATCGCCTCCATCTTAAAAGTCTGCACTTACATTATTTCAGAAAAATTTAAAAAGTGAAATTAAAAATATAGTTTTAAAAAAGCATACGTACACTATGATGAGAGACTGAAGCGGAGACAGGATGGAGAGGAACAGGAGTATTACACAGGGAAATAAAGAAAAAGGATTAATCATTAGCAGACTATAGAGATTTATGCAAAACGAGTAGGTGTTTCTTTCCCTTTGTGGCTTTCACAGGCTGGTTACTGTGACTTGACTAGATGGGTGTGAGCTACAGAAACGTTTATCTTGTGGTCTCTGCTTCACAGCTAGCCAAATGTCAAAACTCTGTCCACGTTCTTAGAGCTTGGAGGCTCTTTGGTGGTCTATGTTTAAGGAATAGGTTTAAAAATACCCTTTTCTTTGTGGGCAAATGTCCCTGATTGAAAGAATATCATTGCTAGTAAAACTCTTGGATGGAAGAAGAGAGACTCTTTGGTTGCATGTGTTACCTCTAGGTTGAGGGACTGGTTGCATGTGGAAACACATGCAACGCAGCTGCCTGTCCCTCCAGCTTCTTACAGTTTAAGTAGAAATCTATCTGTAATAATCTCTGTGTTGGTCGATCAGATGCTTTCACAAACACTAAGCCAAGTATAATCATTTTAACAGAAGTGGTTTTTTTAAAGGCAAAGGGAAGGTGTGGCAGAGATACTTAAAACCCTATTACTGTTTTAATAACTTAGATATGATCAAAATCAGMCGTGCTTCTTATTATTTGTGATATTTTGTGGAAAACTGGCTGAGAAACATTTAAATATTCCAGTTATGTATAAACAGGAAAAAGAGCTCCTCTGCCACAGTGAATCACAACAGTGTGCTTATCCCTGTCACACTTTCAGAACTTTTACTGGTTTTGTTGCCTTCAAAGTACACGTTTTTATAAAATAAATACACTTGCCGATTGTATATTATGGAAGGGAGAGCAGCTGTTTCCTCACAACTGTGTGCAGAGTCTTTTGAAGAAAATTTTGTTTATTAATAGTAATCTGTTTTTCATAGCTTTGCAATTTCTTAGATAACAGGGTAAAGCACAATTTTCCTTTCATGTACTCTGCATACTGAAGAGACAGATGCAAYTGCAAGAGACTACTTACGCTGAGGGCAAAACTTAGAACTGCCTAATGTGACTTAATGACTAAAAAATGTATATCATTTATAGATGGCAWGTAGTACTCAGTGAAGATATTATTATGGTCAATGAATTTTCTTCCCTGACAGTTAGTAAAAGGGTTTGGAATTAGATTTGTTTTATTTCACTTGTTCAAGTAGACACACTGAAAGCAACTGAACTAATCGTATGAGCAGCACAAAAGGGAATTCATCCTTTTTATTATTTTGCTCTTAATCTTCTCCTAGACAGAAGTTCACATATAACAATACTTATTGTAACTTGAAACATGTAAGTGAGGGAAAGGAGAACAAAAAAAAAGAGTAAGGAATGGTTATTACACAGCCATATAGAAGGGTTATTACACAGCCATATAGACACGCAAACACTTCCAGAAACTTTACTTAATGAGGCCAGACACATTCAGCTATAACTCCAAGGCCTGTGACAATCTTTGCAGGAAGACTTTTCTTTTTCCCCCAGGCACCACTATCAAGTTAGTGCAGTTCCCTCAGAACACATAYACACTTTATTTAAAGCTAAATGCATATAGCATGTGCAGGACTGAAGCTGCAGGCTGAAGAGCGCACGTTCGCACYCACACAAAAGCGCTCAAGCGGCTGAACAAACCTCCCTATGAAACGTAACAAATGCGGCGGGGGAAATGTCAGCAGGCGGAAATTTCCTGTAGATTCCATCTCCCGCCAAGAGATGCTCTCATGTCATAGAGACATCRCAAGGTCTGTAAGTGATCTGGAATTACCTTAAGATACAATGTACGCAGTGGACCAGTCCACTCTGCAGTCTTTAAGAATGATGTATGAAGCACTGTTTTCCTTATGGGCAATTTCATTTTTTCCTGAAAAGTCCCATGTGATTTATGTGATTTTTTGAGCAACCTGTTGTGAACGAAACTAGACATATTCCAGCACAAAACAGAGAAAATGTGAATGACAACTAACTTTCCTAGTAAGTGGAAGCTGAAATTCAGTGCACTCGAGCTGATCCTGCCTCCAGTGAGGGCAGGGCTAGACCTCCTGCTGCCTTTGGCATGGAGAAGGGCACGACCCCGGGCACCTTGGAGCCACAGGTAAGCACATGTGCCTGTTGCTATGCTTTTAATTTTCAAATCTTCTATTTTTAGAGAGTCCTGCAAGAAAAAAAAGCCTTTCCTGTGCACTTGTGTATACAAATACACATTGGCCTACTTTAAACTTTGTTCAGCCTACCGTGTTAAGAAACTTATCYTAAAATTTGGTGATCCTCAATGTCACTAAACCCACCAAACCAAAGAACCGAAACCTCCTCTGAACGCAACTGAAATTACTGTAGCCGTGGAAAACACAATGTGACAGAAGCTTAGGCTAGGAAACAGGGGCAAGAAGAAACCTGCACACGCTTTTCAATATCTCCTTTCTGTAACAGTCGGTGTCACTCTCCCATTAAAGGCATTCTGAAGCCATGCCTCATCCAGCGGCTATGATGATAACCGTGGCCTAAAGCCAACACCTGGCCGTACCGCAGGGTCTGGTAAATCTCACGTTGATCCCTAAGAAGCCTGCTGGGAGCGTGAAGGACAGTTTTCRTTGCAAATAGCTTCACTGCTTTCCTCTACATTAAAGTGTAAGCTTTTATATGCAATTTTGTAACTGCAAAACCAGGCAGCCCGCCTTTCAGTCAGCTTACATTGTTGTCAGCAGGTCTGAGATGCACCTCATGGTTTAAATACTCGGAAATTCAGAACAGAAGTGTCGTTTGAGATGTCTAGCGACCTATTCAACAACACTGGATTGATTATATTACAGCCAAAAAAAGAGAATTAGTCCAGTTTCCAGTTAACCTACTTTCTGTTTTCTTACTTTAGCGTGCAATCTTTTTATTTTAAGAGTAATTTAAGAGAGTGCCAATCCAGTGCTCTGGCTTTTTACACCATCAGTGAAGAAAACACACACAAAAAAATTATGCAAACATAATGACACACTTAAATATGTCATTTAAATACACAGGCACCACATTTATGGACAGAAACGAAACACAAAGGGTCTTTCAGTGCCCTTCACTGCGGTGTCCAGAGGCTTCTGAGTAAATACACCAGCGTAAATCAGGTAGGTAACAGGGGTTTGGAAATAATTCTATTTTTGAGGCTGAATCTGTATTAGCAACACGGATCAAAATCAGCAGTCACTGCTATCMCATTGATCTTGTTTCCTTACTCTAATTGCTTGTACTTCAGCTTCATAAAACTGATAAAAATCGCTTACATCACCATCAACGGAAACACGCAGAAAAACATTTTCTTTTGCTTTGTAGGCTTTGAAAAATACACCTGAAGTATTTTAATATTCAGAAGCCATACATTTTAATGTATAAATAATTTTATGTCACAACTCTCACATATTTCCAGTAAATGATAGGGCAGATTTAATGCWTGCAGGGTGACACTACCACAAATATCATGCCAACTCACAGCTATAAATTTAGGCAAATTAGTATTCCTCTACAATATTAATTTAAAGTTTAGTACTCAAATATCTCTTGTACAAGAAATCTGTTACATTTTTTCATCTCTTTTCATCTCRGATTCCATACAATATGCACAAGTATTTTTTTATTTGTGGGCTGTAAAACATCACAATTATTCAYTACATATGGTATTGGCACACTAGTTATAGCTATCCAGTGTGCATTTTAATACCAAAATACATTTCTCAGTTTAATATGCTCCTAATGAATCAAGTAAAATTTGAGTGGTTTGGGGCTTCTGCTGACACGGTAACTTATTACTGCTATAATCACATCAGGAGGAGAACTGGCCTGCTGACTGCTGCTCCATGCTCAGGGGGTGGAGGGAAACTCACTGTAATATTCACCAGGAATTTATTACTCTATGAGTAACCACTTCCAAATTTTAGAAAATGTCTTTACATGTCCATTGATCTTACATTTCAGAACAATTTTGCTGTGCTAATCAATCCTGAGCCCAAGATACCCATCCAAGAAAAATATCCAAATTATTTTTTATAATTTTAAACAAAACATTTTGCTTCTTTGGAATATTTTGTGCCAGAACTCCTCACGAGGGACTGTACCAGAATAAGAAATTCCTGACTAGAGAGTGCGGGCAGGAAGCCCCTACCTTGCTGAGGAGATCACTGAGCCTTTGGACAAGCCCCACTCCCAGAGCTCTTCCTTCAGTCCCTAGCACTGCCCCTGCAGACATATCGTACAAAAGGAGTAAGAACATGAGCAACACCCAGGCTCAGGCCTCCCAGCCTTGCTGAGGTGAGAAGTCTGGTCTCTGGGTGCTGCACAATAGTATTAGGAAGTTGCCTCTCTGTATTCACACGTACCACTGTGTGCAGTCACTTCACTGTAATATTTAAAACTTAATAACATGTTGCTGCAAATGCTCTCTGCTAGGAGAAGCCAATGAAACTACTCACAGCAGTATAAAGAGGCGCCAGTAATTATCTTCAARTCTTACAAAATGTTACAGCCTAGTACCAAAAATACACGTGGATGTGAAAAACAACACTAGGAAAGGCAGAGCCACTCAAGGACACAAGATTTTCAGGACCCAAGCTGGTCTTCCGCAGTTCACTGGTTTTTAAAACAAAGTGAAGTTTTGTTCCAGGAATTGAAATGCATCATTCTATACCCTTATTTTTCACTGTAACTTTACATTTTAACCAATACGCTGTCAAGAGACACTAATAAGAAAGGCCTATTTTATTCTGTTGAGCARAGAGAGAATAAACTCAATTATCCAWGGATGGAATAYTYCAGGACGAGTCTTAAGACTTTTGGTTTAGATCTTTGGGGAGGGGGCAGTAGGCGTCGTGGATGAGATCAGTACCCACAAAAGGCACAGAAAACAGAGCTGCCAGCAGTCCAGCAAAAGCGTTACAGCAGGTTTTTCATCATGTGGCAGAAGCTCAGAAATAAGATGTCCTGTGCTGAACATGTGGCACATGAAGTGAAATGGGCAAATCTCATTTGGAARGTGGGGCAAAGGAAGAACAAACCCTGCTTACATTCCTTTTAGAATATATACACTTTCAAGAACTTATTAGCACCAACTGTAGATGTAGATGCTYATAGTAGAATGAGAAAAACAAGCACTCCTACTACATGCATGCATGAAAAGCCTCTCCTAAATAAAAGTAATGGGCCAAAACTGTTATGATGTAATTCACTGCCTTCAGTGGAGTTATGCCAGTTATTTCAGAATTAAATTTTGCTAACTAACTTTATTAGGAAAAAAACCAGAACAGAAATATTTTTTTTTTAAATCGTGAAAGTGAATTCTGTAAGATCACACTGGAATAAAAGCATAAATATAAGCATAAAAATAATTACACAAGACTCTGTGTGGGCATCAAGAACAACATTATCAGTCTAATGTAAAGAAATACACATAAACTACCACTAAAGAGTAATTTCTTACAGTATATTGAGGCTGGATTTCTAAAAAAACATTGRGAAGTTATATAGTCTTATTAAAAAGCTTTGAGGAAATGATCTCTTGAGATCTTTTTTTACGGGCTGGAGGTTTCTTTCAGCTTCCATAGTCATTTGCTGTTGAACTGATGCCACTAGAAGCCATAATACAGCATTGCCTTTGCACAGGAGCRTCTACAGACTGCTGTGTCTAAGCAGACAGTACAGGCTGAATTTGTCTTGATAGTTTATCTATCTTTCTTATCCACATTCATCAAAAATAAAATCTGACAGAGGGTGTGTGCACAGGAAATATGCTGTTTCTTCACTAGTCGATGTGTGATTTTGCAGTATCATGTTTGTTCATTCATAGCTAAGTATGAATGCTGGCAAGATCTATGTATGGATTGCATGATTGGCCCGGACTGCAGACAGAATTTAGTTCCCTTCATTAATGGAGGTTTGAACATAGCTGGCTATCTTTCTTCTTCCATTTTCCAATTAAATGAGTCCTTCCCCAAACYATTTTTTAAAATGAATTTTCTTAAAAATGCACCTCTTGTAGTAAATTCTCTTTAAATTGCCATTTTGAAGTTTAAAACTCTGGAGCCTCTGTCCCATCTGAACTGTGAATTTGAAAAATATAATCACAGACCCATTGTAGGGTAACATTATCTGTTTCCTGACTTTTTTTTTTTAAATAACTATAAGCATGACCCAGTGACTCTAAAGAGATCAGTGTCTGGCCACTGACAAGGTGCTTTGACAGGCACCATTTTAAGCAAAAATAAAAGGCTTTAAGGGAAGATGCACCTGCTTTTTATTTAAAATTTCATATTGCCTCTTCAAAGGTTTCTGCTTGCTGACATGCAAATTTATGACCATCAGCAGCTAGAATTACCTCCTTGTTGAAAGTATGTATTTGCTGGCTTATGTATTTACCATTTGTCACATACACAGGGGAGTTGACAAATATGATCTCTGATTCTTACTTAATAATTTTGTGAAGCAAGAAATGACTCCATCATTTCTTTCTTGCTTAACTTGTTACTAACTATGGTAATGTGCCAAAAAAGAAAAGGAAARAAAAAACAGCTCACCGCTACTTCCCTTCACTGACATACAAGCTCGAAGTAAATTTCCAGCTGGCAAAAAGAAAGGCAATGTTGATCTGGAATGCAATACACTTCATATATTTGACCTTTAATGATTAAAATACTTGTATTTGAAATATAGTAAGTTTGTCACAAATCCGCATCAGATCAGGAAACAGATTTTAAAAGAGTTGACTAATGCTGACTTGGCAGTTTCCTGATTTTTGTATGCATATGTCACAGGCCTAACTCTGTGAAAGCAATGCTGCCAAGTACTTGACTTCCCAAATATGCTCTATTTTTAAACAGCTATCCTCTTGTGGAAAGTCTTCCAATTACATTACGTGTAACTAAGCTTTCTGGTTTTGCCTTCAATTTGACAAAGTGTACCAAAGCCAAAATTTGAAAACTTCCTATTACATTGAAATACATTCCAAGTCTTGCCATTTTCATGCCATTGATAATTGCTATGCCAGAAGTCATCAAACACTGAATTTCCTTCCCACCRTCTGGAAACTCATTCCCTGAGTTACATACAAGTTTCAGAAAGGGCCTGAAGACTATTTTGGTACTGATATGGACCAAATTCTTTTGTGTGCTTTAAAATYATCTATTCAGTTCCCTAACAATAGAAGCAGAAAATAATGAAACAGCTAATAGAAGAAACATTTAATTATGTAATTTGATCACTTATTTCCAACTTACTTCCTCATCCTCAGTGGCAATATAGAGCATACAACTATGGAATCAAATGCTATCCATGTGGAGGAAGGCTTACTCTAACCTAATGCTTAAGAGTTCACTGCACTGATTAGCTCTTCCCTACCTGCATCTGAGGGAAGGGWAAAAGCACAAAAAAGGAGAAAGATATCAAGTATGCAGAACTTCACCTCTTGTGTTACAGGCTGGAATACGAAATATTGGGACTTTGGTGATAAAAAATTATTTTACAAGGCAAAGGACAGGTAGGACATGATTCTTGTGGTATAATTTCCTTTAGTGATTGGAACATATTCAGGCATTAAGATTTTACCCYTAGAGATTAAAAACATTCACATTTGTTTCAAGTCTGTTTCAACCAAAATTGGAAGGAACTTTGTTCTGACTCCAATGAAAATTAAATTCTTCACAATATGCTTATCTTGCAAGTTGTCTAGTTGAATGCACAAACCTCTTATATGCCCCAGGGGAGGTTAACGCAACTATTTCTGTTCCTATAACATGTCATTGCAACTGAGGCCAATAAGGAGACTTGAGAGGTAAATGAGAGAGCTATGCAAGTCTGTGTGCTCTTAGAAAGAGTGGCTGACAAGGGGAGAAGAGCTCCCAGAACTGGGGGAAAAAAAAAAAAGAAAAGAAATTATAATTTCAAGGTTCTAGCAGTTTAATATGAGATGGACAAATGACAGAACAAATCACAGGTATATAAAAATGATTTTAGATGGAAATCTCTACCATTAAKTATTTTATCTGAACAGTGTAAATATCATATTTATTTTGAATTTTCAAATTTATCATGCTAGAAATTCCAGGAATAAACCCAAGCATCATGTAATTCAATGACTTTCTGCAGCAGAGCAAAATATGGTGTTCTCCTGGAGAAAAGATGAGCAACAGTCTTAATACCATTATGCGGATCCAATCCAGTTGAACTGGAACACTTGTATGACATTTTATTATATCCCAGTTGGTAACATCAAATGCTGGTGTGGCGAATTCCCTCTCAGAAAGTGGAACACACCTCAAGGAAAGACTGAATATACATTTTTATGTGACAAGATTCTTGGTTGCTATCTAAAYAACAATGTAAAAGAAARTGTTTCAGATTTCCAAAATATATTTCCACAGAATTCCAATTTTCAGAGAGAGCTACACAAGCTGTAGATAACATACAAGTTTGGGAMAAAACTATCAAGCCTATTTTTCATTTGAGATGTCTGGGTTTTTTTGAGTAATTCTATCAGGTATTTTTTACGTAAAGACCTCAGAAATACCTTTGAGGCCAAGGTGTGGTTACCCAGGAGTTCCAAAAATTAGACTCTTAGGCCATGAATCAAGAAAGTTCTTTAATAACTGCTAAATTACTAACCAACCCAAATAAATATGTTTGATTTGGATCTTCAAAGTCAGAGTCTGGACATGGAGGCACCCAACAAAGGAAACTCTTTCTGAGAGGACTCCAGTCCAGTAAGTAAGGCATGCRTCACAAAGCCTGCCCAGAGGACACCTGGGCAGTTTTGAATTCTGCAGAAGCTTTGTAACACTTCAGAGAAATACTCATATATTATCAGTGTCCAACTGTGCYATAGTGCAAGATAAAACAGCTGCTACAATGTCTAAGAAAGTTAAAGTACTTTGTTATAGACCACAGCAATTTGTGCTTAAAAAGCGTAACTCCTGATACTATATGACTCTCTGTCAAGTCATTCTCATAATGGAAAGGTCAAATAAATTCTAGTGTTGAGTTATACACCTCTTACAGCCCAAGGATTCAAATGGACTTAGAGAGATGTAATTCAGCATAACATTGGCTTTATAATGGCCCCTCAAAATGTATGAGRATAATCAGTATCAGATGGGTACACACACCTGTTTTATACAAGTAAATATGACTCTTTTTTTTTAATATACAAACTTTTTCTCCATGGATGTAGGCATGTTTTGTTGGTTGACGAAACAATTCTAAGTTTACCTGTTCTCCCTAGTTCCCAGTATCTCCGTTAATAACATTCACGTTAATCCCAGGAGACTGTCGTCCTTGGCACGTGCCACACACTCAAGGGGCTGCAAACCACAGAGCTTCTAACATGTGGAAAACTCTTTTTGTCCATAGGAGGGAGTCTTTGCACAGCAGCTATTAGACAGTTAAAAAGGCTTATAAATTTCCAGTCTACTTTAACCTTGGAAAGATTGAAAGGAAGGAAGGGAGAAAGACAAAAAGAGATAGAAGGAGAGAGAGAGAGAGAGAAATCTTTAATTTTTCTCACTAGGCTCAACAGACACAAGTTCTGCCTGACTAACTCTCTTCATCTTCCCATTTGTTACATTTTCCCTTTAATCTTTTGTAGTTGCAGTACGCACTAAGTCCTTCTCAATTCTGGTAAACTGCATTTTGCATCTCACATGCTACCCAGAACAGAGAGATGAGAGGATCCAAAATAAAGGCAGAAGAGCCCCACCCTGCTCCCAGAAAAAGCTCATAGAGCTGTCTGGACGTTACATGGCAYTTCTGCAGTGCCAGGAGGTTAATTACATAATTAATGAAAGTCTGGGCATTAAATGAGTTCATTTTGTTCTTCTTCTCATTGGATGTAACATAGCAATTTGAGATTTCCTCGCAAATAATTAATTATTTTTTCTAATGAGGACCTTACTTCTCCCAGGTAAGGGAAGCTGAGGAGCACTGGGTCCAGAGTCCAGTGGCTTAAATGCTGAACACAGGAACATTGCCAAGGCTGTGGTGAAATTTGTGGGCAGTTTATTACAACAAGTTGAAATGATACTTTTATGAAAAAAAAGCCGGACATCAGCTGAGCTCCACTAATACCATGGTTGGATGTAATTTGTGCAAAGGACATGCTCTGATTTTACAGTTGCTGGGTGTATGCAAAGCAATCTGGATRGCAACTCAGGAGATATGGGTTCGGTCCCTGCCTGGCTCCTGGGTCAGCATGCTGAGCAGGGAAGTCAATTAATTTCATTATGTCTCATTTCTCCAGCTATAAAAATGGAAGTACAAAGCTCCTGTTTCTTTAGGGTGGAGGGGGATGACGTAAGAAAATTTTTGAAGCTGAGAAACTTCTTTCCTAAGACTAACATACTTTTAATACAGAAAAAAAMMCCMMMAAAAAAMCCTCTTATCATTAAGGAAAAAAAATATATTTACTAGCAAAAACTATATGGTTTATGAAAAAAACTTCAATAAAAATAAATGAATGGCAAATTTCAACTAGTTCTACTCAGCATWTTTGACAAGTTCAAGGACTTGTCTTGAATCTATAATCTTAATCTATAATCTTGATTTAGTCTTTRTCTCACACATAGGTTGCGATTTCATGAGCAGCTTAACCTTATTTACTGCTACTGAGAGCAGCAGTCCTGCCCTCTGTGATCATGTTTCCAGCTCCTTGTTTGTGCTGGCATCAGTGCTCGGGCAGCTGTGCAGCTGGACTGAAAATTAATCTCACCAAAAAAAGACTTTTTTTCAGCTGAAGCAGCTCCCTGAACCGACAAGCTTGCGCTGACACAGAGAGGGACGGCGATGAATAGCTGAAGGATAAAGCAACCTCTTTCAGTGATACCAGGGACCTGAATAGGCTTAACTCAATCATGAAACCACTTCCTCAGTTTTATATCCAGTGGCCTTAGGATATTTTAGATCTTTGGTGGGGGAGGCAATCTCCATGCAGACAGAAGGCTACAAGTTACTTCCTACAGCTCCTACATGCGCAAACGCAGTAAACGCACGGCCAGTGTGKTTAGTCTGGGAAAAAGTGGAGCTAAGCCACATGGCTTGTACCATAGGGACAGACTCTGGTCATGGTCAGGCATCAGAGCAGCGTCCCAGGAGCAGCCCTTGTGTCCCTTTCGGTAAGGGGTAGGACTCCTACTTAGCACAAGGTATAGGATAACCCTCTGCTGGAGGTGGGGTTTAAAGTTTTTCCATTTTTAACTTTTGCCACAAAAAAAGTCTTCTCAAACTCAGATTATACAGCAATCTCAATCTCTAGAGAGAACGTAAAGCAAGTCTCTAGCCACATTACCTGCACGTTTTTTTGCAAAACATTCTATAGCAGAGAGAGTATCATTTCATTAAAAGTCAAAACATAATTCAGTAATATCTTTAATTTTTAATGATGTCAGTACCACATTTATACTTGAGCCTTGTGTTGATTACATTTCTAATATTTTTCTGTGCTTATCTTAGAAATAAAAGAATAAGAGCGCTATCTTCATGTGATTTAAAAAAACACCAACAGCTGAAATGAATCTTCTGTCTATGCTTAAATCAATTAAATAGATCCAGATCTTWGGAAAGTTCTCTAATTATACTTCAATTATTACTGAAGCTTTAAAAAAACAACAGATAGAAGGAAAAAAGCTTCAAGTTATCAGGTGCCTCATCTTCCTTGTTATTACTTAGAATATGCAACGTTAAAAGACATCCTATGTTAAAAGACACCAAATAATGAGCCAAGTGAGCTGATCATTTTCTTATGATGAAAGTATTTCTCTGAGCAATTACACTTACTTAAACAGAAATATTCAAAATTTTCTTCTCTGGCTAATTAAAAGCACTCCTGATTAAACATGAATCTGAACAACGTTTTCCATTCCTATCCCTTCCTATTCCATTATAAATCAGCGCTCTTGAGTGAGTTGAGGCTTTTGTTTGAAGGACTGTCCCTACACTGATTTTATTCTTATAATTTTAAGAGTTCTTAAAAATATTCGCCAAGGGAAGCATGACTTGGTCTTCATATGAAGGCAAATAACAGGCATTTGCTCATGTATTGTTTCTCACAGCTTAACGAGCGGCCACTTCCATAAAGCTCTGGAAGAGCCACTGCTCCTCTCGGGATAGTGCTGGGACGGCCGGGGCAGCGGCCGGGCAGACCTGAGTTTTCCCTGGATGCTGGGGCCTCTGCCGCGCTCAGCACCGCGCCGAGGGCTGGTTTTCAGGGTGGCCCGGGAGCAGGGAGCAGTGATGGAGCAGCACGCTCACCCGCACCCTTCCCTTGCTCCAGATGCCTGGCTCGTGCGCTCGGCTGCAGCAAGAGGCTTCTAATAACCCTTAAGTGGCTCTTGTCACGCAGTTGTTTCCATAAATCAGGCTRATGACTTGACAGACGACGAGCAACTTCCCGGGAATTAATGGCAACTTGAAGACCAGGCTGTGCTTTAAAACACAGAAAACTGGAGGAAAAAACAACCAAAAGAAACTCCCCCCACCTCAAGTCCCTCCACTAGATGGGTATCAGAAAAGGGATGATGTAAATATCAGCAAGTTAAAGGCCACCTATGTTTTGCCTTTTTTTTTTATAAAAATATGCCCATTTTATAGAAATATCACACGCTTAACTTTCCTAGTCATAAAAAAACACCAACCAAACCCTCAAAAAGTCCAGTGTTGCTGCTTAAACTACCAATAAACCAAACATTTAAAATAATAATTTTGTTTGGCTGGTAGTGTTTGTGAACACTTCTGATGAGTCAGAATTCATTCTAATGTTAAACTAAACTTATTTTTAGGCATGTTCATTTTTTTTGAATGTTGCTAATATAAATATTTGAACAGATWACTAACAAAAACCGATTAAGATTTTGTACTACCTTTGATTATTTAGTCTACTGTTTATTTTTAAATTCATAGCAAGATTAAAAATCTTTGAATAAAAGACAGAATGAGACACACAGTATATTTTCAAAGCAAATACTAGTCTATGCGAACAAAAGACCACACCATCCACTCAGCTCTCTGMAAACAGACATCTGAAGATCCTGGCCTACTAATGAAATCTTTTTTATTTTTGCCTTTGGAAYCTGCATTCACTTTAGGCAACTTAAGAGATGACTGAGACACACATYCAAAAAATATGATAATTAATACTGTTTATAAAAGACAGAAGGCATGAYTATAAGATTAGTTTTTAAAATGCCTCCGGCAACCTGAATTAGGACCAACACCTTTACGAGGGCAGGACATACCTTCCCACAAGAGGCAAAAAAAGGAGTTTAAAGGAAACCATGAGGAAAATGGCTCCTCCTTTTTGAACCTGTAGCCTAGAAAGTTTTAGGTAATTGCAGAACTAACAGACCATGTTTAATGTCTAAAAGGAGATATGACAGATCAAATACAGAAGCTGTAAATTACCAGTAATGACAGTAATCTTTTCATTTGACTATCCGTATATAAAACCACAAACTCACTGAATACAATAATACCTTAAAGATAGGAATCTAAAGAGATTTGGTCTGTATTACTTTTGGTTCTCTGGTATACTGTTCAGTTGAAATAGAGAAACATATTTGGTTTTCTCAGCAATAATATAGATATAAAAAGAGGTTTACGTAAGAGCTAAAAGACCGAGTGCCAAAAGATTACACTCCCCAAACTGCACAAGCACAGAGCCAAGCTCTTGGTAATACAAAAGAGCATTTTGTGCAGGAACATCCACCTGAAGGGAAGAGCTGAGGGTGTTTCAGGAGAGCTACCCATACAAGCGGAAGCAGCCCAAAGGCTGATCTCAAACGGTGCTCTGATTTGTGCTTCCTGTCTCACCCTAAGCCTCGAGAAAGTATGAAACCATAAAGAACATCAAGATCGGCAGATCTAGGTGAATTGATTTCATGTACCAGAGGGGGCATATACTGCATATTAATGTTATTCAAAACTTGGGATATGACCTCAGGGGCTTCAACAAAGCTTATCGGCATCATTTGAAAGCCTACCCTGGTTCACACCTGAAGATTTGTCCTGTTGAGTGACTTCACTCAGCTGTGCATCACTTGTGGGCACTTCTCCTTGGAAAGCTTTGGTGAGCATATGGCTGTAGGGTTGTAGTGATACCTGCACACTACAGCTCTTTCCTTTGCTAAAGGTGAACAGCTACACAGAGTAGGRAACCTTTATTTCAGTGTAAGTGAATACTTTATAGTGGCTGCATAATTAAAGTAAAATCATTTTTTAACATAAATGAGGCAAAAAAATCAATAACAATCCATAACTTATGCTGTAACCTAGCTGTAAAACCCTATGCAATTTCAATCACAACTGCTTCTGCTACACTTGTCATGAAGCATTTCTTACTAATATTGCACCTTTAGTGCTCCGTGTTAAAGTCCATAAAGGATAATCAGGACTATACAAAATCAAAACTTCATTCTCTTCCCCACAGTGACCTTCTTTTTTTCCCCTCCTGTGGGTGTGTTTGAGAAGCAGTAGTCTCTGAAATCCTTCTACATTAATCACAGACCACTGATTGAATCTACATATCACATCTTTCCAAGGCAAGAACACTGTGACACTGTTTATATATTTACCATCACATTCCGCATTTACAAAGTTTATATTTTTCTCTGAGTAACACATCCTTTTTTAATAGATGGTCTAATTTATCTCTCACCTGTTTTTATTCTTACAGCATACCCTGTGCTGTGCACAGTCTGYGGCCAGGTTCTCGTTGAGTGAGTGGGGACATTTTCTGCAGCCGCGGGAGATCAGCGCGTGCTCGGAGGCAATCACACAAAGGGCTTTGGGCCTGCCGAGACTGAGGATCGTTACTTTTCATCCCAAATGCATCCCGACTGGACTGCCAAGGATGGGTTAGATGCCTGCCCATGGGAGAATGAGATGCCTCTGAGAGGAATTTGGAGCAGACAGCAAAGCTGTGCGGGGAGCTGTTGAAACTGGCCAAGGGAAATATTGCCGAGGAGGGTGTGCCTTGAATTCTTTTCCTTTTGCAGCTTAGGTATCTCTTTATGGCCTGCAAGGCAGCGCCTGTGTCAGACAGGGCTTCACAGACCTAAATCCAYGCTAGCTCCTTCAGGTGCTTAGCTGCTTCTCTTCAAAACCAACGCACAACTCTATTTAAATCCTGTTGTAGTATTAGACTATAAAGGACACATGAGCCCTGCTTTAATTCCTTCCTTGGCCTGACATGTTTCAAATCCACTTTCCCCTTCCCACAAGAAAGTTCCCMTTCTATCACACCAGGGAAGAACTGGGGAGGGAGCGAGGAAGGGGAAATCAACCCCTTTCTGCTTGAATTACACCAATGCCACAAGGTGCACAGGGTTCGCTGATGGTGGGGAGCASGCAGGAATCCAGGAGGCCAGTAAGGAGTTCACCTGAATTCCCATCCATTGCCCTCATGATTACTCCAAAATTTTATTCAAGACTGATTAGTGTAAAAGACAGAATTAACAGAATTCTGTAAATAACAGAAAGTTTATTACAGTAGTCTCATTTTGGATAGTCTTTTAAAAATATATTGCCTATTATTCTACTATTAKTATTCCAGCAGCATGTGACAGTCTCTCGGGATATTTCACACTTCTTTTTAAGTTCCAGGGACACACTGTTTAACAATGACTTTCAATTAGTTCTCTGTTTAATAAATAACTGTATATAATTGAATAGCTTTGTAAGTATTAAGCATAGAAAATATTCATTGTTAAAATTTAAAATCTTTATATATGCTTGCAGTCAATGAATGGGATTGCTCACATTAATACAAATTCAAGGGATTTTAACATGGAGTGCTTATGTTTAGAAATGGACCATTTGCAGCAATTAAAGAAAATAGATCATTTATGAAGTTTAAAATAAAATACGAYTGCATTGTTCTAAGCATAAAGAGTCTGAACAAAAAGCTTCCGCTTTCTTATCAGCATCAGTGATAGCATGAGTAAGAATAATACAAATTGTGATTGAATCATTACTAAACTTTTTTTKCATAAATTTCTAGTTTCACTTCTCYAATATCACATTTTATAAAAGCTAAAATTATAATTCTTCTAGAAGCTACAAAGAGAAACCACAGAACTAGATCTGTTACACAAAATGATGATGATGATACAAATCTCTACTCCTAAAATAAATCACATGTAACAAAACTCTTGGATCATCTTTCCTAGCCATTGTCCTCCACGCAGAAGGGCTTAGCTTCAGTTTTGATCACGCCAGAACTGAGACAAAGCATTTATTCYGCTAAGCCAAGCATTTCTTCTCTTAAACTAGTCCTTATGTTCTCAGRACAGTCAGAAATTTGGGGAAAAGGACTGGCATATAACCTGGATTCCAGTTTCTGTAKGGGAAAAGCTGTTTTGCTTGCTTTTTTGAGAAGCCATGGTTATAYGCTTAACAGAAGCCTATATGCTTATAGATGCTTCTACAGGGATATACTCAGTTACACAGAAAACTGAGCAGCATTTTGTGGGAGGACAGAAACTGTGCTGCTGTACATGTGTGACATAACCAGGCTGGGCATTGAGGCTGCATTGTGAACTTATTAACAYAGGGAATGAGGGAAGAGTACTCAACCCTGTGCTAATTATGGAGCCAGGAGATCATTCAGCAGCTAATACTTCTTTTGTCTGGGAGGTGACTTGAAATGATGACAGCAAAAGATGATTACCATATAAATATTGTACTTGTCCCTCCCTCTCAAATGTAAACCTTAATTTGGACCAGGAAAAATATGAAATTAAGAGAATGTTGCACTTAAAAGCATATGGATAATCAATCTCTCAGGAAAAGAAAAAGTTTGATTACAAGTACTGTGTTACTTCAGACCTCTTTGAAAGCAGACAAGATGAAATATATGCTTAGATATGTCAGATGTGTTTGAGAAATACTTTAAACAGCTCTCACACAGTGTTGTCTTAAGGAATGGTCTCGTGAGACCAAAGACTTGGGCCCTGATATCAAAGCGAGAGGCGCAGGGAGGCTGGACTCCAGACTGCATGAGCTGTTCCACACACACACATGCACATGGTGCCCAGGGACTGCACCTCAGTACTTTTTCCCACATTTTCAACCATAAATTTATCAAAAGTTTTTAAACCCAGGCGGTATCCTAGCATACTGAAGGAATATGGAGAAGGAAGAAGGAAGCAATGCCAAGACAGCACTGGATAATGATTTCTTCCCGTGTTTGTGTGGTTCTCTCTCTGAGGATCAGCTTTAGTAGGGGGTTGTTTAGAGGAGCAGGGAAAAAAAGCAGGCTTTTGTTTTTCTGTTCTCTGATGTTTATTATTTTTGTCATGAATCAAAGGGACTACTGATGCATATAAATAAGTAAATGAAACCTAATGAAGGCCAATGCCAATGCTGAACTGTAAACATCTGCTATAAATCCTTCTAGCATCCCTGAAAAGTAAGGGGCACAGAGACTCACCAGGATCTCACTTGTGTAAGCATTTTCATTTGAATAAAACTAAGTGAAGCATGAAGGAAAGATTTGTGAGTCAAAACTTCTATTATTACAAGCAGGAGTTTTTTCCAGTTACACAAATAAAAATGAGTGATCAGTGTAAGCCAGATTTCCTGCTTTACTCAAATAAAAACAAAAAGTTGCATGGTTACTTGATCACCTTCCAAAGGAAATTTTATATGAAAGCTCCAAATATCTTTACAGTGCATGAAAGGATAAAAGCCTAGGTGAATACTAAGGCTTCTGGCACTCCCTGTGTAAATCATACTGACGGTATAAGATGAAAATATTTTGCAGAGTCCTGCACAGTGGTAATGCCTGAAGATGCTGTATAGGCAACCCTAGCTTATCACAGGAAAACAACAAAAAAGAGAAATCAGTATGTAAGAACTTGCAGACGACAAGCATGAAGCTGATTATGGAGAGCTGTTTTATAGCTTGGCTTTACAACACAACAAGGATATCAGAAARAATGCCCGATGATCACAGTAGCTCCATACGCAAACACTCTGCTAATCACTCAAGTTTACGGATAAATTACTATGGTTTTTCCTGGGGAATTCAGTTGTTTCCAAAGCTCAGATTGCGACAGATGGCTGTAGGATGTTCTCCTTTACAGGCCTGTGCTGTATGTAATGTTCTGTTAAAATATAACCCAGTGTTCCACCCTTCATTTAGATGTATCTACCAGGGCAGTTGGATGGAGTTCCCCTCCAATAGCCAGAGGCAGTGACACAGGGTCTTATTCCTGCTACTGGTGAGGGAACAAGTCCTTCCTGAGCCTCCTCATGGTGACCTCTGGTGCGTGACATTTAACTTCTGCACGTTGCTTCCCCATTGCCCTGCCCTACATGTGTGGGGTTGTGCAGACAGGCTCATTTGTAYGGCAGCCTTAGGTTATGAAGAGGTGCTCTGTGACTTGGGGAGCCCTGTATGGAGGAGGCTGCCTGCTCCCCACTACTTTCTCTCTGTGCATGCTTCTGAAATGACAACCCAGCTGGGTCATTTGCTTCGAGAAGCTTTTCTTTCAGAGCTTTTTCAACTATAAAAATTCACTCCTTCCTGGAAGCTKCCAGGGCATTAGCTTCTTAAAAGACATTCTTCAAAACAACTTTATAAAAAGGTCCATTTAGATACTGCTGTGGCCAGYGTCCCCTCCTTGCATGAAGGTGCAGGGAGTCAGACCTTCTCCCCGTGGCAGATGAAGATGGACCACGTGGGCTCAGGCAGGCACGGACACTTCGCAGTGCAGGGCCCAGCAGCCTCAGGGGCTCGCAGGCCTCTCCTGCCCGTGCTGCCYGGCGATGGGTCCCCTCATCCGTATTCCTGAGTGGGTGGCCAGGGATGGGATGAATMCCGGGGGTTACTCAGCACCAGCCAGTGCATTAGGCCTCACTGTGCTCTCCTCTGCCTCTCCATGACTCCTCATTGCTTTCTCCACAACGTTCAGCTCAGGGCAAAGCGGTGACTGCAATGAAAATTCTGTATTTGTGGGCTTGATTTCTTTCTCTGAGCATTCTTTTCTTTATAAAGGTAATGTAAAAACATTCTGTAGGCATTTAATCCTTTTCTGGAATAATACTTATTAATCTTAAGAGCAACTGCACTGAACCTCCTCATCGCTGTTTTCTTTTATGGATAATGTGCCACACCAAAATGTAGTTTTTTTATATGTGTTTTCCCATAACTTTTTTACTGTAATGCTCAATAAATATTTAAGTGCCGGCATGAAGTGGATTATTGTTAACATGTTGCAGGAAAATTGCACAGTGCTAAAGCTTGCAATAAAAATAAGCAGAACGCCCACTGTTAATACACTGTAGTTAAGTGTATTAGCTGTTTTCAAAAGCATTAACTCCCACACAAATAGCAATGCTATTATGTCCAATATATTATTATCAGACAGTGAAAATCAGTTGGGGACTATCTAAAGCCTTTATGCCCATATGTATTAAAACAAAATTGTTTCACAAAATCAGAAAATTGTGTAGGGACGGCACTGGAGATTTTACTAGGTGTAAACAAATAATAATAATAAAGAATTATGAAATTACACACTAGTCTTACAAATGACTCTTCTCTGTTCCTAACCTGCTATTCAAAAGCACTTTAAAAATTCCCTCCTCCCCGCTTTTATTTGTATTTTCTGTCTAATTAGCTGGTGAGACTTTATAAATTCTGAGCTCTTCTACTTTTCCCTGCACTGGAGTAAAAAAACTAATATTGGATAAAAATGCTGTATAAATAGAAGCAATTATTAATGATCTTAATGTGTCAGTGGAAGCCCTTCACGAATGCGCTGATTATCCTTCTGTTTCTGCTTCCTGTTCATGTGTCTCAACAGCTACATTATGAAAATAATAATCATTTGCACCCGGATTCTCAAAGTAGCTTGCAAATATTAATTAATTACAAAACTAAATAAGCCTTTGAGAGGGAATTTTACTCCTATTGTGCTCTGGAGACCTACACACATCTCTCCTTAAAGCATGTTTCTTCTCCTTAGGGGCTTATTCAAAACTCTGTAAAGTTAAGGGAAAAAAATACAGTTCAGGACAAAGGGGGAAAAGGTGAAGAGGGAAGACAGTAAGAATCCCATTCTTTTAYTAGGCATTGCACTAGGCTTTAACTACCTAAAACAGGAAAAATGCTGTAATTTCAGAGCACTTTCTGTTGGCAATAGTAGTAGAGATGACTGTTTTGTTCTGAGATGCTGTTATGTGAGCAATAGTAAAAACACTTCTAAAATGGTAAAACTGTCAAACTGTGTCTTAATTTTATATATTCTCAGATGACGATCATCATCTGACATCCAGTGCTTCACGTTGTAGATTTGGGGTTCAGGCAACACACTGAGCTGCAGTGGCATGCTGCCACATAGCAAGGATAAATCCTGTCACACATTCAATGCAAAACTGTCACAGGTTCAAATAAACACTTCCCAACTGAAGAAAAAAAATAAAGCCTTAAAAATGCAACCTCTAGGGAGAAGCTACTAAAGATTTCCCTTTCATTTTGGAAATCACACTTYGCTAAAAGGCAGAATGTTTTTCCCTTGCAACAATTATTGTAAGAACCACTTTCTTTTCCACCCCTTCTTGTAATGGTGCTGTTTTTTCTTTTTCAGAAAATCCYTCATCACTGTGGTAGGTCAAAATGTAGAAAACCATTGGTTATCTTTTTTCACACTTTAACATTGTGGAAACAGTTAAGTATTTCTGTCCTGCAAGAATTGCCCTTCTGACTTCAAACATTAGGAAAGAATCATTCCAGTTCCATGAAAGCTGCCAAAAATTCCCATGTCTTATTATTGCATGGCTACAGTAAGAGCAAGCTGAAGAACAGGCCAATTAGAGGCAGTAAGAGAATTAGCTTCAAATCCCTGATCCAAACCATCAAAATATCTGTTCCCYGTAATGGAAATAAAAATGCTCTCAAAATATACGGTTTACCATATATGATGWCAAAGGGAGAAGAAAAACTATGAAGTCCTCTATGTATCTTACCAAAATGAAGCATTCCCTCTAACACAGTCAAATACATACAGAGTACACCACAGGGACTAGAACTCAAGTATTATCACTGCCAGAGTGMAGAATATTCAGGTAAAGCTGAGAGGACAAGTGTAAGACATGTTCTTCAAAGTAGAAATCATTAAGAAGTGTTTSAAGAGATTTGAAATCGGACTAGCAGAAAACTAAAACATCAATAACTCATTGAAAATCTCAAGCCTATTTCTTTAATTCTTTTCATGAGATTTGTCCCCTCTCTCTTTCTCTCTCTCTTTTTTTAGCCGAATAGCCTTAAAAGGCATTGAGTGGCATTCAGAAGGATTTACAAATAATCTAATAAATTAATTATTCCAAAAGCATGCTATACAATGAGTGTCTCAGCTTTAAACTGAAAGCAGCTGCTCTGATATTTTGGTCAAATTTACTAATTTGGCTCACTTATTTTGTTTCTGAGAGAAGTGGTTGAACGGATTACAGTGGTTCTTTCATACCAGCATTTTCATGTTTGCAGTACAAAACTATGGACAACGTTTTGGAAGTGAAATGTCCTAAGACATGAAATATCTGAATGCATTGAAGAATTTAATGATACTTCAATACAAGATAAAACAAAAGCAASTTGTAGTTTTCTAACCCTGTAATACTATAAATATTTAAATAAAATTTTTATTAAAAAATCCTACAGATTTTTAAATCATAACTTAATCCTATAAGAAACTAAATGACTGAGGTATGAAACTGTATAAAAGTCTTGTGGGAAGGGAGTCGGAATATGCTGGCAATCATCTCTGGAAAASCAGATGGCAGGAGAAACTCTGTCTCTTACCTTTATTCACCATATGCCATTCAACTGATTAAAGTATATTTATGTAGCAAAAAATAATATAAAACAACACATGGAAGTACAGATCTTTAGTGTATATGGTCTATCCCACTAAATTTTTAGTGTTCTGGAGATCCATCTGCAAATCTCACACGTTTTTGTGCAAGCTTCCTCTCCCCGCATGCACTTGCTTTATGTTTCAGCACCCCTGCAAAAGCCCACCTTCTCCAAAACGCTAA
Organism: Eudromia elegans; assembly: GCA_003342815.1. Classification (NCBI taxonomy): domain Eukaryota; kingdom Metazoa; phylum Chordata; class Aves; order Tinamiformes; family Tinamidae; genus Eudromia; species Eudromia elegans. Next base: position 2,643,685 of record PTEX01000068.1, read on the forward strand.
AGCTGTGATCTCCATAGCTTGTCGAGGAAACATAGCTGACTTGAGCAAAGGAGGGCGGCCCTGCAGAAAGTAGCGAGGCACTTCAGAAGGTCCTGCTGATCCAGTAAGGGGCAAACTCCTTTCGCAGTGAGAGTCAGCAGTGCCATATGGTGCTGGGAGGAAACTAGCACRCATTTTTTCATTCAAAAATGAGTTTTATTTTTTATTACTAAATTTGTTATCTGCAGAGTGCATATTGGAGCACTATTTCCATACATCTCATATGCCTTTATCCAGCACCTTCATTCCTCTGCCCTCTCTCCTCAAAATACTGGCCATGGCCTTCCCAGTAGCCGTCAGGAACGGAGCAGGAGGTGGACGGGGGTTCCTACTCCAGGCCAGAACTGCAGGCGCTTTGCTGCAACTTACCTTAATCAACACATGCTCATTTATTTCCCTGAAGTACGCCCAGCCTGAGAAGTGGTTCAATATATTCCTGGTGCTGCTGCTTTAGAGCTCCATGCTGGGACGTGGACGAGGCACACTGCGTGGGAACAGCCYTCCTCTGGTAGATCTTCTACTTGTRCAAATTGCAGTAAGAAATTGAATGGCATGCAGTTGTGAGGGGAAGATTAATTTGCTTTTGCCCTGATTTGGTTTTGTCATTTCCTCACATGAGGTGAGGGACAGTCTTCATCTTGCTATGGAAAAATTCATTGTGTCACCTACAGCCCTGGGATAATTGGATTAGATTAAAATATCTTGGTTGTTAAGAATGAATACAGGAAGATTCAGAAAAATTACAGAGACCACCAGGGCTATTGCAAACAAAAGGCACTGGGCCATAAAAAGTGTGGGAGCAAGGCATCAGATATCTGTTCAGTCAGTTCTACTTAAACCAGGCAAAACCTCAGCCTCAAACAAATGAGCTAAGATTTCTGTGCAAAACTGACAGAATCAACAAASTGGGAACAACTGGTTCCAGTGACTGCACTGGCCCAGAGTTCCTCTGTTGACTCCAGCAGGGATTTCCCACATGCAGCAGCCAGCGATCGCAGTCAAAAACTCTTCCTGGTAGCTTCAGGGCAGTATTCAGCTAGGTACCTTCCCAGACCGCAAATATTCCTTTATTTGTACTGTTACTTTGAAAGTATAGATGATAATTGGGTCCCTTCTTTCCATCCTATGGAGTTTCCTTTAGCATGTAAGACTGTCTTATCGTTTCCTGTGTTTCCTTCAATCACATTATTATTCAATCACAAAATGTAGCCTCCTAAGTAAAGGCAACCAAAACCCTGTGATGCTTCAGATACTGCAGTCTTCAATAACATGAAATATACCTTTATAAACCATGGAAAATAACCCCGCACACCCCAAAAAATTAGAAAAAAAAAAAGCCAAGAGAATATATAAAGGACAGAACAACAAAGATTTTAACAATGTTCAACAATCAACTCRGCACAGCTTCTGCTAGGTATTAAATCAGTAAAGAGATCTTTATAAAGTATTCCAAATCACTTAAACATACAGTTGAAACAGTGAATCAGGATGTCTTGCCTAAACGTTTCAAAAATTACAGACTGTTTGACCTTATATACAGATCTTGGGTTTTTTTTACACTTCAGAATATTATTCATTTTCCTTCCTTTATGACTACAGGTAATAAATTGGACTTTTATTTTAGCTAGCCCTATATTAAATGTGAAGTACTTTCACTGAAAATTGCAAATTAAAATTGTGGTCCTTAATAGTCTGATTGAAACAGGGGGAAGGTATGATAATTTGGAAGTGGTGTACTAATCTGAAACATGTGCTTAAAAGCTGGATTARTTTTTTCCTGGTTCACATTAGCAGTTACAAAGCAGCAAAGCTATTTAACCTGTCCCTGTTAGAGTTCCTCATTTCTACTCAGCACTGCCTCATTCCAGACCATTCAGCAGTTATTTTCAGCATTCCCAATGATGGTTTCATGTTGCCGGTCTTCACTCTCCTGCCCTCCAACAAATGAAATTAGACTCCTTTCCATGCTGACCGTCTCCTAACCTACTAATGATACATCATTATTAACTATCTTCAGAAGAAGAAAACACAATATATTTGCATACATCTGGTAATGATATTCCCTGGCTCTAGACAAGTGAAATAGGAGTTAGATAAGAAATTATTAGTGAGCCTAGTTCTGTACTTCCAAAATAATCCTTATGTCAAAGATAAAACTTGGAGAAAAGTGATGCAGCACAGCTCAAAGGTTACATTCAAGCCTTTGTAAATTGAAATATGGACCCAATCTTACTCTATATATTGATTTATTACAATAAAATGACTCATATCAAAATTAATCAGTAAAATGAAACAAAAGTAATGCCAAACACTACATATGTCAGCGAAGGAATAAATACTGACAAATATGTTTTGATATAAAAAATATGGAAAAAAAATCTCTTTACCTTCTTTTTGTAAACCTTGTAAATATAACATCCTGTATTCAATTCTCTGTCTCTATACTATGAGGCACAAGATTATTTCAGTTAGATTTATCCTGGACAAACCATGGACAGATGAGTTCCAAATCCACTTAAACTATTAACTCCATGGATTACATGGGTTACGTGAAAAAAACCCAAAAACTAAAACAAAACTCAGCCCTYCTGAACCTGAATATATTATTTAAAGAAGTCCTTGACAGTTCTATCAAGTACAAGAATGTATTTTTGCTAAGATTACATTAATTTTTCATACATGGGTTTTCTTTATCTTGTATAATGAGAAAAATAGTACAGGGAGGTGGTTTCACTATTCATTTTTCTCCTTACTAAAAATACAATCATTCAATTTTTACCTCATTCAGTTACACCTCCTGTAAAACTATAATGTGACTTACTCATTAGCTGCCACAATTGTAAATCTTTAACTATTTATTAGTTTTTGATGACTTGTACAACATTTAGTTGATTTCATTATTTAACATACAGATGTTATATGGCTTCAATATAGTATACACTRTTAAGGCTTTTAGCTCTGTGATTTATTTCTGAGTTTAAGAACAATGACAGTAGATTCAAAGCAATTATAATACAGATTGTTGATAAAACAAGAAGTAAACCTCATTTAACATGCTGGCAGGCCTCCAGATGTATAAAAATGAGTTATTTATTTCCACCTGAACCGTGGCTACAGTGGGGGCTCAGGCTGTGAATAAACCCTTCATCTGTATGCCTATCCCACCCACTCCAAGCAGGTCACCTGCATAAAGTCCATTTCTTAGGATCTGCCAAGGCAACAAGGATTTTATCATAATATTTAGAATTAAACAGGTTATCTTTAGAAATCTCCCCAAATCTTTCCATCTAGTAATGTCAGATTGTCATTACAGTGTTTTCCCTCCATTCTCCAGACTATGATAACTTGTTTCCCTTTTCTCACAGCTCAGAAACCTCTAMAGTGCTTGAGTTCATTTACTTTGCTCCCGCAGTTTTAAATGACACACTGCCTCAGGCTAAGAAACTTCTGTTAATGGCAACATTTACATAAGGTTTCAAAATTAGTCTAGGGAGTAGCAGCCYGATTAACACTGTGTTAATCTTAATGCTAGCCCCTAGATTTCCACCATTACCCTTTTTTTTGCATGTACCCATCTCACTTGAAACTAATTACTCGCTCCTTTTATCATCGCCGCTTTCCCTAGACCACAGATGATAGTCTAATCAACACAAGTTTGTTAAATCTTTATACGAACCCTCCAAGAAGGGCAGTAACCACACGATGCAAGTGCAGCAGTATTAGGACCAGGATTATTGGTGTGTTCTGAGCTGAGCTAACCCTCGGCCGAGGAGAAGGGGGAAGGCCCTGGAAGCGCTTTCAGAGCACAGGCGGCCGTGGGTGCAGCTGGAAGGGCGAGCGCTGGCGAGGCTCGCGTTGCAGAGCCCRTAGCTGCGGTCAGCGCAGCAGGCCACAGCAAAGGCAAACGCTACCCCGAAAGCCTATTGCCAGAACCATCTCTAATGCTGCTTTGATAGGGGCCRTCTCTAAACGAAACCACCGCCGTGAGGAAAGCTCGTGTCCTGCCTCTCCTGAGAAGGTGTGCAACACCCACGTGGCTATTACTGCATCTTTTGGAATACATAAATCGTACTAGTAAGGCATACATGCATTTTTAATAATCTTTCAACACATGTTTGTCAGGATCAAAGCCAGCAACAATTATCTCCATTTGGGATATTACAAGGATTTCATCATTAACAGTTTGGAGCCTTCTTTTCATTTTGGTTCAAGCTTTGGAAATCAGCAGCTCACTATTCCTTCATTTACTCCTGTGCCACTACATATATAGTGGAAAACTGGAAATAAGAAGATCTCAGGGTCAGTCTCTGAAAGTGAGGTTCCATGAGAGAGGATGGGAGCAAGAGGGGCTAATTGCTGGCTACCATTTAGTACTTTAGAGGGATCAATATTCAYGTACAGCAACATCTATGTTCTGTTTGGAGTTTATGATGTTCAAACATACTTCGATTAAGAGATGAGCAAACAGAACCTCTGAGCTAAAGAGCAACTAAAATGAAGTTGGTTCATTTCTCTTTAAGAAGAGAAATTTCAAGAGTGAAGCCCTAGATTTTTGCAATTCGATTGTATCCAAAACAAAGTGTTCCTAAGTCCAAACCACTTAATTGTAAAAGAACTGTACTAGTTTTTATAGCTATGTACATGAGTTTTAACACATTGATCTACTCTTTCTTCTCATGATATGAATCAGAATGATAATTTATTAAAAGAAACACAGCCCCAAAGCAGCACATGTTCTGTTCTGGGGGAATTTCAAGCACACAGCAGCAGGCAACAAGAGTCCCGTTGCCCACACTTGGCTGAACATGGCTCTGTTCTATCAAACAGCTCGTGCACATCCCTTTCCTCTCATCATTTCTCCCGTGAACAGACTCACTTTTCAGGAACTAAGTGTTTCAGTGCAAAAGAAGTTACAAAGTGGCACTTTAAGTTATTATTTAAGTCAATATAGTTAAATATTTAAGCTACAAAGTGGCACTTTATTGGATGAAATCAATCTTTAGTTTATTTTTCCAGTTGGTTTACCTTGACAAAAACATTTTACTGCATGAACAAGGTGTTCGCAGTTTATCAAACTAAATGAAATATTCTGCTGCCTGATAATTAGTGTCCTTAAGGGATTATATAATTTATTTGTACCTCCTAGGATACCCAGCACCTTTTTTTCCTCCTAAATATTTCCAAGACACTTATAAATAGCAGTAATTTAAAATTCTTGTGTTCCCATGAAATTGTGGCACAGCCTTACTGTATTTTTAAATGAAGCTATTTAAATTTCCGTTGTGGTTATTTTAGTGGTATCACAAAAATAAAGAGCAGCTGACTTCTGTAGTATTGTAGTTGTGTTTTTCTTCATTTCTTGTAATGTCAAGTTACCAAATCAGTTGTGGTTAGTCTGACCTATTGACATTGTTTACATCTGAGAAATCTCTACTACAATTTGTTATGAAACATTTATTTTCTTTCACTTTTTCTAATTCCACAGTAACATAATTGAAAAGTAAACATTTGGAATTAAACTGAGTATTGCTTCAGGATTTTGACTGCATGCCTATAAATGGTTTTCAAATAAAGAGATGTATATTTTAATTATTTTTTTATGATGCACTAAATAGAACAACAATAATGTTCAAAGAATAGTATCTGTATAAGCTGGAGAAAACTAAGTCTCAACTTATATCAGAAATAAAAATCACTAACATGCTGTATCTGTGTACTAGGTATACTAGTTAGTTTTACAAGCTCCTCACTTTCTTTGAGGATCATAAATCCTAAAAAATGTTCTGTAATTTAAAACACAAAATATTTCATTGAAAGCAAATTTTCATAACAAAACTTCAAAAATAGACATTCATGTAATGTATGTGGTTTATTAACTCATGCTCTGAAAGGCTGCAAAATACTGATATTTTAAAATTCAGGCCTATAATTAGATTCTTTAGTGACTAAAAGTCTTTAATTTCATTTTTAGCTTGTTAAGCATATTTTAGCAATAAAGTATGATTTTCAAAATAATACCAAGTATTGCCTTAAATATCACCAAATATGGCACTTAGAGACATTAACATAGTCATTATTGTATTGCACAACTTCACATTTGCTTTAAAAAATCCTAGAAACTCCATATTAACATAAAGAATGATTTTCACAACAATAGGGACTATAAATCTTGTTGTATCAGTCAGTACCCAGGTGCGTGTGAGCCTTCTTCAGCAAGTCCTTGACTACATGTCTGTCACACAGGGTTGRGGAACCCGATTCCTAAATACAAGGCTGAATATTCAAGCCACAGGATATTATTCTAAACATATCCTGAGCACTCCCCCAAATGCAGTTATGCTCATGAAAATATTCAATCTGCACAAAGATTGAAGTGTGTCAAAATTACTGAAAGTTAAAGCTGAAACCATATTAATTTGTATTTGCACTTAACTGAGCTAAATAATTTTGAAGATTGGATYTTATTAAATATCTTGAGAAACTGTTTTGTTATACCATTGCCTGTAATTATGAGAAATGTCAGAAAGGAAATAAATACTTTTGTAAAGTAATTCACAAATATTTCCTTAATATCTGACAACTCCCGGAGTTGGAAGTGAAAGGAATAACTACACAAAGAACAAACAGCAGTACTAGGCACATGTTTGTTATTAGCTCTAGAGAATGAGCATAAATAAATCTGATTAAATAGATAGGAAATGAAGAGCTCAGTATCAATTCCTTCTTTTGCAAAATTATTCTTTTCAAAAATTCTCTACATATTTCCTGCTTCTTCCTGATAGTGAAGAACATCATCTTTACTTTCCTGATACTAGAAACTTTTTCTAATGTTGCCTTAATGTTTAGGTAGTAGAGTTCAAGAATAAGCTTGAACAAAAAAAAGACAAATTCATGAGATACCCTCTTCAAAAAATATTAACATTCTTTAAAATGTATACAGAAAAGTATACTATTTCTATTGTTTTAAACAGTTATACTAAAGACTTTCTGCTAAAGGAATTTTTTCTTTTTTCAAAATATTGTTTGGCCAGGACCTTTAAGAAGCTCTCTTTTGTGAAAGTTAGATAATTTAAATGCTACCGATGAAGCCAATAGGTTCAAAATAGAACACACACAGCTCAATTTTTAGGAGCAATAGGGCTCTTTAGAATAGATTTTAAAAGATATTCAGGCATTGATGGCTTAGATCATTTCAGTAAAAAAATTCTATTTTCAAAAATTACACATGGAGAAATGACAAAGACATAAAAGATAACACAAGCCTAACTTTACTGAAAGTTAGAAAATGTTCATTGCGAAAATATTATATGAAAAGCTTGCCGAGCTGCACAAAGTGAGACTAACTTCTTTAAAAACATGAGGGCTTACTTCAGATAAATGATTATAATATCTGAATAATAGAGTTCAGAGTGTATTGCTTCCAAAATTGTCTATCCACAACATGGAACAAAACAAACAGCTGCACAACAGAAACCTCATGCATACACATGAATCGCAGAGAGTGACTGTACATAAAATGCCTACATTCAGTACCGAGGCTTTCCCCTCCCCTTGTCAAACAATCTTTTTCTTGCCCTTTTTTTTTCTATACTTCTTAATAAAAGCAGCTGTTAAGGAAGTTGTAATTGCTGTTAGGTTTTGTATTTCATTTGTTCCCTGCAAGCAAGCACACAGACATAGAGAGATGGGTAACATCTTTAGAGTCATTCGAGACACAGCAGCTCAGTCCCCACTGACTTTCCAAAATTTATGTTATTGAGAATGATTTTTTCCCCGTGTACCCCCCTGAATGGACTTGATTGACTTCTTTGAATTGTGAACTCTGAACATTTATATGACGTACATCCTTTTGCTAACGCCGACTTATCACAGGGTAATCAAACAGGTTTGTATCTCATCTGCCCAGAAACTAGAGCTAACCAGAATCATGAAACCATGAATGGTGCTCATTATTTTTCATGCAAGAACACGGAGCCCTCCTTCTCGATCTGGTTGCCACTCAGTTGCTCACTGTAGAGCAGATTTCAGGCAAATGAAGTCGCTTTGACATTATGGGAGCCATCCAAGGTATTTTTAAGTGCTATTTTGTGTGTGCTCATTAAACTAATAAAAGTAACAATATAAGAGGCAACAAGATGATTGCTTTGACAGCCTATGAAAGGACTTATCCAGCTACACATGACATCCTTAGGGGAGAAATAATGATATGCATATCAAAGTGACTAGTTCTTAATGACCATATTGTATTCCTCATGAACAAAAGTTATTTAGATGCCTCTGAGGCTCCCACTGTGGTAGCCTCCTTCCTTTAGCAAAGAGGTGACACGGCTTGGCAAACTGATGAGACATTTGCCTCTTTGTTTGCTATTTTAATCAAGAYTGTCAGATCTGTTACTATTATGATTTCGTTTTCCCAATATGTAACTGAAATTCAGGTCCATAAGCAAGGCAGGTTTTTTTTCCATACTGTAACACATGGGACTTTCTGTGGGTCCAGTTGACCAGCCTGGGAGGATTTGATTGCCTACAAACATTTATCAAAAGTCATATTTTGATGAGTCTAAGAAACTACAACATATTTCACAACCTGTTTTCTGAAACAACTGTTAAAACAATAAAAGAGATGGGTGATACGATACAATTGCGGTTGGAAAAAGGACAGAGTAAAAAGAACAACATTTTTTTTTTTCACCAGTTTCACTTTCTGAATGAGTTCACAATTTGATGAATTTGTACCAAAACTGCGCTCTCATTTCTGCACATTCTTTGTTGGTGCTGCAGAAGCAGCACAGACATGAGAGCAGGAACCACTCTCACCTCACACTTTAACAAGTATGTGGTAGCCATTCCCCAACAGGTCTCCCAACTATGAATCATGGAGGCAACAGAAAGCTTTTAAGTGTTATTATCTCTTCTGTGACACCCCGCTTGAAACACTTCCAATGAAATGAGAATCTGTTTGGGAAGAGTCTGGTAAGTAAAAGAATGGTTTGTTCATTTATCAAATGACTATTCTAATTCCTAAGTAAACCCAACCAATCTGAGGTTTTAGAATATTGGATTTTTAATTTTTTTTAAAACATTTTCAAAAATCACAGCAAAACTAACTTCCTTCTAATATGTCCCAGTATTTTTGTGGTGTTCTCACAGTTTTGTGAAAAGAGATTGCTTAGCTTTTGTGATAGCACTTTTCAAAATATGCCACTTCCATTGAATTGCCAAGGAGTGAACAACAGAAGACTAAACAGTATTGAAGTTCAAATCATGTTTATTTGCTCTTTCAGGGTACCTTCAATTCAATTTGCACAATGTGCATTTTTCTCATTTTTTTCTGCTTCTTGATCAGCCACCCATTCTAATTTGGCGACATATAGGTGTTTGGCTTTTAAATACTAACCATAGTGACAATGCACATACGTGTCCTCTTGCCTGCCTTTTCAGGCTTCATTTTACTCGGCTATCTCAAAGTGTCTTTCTCTCTTTTTTTGGCTGTCACTGAGTGTCYGGTTAAATTCAGTAAAAGTTACAGCTACATGGGTAAGCTTGCAATAGCTGGGACAATATAAATAGCAAAGGACCACTCAGAGTAATGAGCAATTACATTAAAATGGTAGATAAATGACACACTTGTTTTTATACTATTAATTTATGAATTTATTCTCCAGTACTTCATAAGATCAAAAAGGAAGATGCATAGAGATGATGGGAAACCCGATTCGCCTGTTGCTGGTCTTCTTGTGCCTTTTTTCATCCATTTTTTGATATGAAGCACTGGCCTCCCAGTCTGGCTGCCTGCAGGTTTTTAAATATACATTAGGATTAAATATCCAGAATAAGTGTTCTCAAAGATTTTTAATACTTCTGTGATACTAAGAGGCTCAAAAAGTTTATGAATCTGAATTATTATCAGTCTTTTTCTTATTATATGTCCAGAGGTTCACATAGAAATCCCCTGTCCTTGATGCTACACACAGATACTACAAACTGCTTATTCTTCCAGGAGTTTTATGGTTGCAATTTGAAATTCATGTATGTTTCTTATGATACTCTCCTATAGCATTATTTATTTTTATGAAACAAAGCATCAGTGCAAATAYGTTATGTAAACAACAACATAAAATTAATTGCAACCAAGCTCAAAGTATTGATGGAACATAAACAACTAGAGACTGTAGTTATTATATCAAACATACTGCAACCTCTTATAAAATATGAAGTTTAAATAATCCACTAGTTTATCAGTTTTTCTAGAGCAATTCTACATCCTTAACAAGTATAAAGAAAAAGAACTGTTAACCCAGTCATCTTAGTAAAAGGCAATTTGGGACACCCAGTGAAGAATAATGGTAGCAACTCAAGTCTGTTAGTATAGGTAATAAGTCTAAAGCAATTACTACTTGCTACAGAAACACTATATTGATTTGACCACTTATATTTGACAAATGGGTATCATCTAGCAGGAACTGTAGGAGGAAAGAAGCTCAAAATCCTAGCACTGAATCTTAACTACTGCAAGAATGTCAAAGTCAATATTTTTTAAAATATTATGATTTGTGTTAATCCAGACTGCCTTCAAAACACACCCTCTCTCCCTCAACATGGCAAAATGTCAGCATTAATATATTATTATAAACTGCTGCTTCTATTGGAGAAGTTTCAATATCTACCACACAATGTTTTGCAATCCAGAACACAGAAGTAATACTCGGAAAACTTAGTTTCTACTTATCAATACACATTATTGTATATATTTTCAGTTCATCTGCTGTCAACAATATCCACTTGCCATCGCTATTTTTGTGCCTTCAGATTATTTCTCCTTCTGTGATATATTATACATTACTTTACAAACTGAAGGAACCCAACCATGAATCAACATGAAAATGTATTTTCTGTAGTAGAAGTTGCTTCTAAACTTTAGTAGTCTACTGATATAGAATCCAGTTATGATACTAGATATCTGATCTACAAACTGTCACAAAATGCGTGATGAACTTCTAAGTCAGCAGATTGCAAAGCCAGAATAAAATTTTAGAAATATTTAATCTCTTCTGTGATAGCTAAATAAAGATCTCTGTAGAATCCAGTGTTCAGCAATGAAAGTGAGAGCTGCACCTAGACCTAGACAGCCTAAATGTTGGTAGCACCATGCAGAGCTGCGGGGCTGTGACAGCTCAGACCTTCACACTGAAGAGCTCAGGGGTGTTTAAAGCAGATACTGCTAAGGAGTATCTGGATCTCTGGTGCAGAAATGACTCAGAGCAATCTGGATTATATCATAAACTAAGGCCAGTCACGCCAAGGGTATTTAGCGCACTCAGCACRTTTGGAGACACAGACTGCAGGCGTCTTCCACATGGGGGGTGGCAAAGCAGTGGCTCTAAAACGTTACATCAGATAAGCAAAGCGGCACGATTCTTCTGAATAAGCAACACAGCAAAACTATTCAGTGTTGCCCTAGGGCAAAAAGAATATACACTCAATAGATAAATAACTTTAACTATATAGACTGTGTTGCAATACTATGTAGTATTCTGATGCTGATATTTTAAAAAAATACTGGAAAAAAAAAGAGAAATAAAAAGAACCATAAAAATGAGTCAAGGTCTGGAAGAATGCCCTACAGAGAGAGAGAGAGAGAGAGAGAGAGAGAGAAACTGCTGAATACTGGATTCTAAAGAGATCTTTATTTAGCAAAACAAAGTGCAGCAAGTATTTGAAAGCTGAAACCAGATGGAAATAACACATGAAATTTTAGTAGTGAAAGCAATAATTTGTTGGAATAAATTGCCAAGGGATGTGGTGGATTGTTTTGATGCCTTCTGTCAAGAGAGAGTCTTATTCCGAAGGGCAAAACATAAGATCAGTTTTGCAGCAAAGGTGAAACTGAGGACCTGGGATAAACAGGAAGTTAAGCTTGCTATTGGTCTCTATCTTAAATCCTGCAATTCTAAGCAAGTGAAGAACAGATAAGAGTAGCATAAGATTTTGCTGTATCCTTTTATTTAATAGTTGTATTTTAAGGTATTGATCCCACTTTTTCTCTGGAGAGAGAAGGATCAATAGAACAGACTCATAAAAACAAAATGCAGTTTTGCTCCAAAATTGCTAAGTATGTCTTCTGAAAGTAACAAGCTTGCTTCTCTGTTTTAACTGAGAATACATGCTACAAATAACTGTAAAGTTTGATAAAATGGGAGATACACAATTAAGCATTGACTTAGGCAACTGGATGCAAGCTCAGGGCATTCAGAGACTTCTATGTAATGAATACTACTGAATGCCGAACATATTTGTCAAATGGCTCCAAACTGCTCATTAAACAAAGGAATCATTTCAAAACAGCACATCAMGTTGGGAAGGTTGCGAAACAATAGGTGAGCAAGTACTCACAGCGAGAGAAAAGGATAGCAAGATAGAGCAGTGAGATATTTTTTCCACTGCAAGTCACAGGTCAGTAACTACACGGAAAATCTGTACGCAAGGTCACCCAGGAGGTGAGAGAGGAAATAAAATATGATCAAGAGTCCTGTCCAGCCACTCTCTGTGGCAGGGCCTGTCTGCTCGCCACTTCAGATGAAGCTGTTGCACATTATCATGTTGTAAAAAGCCATTTTAGAGAAATACTTATTTGAKTTGAATTTAATGACTGTTGTTCCATTTGACTGTACTGAGTATGATACTATTAGAAATTCAGCGAGCTTAATGAGTCTTATAAACTCATCATCCCTCATGCATGCCTTTCTTGACCATCAGTTTTACCACTGCTGCCCATACAGATTAGCCAGAGCAAGGCTGCTGTGCAGCRTCTTGCAGACATGGAGCACCATTTTGACCAAGGCCACAGAGAAGAGAGCCCTTGGGCTGTCTGCAAACCAGCCAAGAGGGTAGGCAGGCTTCTAAGCTGGGCCCAAACAGCAGCTCCTTTTCTTCCCACAGTGACAATACACAAAGTTATGTATTGAGCTGTTGGAACAGCCAGTATAGTTAAATTCTCAAGGACAGGTACTATGCGTGTGCCTTACCCTGAAGGAATAGTTCAGATAGCATGTTATATACCTGCTTTATGTTTAGCAGAACATTCGTGATGTTCTACTATAAATATTTTCTCTGAACTGAAGGCAGTGAATAAACATGACAAAGTTTACATGTGACTTTTAAACTGGAAGTGGGACAGATTTCCATATTCATGTTAATCCTATTTTTTAAAAAGAAAACGCTTTCAAAAGAGAAGCCCAACAGCTTTGTAAAACATCTGAAGATTCATTTTTCTTTCTTAATAGAGTATTATTAAGTAAGTTTTTCCACTAAAGGACTTCAATAAAGGAAAAATTGGACTGACTTCAACAGATTTTGGTCCAAGCCTTTTGTCTAAATAGTACATTCATATTGTCAAGTAGTTTTCCCTACAAGTTGATTTAAAGCTCACTGAAGCTCATCATACTTTTTTCCTGTTAGCGGAATGGAGTTTGATCCAGCCTATGGAGTAATTGCACACAGATCCATGTTTGAAAGAAAAACCTCAGGTTTCATATCAAAACTACAGAAAGGATCAATTTCTGTCCATAAGAATATTTAGGAACAAAAGCAGAATCATTAGACTACAAGGACTTGTCAAAGAAGAACACCAAAACCATCTGGCGCTCTTCACTGATGGAGAGAGTTACTCCTTCATTGCACCAGCACCAATTCCGTTCAGCCTGTAACAATTTAACAAGCCCTAGTTTTCAATAGATGCTGAGAAAATCCTTAAAATAATGTTGTATCAGCTTCTAATCTAAATACATACTTAATATAGGACAATTTAATTACCAGAATGGACTTCTTGGTTCTTTGGCTCATGCTTTGCCCAGCACTCACCTAGTCAGTGAATTCACTGAGGCCTTCTCCAGCGTGAAGCACCACTACAGAGGAACTGCAGAAGAGTTTCCAGAAGTGGGCACTACTGTTAGGTCCCTACTGGGATATTCAGATTAAGAATGTACAGACTCGCCCTCCCAGGCATAAAACACATGACATTAACACCTACACATTGATTCACTAGATTGTTCTTGGTATGTTTCTTATTGAGCTACACAAAATAGAGGGTCAGCAGAAAGAGATAATTCCTTATGTATCAGTATAATACAAGCAAGTTTCTGGTAACTTAAACTGTCTGTTCAGAATTAAAAGCTGTCATCTTCAAAACTAAAAACAAGTTGAAAACAACTACTTGAGCTAGATAGGGAGTACTTCACCAGAGCACATGAAAGGGATTCCATATATAAGGAATAGATGGGACACCAGCAGGCATGAGGGTGATAAGATGCTCATCTCTGTAAGAAATGTAAATGAAAAAAGGGAAGAGCTTCATTCTTCACTGTTTGAAGCTTCTGAATCTGGAGAAATGGAAAAGAAGTTGGACAAGATGCACTGCAGGCTCGTTTGTAATAACATGGGCCTTCCTGATGTGTATGCACTCACAGAAGATGACTCCAAGAATTGATAGTTAAAACTTAGAGACCTACACAACCTAATGAACCTAATCAATGAATCTTAGCTCAAATCTGTTACAGCTGGAGTACTTCATGTACCATTGTGTAATAATTAAATTGTTAATCTGGTTTTAAGGAATATAGTAAGCCTCTTCGGACAGTGACAATCTGTGCCTCACTTTTCTGGAGAAAAGTGAGGGAGTGAGTTCCCCTCAGGAATGCTGGTACATGCTTCCCTCTGTTTCAAACTGAGAGGTCAACAGGTACACCTGAAAGTATTCTTAAAGTATTTGATCCCTGAATCCATGCACTAAAAAAAGCACTCATTTTACCACAAAATATGTCATTGCAGTATAAAAGAATTTGAGGAATACAGTGCCTTGTATTATAAGGATCGGTATTAGTTAAGATAGGTCCTTCTCAAAGTTTTTATCCCAAATGTATTTAATGTATGTCCTAGGCATAGTGTTTCCCAAGCAATGTATGTCCCAAACAATGTATTTGTCCTAAACATTTTCAATCTGCACACAAAGCACTTAAGAAAACGTTGTTTAGATGGTTGTGTCTACCTTTTCTATTGAACCAAGTCTGACACTTGCCATGACTGATGCAGTCCATGATATTTGTGGGTACTTTTGAAAGTTTATTTGATAATTCCGTAATTCATATATTTTCCTTAATATTTTTCTTCTTTTGCAGAATAAAGTAGATCACATCCTCACAGGAACTCCTTTTCTTCCATTCCATTATATTCAGCAGTAGCTTTTTAAAATTATTTTTACATGACTGCAGCTTTTCTTTTTTTAAACATATGATTTTCACTGTCAAATGGGAAAAGTGACTGAAATAGCACAGACTTACTCTCATAAATGTTATGCTCTTTTTTCATGCTTGGAAGTATTGTAATGTTCAAGGGAGCAATTAAAATAGTTCTGCTGTGTAGTAATAAAGAATATGATTCTCAAGTGAAGCAAGTGCCAGGGAAATTTTGTAAACTAAGAGAACACTGAATTTCTGAATAATATGCTCAGTAGAAATTCAATCTGAAAATAATAAACTTTTTTTGTAGTTCCATATTTTTAATCTGAAAATAATAAACTTTTTTGTAGTTCCACATTTTTAATAAATAAATGAGAAAATAATTTAAACTGTGCCCATGGTGTCACACCAATACAATAGACAATTTAGGAAGCAAACCACTTGAGGAATAATATTAAAAATCTATAAATAAATAATGTATTTTTACAAGTGCCAGACATTTTATTTCACGCGTGTTTTAATCTGACATCATGTACCATAAAATATAGTTGGTTTCAGTGGATTCACAAACCTCTTCAACATTGTATTTTTCTACTTACAGAGACATATTTAATCCTGTTTTGCTTCTATTATATATTAATATTTACATGAATATTGTACTCGGGAGACTTTTATTTCCAGGATTCAATTTCAGTATTTGAAACAATACTGATTCAAAGGCTTTCACAGAAGTAATATGTGAACACATTTCTATGAAACATAACAGTGTTAGGATTTCCCTTTGGTCTCCTCATGGCACACTTAACAGTATATCTCACTTTTTTCAAAGAGATCAGGTTTCTTAAGAAAAATACAGACAAATAGTCTGCAAAAAGGGAGCTTTGACAGGTATCAGAATAAGCAAAGTGCAATAACTTTAACACATGGCAAAGCATACCACCTAGCCATGCACAAATTCTTTTYGGAGCAAAAAAAGAAAGAGGCGAGAATAACTTGTAATCTTCTCTTATTCCCTTTTTATTATTCCCAAGCTCTCAAATTTATATAGCTGCTGAGYACCACATGCTATTAAGCTTGGCCACACACACTGAGGAAGGGAAGGCATGAGATCAGGTATTCCAGATGACAATCCTGACTGAAGAACATTCAACTTTTATACATGAAAAAAGAAGAGTTTTTAAGTTGTGCAACCTGAATGGACTGAAAGATCTCAGTGCCCAGTGAGAGCAAGGGAAGCATGCCCTAAAGGTCCAGGGCTTTTGACTGACGTAGTGTGTACAGCCCAGCCACATTATATGCATTCACGAAGCAAGGCACCCTGTCAGCTCTTTCATTTTACACATATGTTGCAACCTGCAATCTATAGTTTCTTAACCATATTACTTGCAATGCACTTTTCTATACAGATTCTTTTGGTATATATTAAGGCTGYGTTAAGGATGTTGCTAGGGCAAGTTGTGCTCCAGATAAAGTCTAGAGACAAGTTATCCTGGAACCAAAGAGACAGACAGTTTACGTGTTAAACTTCACAGTGAAAAGATGAAGGATCACTGTCTGCAGTTGCTAAATAAAATGTTCTACCATTCCAATTTCGTAAGGTTAGTGTCTGTCACATYTAACTTTATAGAGATTGTTCTCTTGTACCTCCCTTTGGCCACAGAGCACACCAACACCGGGATTATGGCTCATTTTCTTAGAGCACATATCCCCCTCAGCAAGGCACTCAGAACTTGCTGGTAGGCAAGCAAGTGCTCAAGCAYGTCCTGAACAAGTAGGATTTTGTAATCTTTGCACCAGGCCCTAGGCACCCCTGCCTAGGGGTAAAAGTGAGATGCAGATTTCAGGGGCACCACAGAAATGCACAGACTTGCACTGCTCCCTTGCAGGCTGGCAGTGGAGACCAGAAGGACGGACGTTCCCGAGGAAAGTTCCGCTCCGGYTCTCCCACTTGGTGGGGCAAAAATCCTGTGTAGGGAGCATGAGATGGGCAGTGAAGTAAGAATAGGGACAGATCTGCAGGACACTGCAAGGAAGGAAATTAAGGAGCTTTTCTTCCTAGCATTTTAGTAATACTATGCATTATAATAATTGTACCTAAATGAGAGTTGGAGAAATATCTTTTCCCAGAATTAAAAGGCAACACCCCAAAGAGATTAATTTCTATTTAAAAATAGAAAAAAGTAAAGAGGAGGAGATAAACAGAAGGGTCTAAAGCCAGCCAGAACACAACCATACTAAGTGTACAAAGAAATCGCAGACTACTGTAGGCTCAGTACACTGTTACCATTTGGGAGAAAGCTCAAAATCTCTGAAACCTTTCCCATAAGATCAAAAGCTAAAGATCTAGCTGGTGGGGGAAAGAGAAGACAGTTTAATTTTCCATCATCTTGAAACTGCATTTTCAGCACATGAATCAATCTCCTGATTAAAACAAAGTGTTCATAATTTAAAGAAAGAAAAAGTAAAACCTCTAGAATATTTGTATTAAAAAAACTTGAATTCTCAAAGCAGACAGATCTTTTTTCTGCAGCATAGTTTGACTTCAAGAATAGAACACATCTTCACAGAAAGCTGACCACATCCTTTTTTTTGCGTAAATATCTGAGGTAAATTTAATAGRCATCCTTTGCTGAAAAGATACTCAAGAGTATCAAAAGTCATATTTTTAGATACTAAAGTAGCTCTATTTACTGTTGCTATACAGCATAAACCCTCAAACTGAATGTCCATTACAGCAATTTCACACTGTCTTTTTATCAATTTTACAGTAGGTCAATTTAACAGCGGGTGAACAAGTAACACCTACAGTGATAAAATCTGATGATAATGAAATAACCACAGTCTTTCATCTTTTCCTTTATAATATACTTGTGTGCTTACAGTCCTGGTGTCAATACAGTCATCACTTCAGATAAAAAATAGTATCTTTTTCCTCTGAAAAAAGAAATGAGAGTTGCATCAAGCCAACTATCATATGTATGCTGGAGACAATGGATAAAATGGATAGAAAATAGTAACAAGAATTTCAAAATCTTTAAAGATATCTTGAGAAAATGCAATCAAACTGGCAAACAAAGAGAGTGCTACACAAACCCACAAGGTAMACAGTTGGAATAATGAGGACAACCAAGACCTGGATCTCTGTTGTTCTCTATAAAATAATGCTTCCCATGCAAAAATCCCGTGCTTTTTGAAAGGTGCCTTTCTGTTATGCAGAGGAAATACAACGCTATACTCTTTTGGACTTCTCCAGGGTCACCTAGCCAAGCAGTTTAGGAAACAAAAATATATCCCATATATTTTCTCGACTATTCCTATACTCTCAAGTTGCATGCTACTCCATCACACCTTTCGATATCCATTTMAGATTGCTTAAACTTATCTGTCTGGGTATCTACAAAAACTCCTTATGATTATCTCACTACAGAACGTGCGTTTCACAGCCAACAGCACACTCAAGGAATTACCGTGTAAGAAAGGCAGAAAATGGAAAAGGCAAAATGAACCCTAAATAACGAGCTAGATTTGGTTCTTTTGTTGGAATCTTTTGAGCCTTCTTGGACTCTTTCCTCACTGGTTGTTTTAAAGCAACTAGAGCTCTATTGAATCCTGCACTAAATTCCTACAGTTACTGAAATCAGGAGAACACAAATATGAGAAGAAATGTATCCTTTTTATGTATCCTTATGTATCCTTTTTAAGACTACAGTATTCAAATGGCACACCAAGCACACTGAGACTGACTACATTTCTCAATCTTGCTCAGGTTGGCAGAAAAGAGAGATTCAGTCTGAGGATCAAAGGCATGATCTGAGATGTGACAAGATGCACATAATAATGCACCTCCTGAAAGACATAGTTTTTATTTATTTACTTATTTAGAAAGAAAGTTAGGCTCTCAATCAAGAGGAGTTTTTCTTAATACAAATTTTGTTATTAGATAAAGCTGTTACAAGAAAGGTGTCCACTCTTCAGGTGCAACTGAGTTCTCTGGGTTGGATTACTTTGCTCTTTTATTCTAATCTTCAAATGACTCCTGCAGTATTTTTTGCAGTCTGGATACAAAAAAATGGACAGATTTTTGGATGATGATAAAAAGTAGCAGAGGAAATTGAAAATTTGGAACTCAAATTTCTCAGACTGCAAAGGACATGAAAACTCAAGTATGACAATCCCCAGAGGCTTGATTGTGCAGGTGCATGCATACAAATCACAGAAAAAAAATCTAAAAATGAAGCAAGAAAAATGATAGCAGAAAATAATTGTTTAGCACATGCATAAAATTATGTTGTAATTGCATTTAGTAGCAGAATAAGTAAATGTGCTTGGTTTTGAGGAAGAAGGACTCTCTAGAAGACATGTTTATAATTATAATCRCTTAGAAATGAGTCCTGTGTAAGTCTTTAGAACACACCACATCCAATGAACAATTTCTGTAGTGAATGTACATTCATCAACAACAGTAGTGTCTCGAAGGGCACTGGTAGGCCCTGCATCAAAACACCAAGCTCGTGTCTTCAAGAACTCCTTTTAAATTTCTAAATATGACTGCCTCTTGATTTTTCTCTCTGCAAGTGAATAAATATTAGTAGGATGAGGATCAGGGAGCTGCATACTTTTAGATTATGACATTACCTATTCATAACTTCAGCAAAATTTCTGTAACAAATGAGAACAGCTCTGTGAAAAAAGGGCTGTTTCACTTTATACAGAGCATGCAAATATGCAATAAAAAGATCACATTGATATTTTGCTATAAGCTGTGATACTTGCATTATTTTTAGTTAACACTAAACAGGATTTTGTGGGATGTGACCAATTCCAGTTTTAGCTGAAGCTTTGAATCTCTTTTCTGTATGATATCTTATATTTATCATCAAACCAAAGTTACATGCAGAAGATTTCTTATATATTTCAGTGGAGAAGAGTTACTTCAGTTTGCTTATGAATATCAATCTTTACTCTTGGCTCTGTTCATACATTTGTTTCTTCCTTTAATAAGTAGCCAGTTGACTGCAAGATGCCTGTACTCACGTAGTCCTTCCTTTGGGAAGTGCAGGGGCTTTGCCATCTCTGACATTTCACACTGAATATCTATCAGCTCCTCACACAGAAAATTCAGAGTGTATGCTGGTCAATTTTTGGCAAGTGAGAATTTGCTTCTTTATTATACAATAATATAAAAATGTATCTTACTAGTTATATCAAGTCAGCAGATCTCTGAAAAAAAATGTATTTTGTGGAATATTTTGTGGACAGTCTGGAAAAAAAGAGCAAWAATGTCTGAGAAATGCAGAGAAAACTTATACCTCTTGAAATTTATAAGTACTTTTGGGGATATTCAGTCTCCGCTTCCATTATTAAACTTTTTCATGAGTTTATAACTGTAAGAATCTTCTCTTTTTTAAATCATCACAYATCCTCAGCATTAAAACAGATCATCCTATTTTACTAAATAGATGTTTTTATTTAATCTCTGATATATTGAGGAAAAAATAGAATATTAAATTAATTCAATATTTTTAATCCACCGTGAAGAAAAAAAAAAATCAGTAGAAAATGAATAAGGTAGATAAACTACCATTTTGGTTTTACTATGCCAACAATTTCCATCAGAATCAGAATCACAACACCATTGGTTTCTAGAGCTATTTTCCTGAAGTACAAAGAGTGAAAATGCAAGGGCTGACCACCCTTTTTGCATGATATAGGAAAAAAATAATGCATATACAAATAAAAAATGATCAAAGATTCAAAATCAATTTGAAACATGAGTGAAAGACTMTTCCAAAATCTTCCAAAAGTTAAAGTGTGACATAAAGACAGAAATTTAAGCACTAACAGCATAGGAAATAAAAGTTATTTAAGGTAAGACTAAAGGTAAGAATTCTGACCACTTTTTTAAATGTATAATGCATTAATGCCCAAGACCTCTATAAGAAGCAGCAAGCTGTTGCCAACAGCAAAATTTTACAAGTCACAAACGAGTTTCCCAGATTATATATATATATATATACATATATATATATATATGTAAAGTGTTTCTAATCTTTGCACTGTATTTTTCCAGCATTTTTTTCAAAATGTATTCATTTGATTCAGACCTCAATTAGGCTCATGCAAGAAAACTGTCTACTAAGTTAGGCACTATAAAAACAAATGAAGTGATCATGTTTGCCATGAGTAGCATAGAGATTATTAGAAATAGGAGATGGATTTTGTGAAGTCAGAAGTAAACAGAAACTGAGCTCATCTTGCAGAGAGGCTATGAAAAACAAGAAGGAGCAACTGACAATTCACAGAACAAAGGCTTGATAGGTCATTAGCAATGTTTTATGGTATCCAGCCTACTACAGACATGAACTCTGAAGAGAGTTAGTGCTTTCTGGAATGGCATTTTGATCTACTACAATGAAACCTTTTGAAACTCAGGCAAGATCTGTTGCTCTTTCCGCATGGGGAAAAAATCTCTCACATCTTTCATCCTGGTATGCCCTCTTAAAAAAAACAATTCCATTAGTCAAACACAGATAGAAAAATGCAGAAGCAAAGATMATTTTCGATATTCAACACAAAGTCACTTTAATATTCCAAATATCCAGAAAGAATTCCACATACAAAGCCATTCCAATGATCTTTCCAAACTCCTTATAATAACTACACATACCATGCACTCTCTTTTCCCTCCTTCACATAGAGCACGTAGAGTATTCGAATCACAAAGTTCCTATCCAAAACATCTTCTGTTCTTATTTAGGAATAAAATAGGCTCTGGTTATACCTTCCGTGGCAATCTTCCTTGTTCAGAAGCAGCCCCTGCTTGTGCAGTCCTTTCCACCTGTGCTAGGGTAACTGCTTATACAGCTCTATGGTGAGCTCATCCAGCTACAAAATAATAAGCAATGAGAAGAGCAGCAGTATTTTTAAAGACTAACTTAACAGGTAGGAGTTGGAAGTGCTGTTAAAATAAACAAGTAAATAAATTAACAAATTAATAAGTAAAATCCTGGCTAACTCTAGGCTTGCTGGGAGAAAGTCTGCAGCTGTTGTGCCTGTGGTACCAGTCGCCATAGCTAAAGCACATGCTCCAAGTAGACACAAGGATTCAAGAGACAGCAGCATACAAAGATACCTAAAATACTGGCTTGTAAATATGTTTTTTGGAAGTATAAGACTCCCACTACCCTGATTTATTATGCACATTTGCCTATCCTGGGATCCTTCCACCTTCCCTTCAAAGAGTACAGTTGGAGACAGAAGAAAAGGTCCAYGAGGTGGCTGACTCAGCATGACTATTTCATTTTAAGTCAAACARTAGTAATTTAATTGATTTATATTAAAGACAAAATACAAACCTCAACCATGAACTTGATGTTTCAGTTTATGAAATGGCAACTGGAAATCCTGTTTTGCTTAGCACCTGACCTTGATCTATTCTCTCCTGTCCTCCTGTTTTGAGCATCCTCTACTGTAGTAGTAAAGGAAATAAACCGCATACAGGATGGTGTACATGAAGCATATGAAGTGGGTAACAAACATGGCTCTGTAAAATAAGTCAGGTGAAACTARAATTGTTAAACCAGGGTTAAGTTTATTTCTAAGTTCCTCAGTTTTAAGTTCTATCCATTTAAATACAAACATMTTGAAAATGTTCTTAGCCTCTCAAAGAAAATATCACACAAAAACTATGTCTAACCTTGAAGAAAACTGGTACAAGTGGAACAAAGTGGCAATTAACCCCTAAGAACTGCACTTACTCCATTTTCTACCCTCCCACTGCTGACTTTGTCATTCTTTTAATAACAGAAAGATTTTAAGAATTTCTAGGCCATTAACCAACAGCTTGCGGACTCCAAGAGGCARGCGGGAGAAGGCACATTAGAATGAGGCTTTGTTTAGGAAGGAAAAAATTGAAATGCTGCACACAGCTGTACGCAGAGGACGGCCATGTCAGACCAACACGTGATCTGAAGCTTTTAAAAGTACTCAAGTACACTTCTATGCCTTCAGCTCAGGCTGTAATGTAGGTTGGAAGTCCTGCTGTTAAYCAGAACTAATTTCTAAAGTGTTTTCACATTTTTTAGCATGAACAGATTAAACACACTCTTTAAAATACGTGGAAAAAAACTGAATCACTCTTAATATTTGATACCTTAAAACTAATTAATACAGATGTACTGAATTTTATAATTTAATGTTACTTTCATATTTTACAGATTCAGTCTTTAATGTAATTCTACTTAAATTCTGTCAAATGCACTAGAAGAATTAGTTTGTAGAAATACCATCCACTTCCCTTTATTTATTTTATTGAGCTTCCTCTAATGAAAATTACATTCTTAAGGGACAGCTTCTTACATTTTATCAGATTAATCCTCCGCCAATTTAACATGTTCACTAAGAGTACTTGTTCTCATGATGATCAACTAGCTCTTTGAATCCTCTCATAGATGTAAAAATACATAACTCCAATTGCTAAGATGTTTGCCATTGATCTCTCCAGACAGAGCCTTACCCATAATATCAGCAAGATTAACCTAATCTGTTAAATATCTAATAAAATGTTTTCTACGTCTTGCAATTATAATTTTAGACTATCTTCTTCATCTTCCTACCCACATGGTACTGTGATAAAGATTCTCATAGGGATTTTATGAACTGTCCTACACTCGTGATAAGSTATTACCTGAGATTTGTATTCATGATTGTAAACTACATAGTACCTTCTTTCTGAGGTCCCTGTATGAAAAYGAGACTGAATAAATAGAAAATACTCCTTGGTTATAAAGCTTCTGGTGCTTGAAACAGAGGAGACGGAGAACAGGAGCCAGAACTTTTCTTTCCCCCGCCTCTGGAAAGGAAATTAAGAAAAACTCCCCCAAGCATTTGGTAGCTCTCAAAGGCCAAACTTCCATTTCTGATAKTTAACACAAAGCCAAACTGGACCCTGGGGAAAGAGCCCTGGAAGTTGCCACTCCGGAACCTGCCACTTCATGAGGTTGCTCCCAACACTATCCCGGGAAGCACAAAGTTGTGGTCAAACTGACATTGACAAAAGGGAAACTAGGTGAGACCACCCTGCATCTGGATGCATTTCTCCCTTGTTAAAGATGGAGATTAAATAAAGATAGATAAAGATAGAGATTAAATCCTTTCTTCCTCTTTGATGAATATACTTTGTCCTTTTTTTGCTTTTCCTTACAATTTCTTTACAACATCTTAGAAAATATTTAAATTTTTGTCACGAAAATTGATAAAAACTGGACACCATACATTTCAAAGATCTCCAGGCCTCCCTTCCCCAGGGAGGCTCCCCTAAGGATTTCCCATTCAAACAGCAAGCACTTTTGACTGGTGGCACTCCCCAGCACGTCAGAGCAGAGAACGAACGCTTTAAGTCTCACAAGTCTCTGCCAGAGGCCTCTGGCTCTAATTTCAAGATCAAAACTTTAATTTTAATGCAAATGATCAGATATGTTTTCAGCCTTCATTTACAAAGAAAATGCATTGAATGTGGCTACACTGGCACAAAAAAAAAAAAAAAAAAAATCCAAGACAACAGCTTTCACAATATCACGTGCCATGTCAGGAGATTAAGCACAAAAAAATTACCACCTAGCACTTTCAACCCCCTTCCGTACTTCCAATAATCCCCCAAAAGAGGCTGCTGGCAGTGTCCCTTTCCTCAAACTAATCTAAAGGGCTCTATGGGGGTATTTGTCATTCTACCTTACATTCCACCTTACAGTGGTTCTGTTTATGGCAGGGCTGAAATTCCCACAGAAAATATACTACTAGGAGAAACCACTTTCAGCCTCTGAAGTATCTCTATCCAAATGGAGACACTAAGTTGCATGCTGTGGAGAACCTTAACCCTCCACAAACTCTGAGACAACTCCTTAGCTAGGAAAGAACTCAGAGTCWTCTTCTCCATCAAAGCACAGATGGACGGGCACATTTTTCTGCTCTTTGCACATGGTTGAAGGAGAAAGTGCATCAGCTGGATCCATGCAGCTCAAACCTGCTGCTGACAGCAACGGCATTGCTGCTTCTCCCAACACCTGAAAACCACAACCTGGCAGACCACTACTCGGACTATAGTTGACCGGTGAATCTGTATATCAAGGGCACTTACTTAATTATCATCATTTGCTTCACTAAATGTCAGAATACTGAGCAACAGAGATTTTTATTCTATGGAAGAATTCTTCTTATTCATCTAGTTTCTTCAACTTTTTAAGTTCTATGAGGCATTTACAGAGCTGCACACAAACATGACTTGACACATCAGCAAAGGACTGAAGCAATTACAGAGCTTTGTATGGTAGTTTATGGTTGTTAGTAAACACAGATTTCCTACTCATTATGCAGTGATCATTTGTACTACATAAAGCTAGCAAAGACATCTCACCATTTCACACACACAAACACACAAAAAAACAACTCAAGGACCTTTTGTTCACATTTCAGTGTATAGCTATCATTTCCATAGAATTTGTTCTGCATTTACTGTTAATTGACATGAATGCCTTGTACTCACTAATCTAATGATAACCTAAGGACTTTTAGAGATAAGGATAGCAGAGAAATAACTGAATCACAGGCACACGCTCAGAAACATTTCTCCCTCCTTTTTACTTTTCTCTCTCAAGTGGATTGGCAGTGGAGTAAGGATTTACTAAAGACATTCACTGTTCTGCTAAGATGAATCATTGCACCTCGCTCTCAAACTTAATTAGCAATATGCTAGTGGGTGGAAAGGAACAGATAACAGGTATCTAATCTGCCAATGTTGCATCCACAGAGGCCCATTTGTCTAACCTGTGTGGCATTTGGTGAAAATCTGGACAGATTGCTACCTCCTTAGAAAAGAATGGTTTTGTATGAGATGTGACCTTGCAAGTTCTGAAACATCGGGTTTATGTTTGAAGTATTAAACATTTGGGTATAAAATACTGAATTCAGAAAGAGAATGAAGCATAGAATCATGGAGGTGGATATTAAATAAATAAATAAATAAATAAATAATCTCCTTGGTCATTTAGAAGGCATTGCTTCAAGGAGGTCATTCATCTTTTCCAAAAATACTAGGTTACAGTTTGGGACTCATTTCACTTCATATTTTAGTTAATGACATTGTGAGGAAAATAAAAATGAGATAATGCAGTCTGCTGAGGACACAAAGTCAAGAGGCACAGCCTTCTTAGAGGAGGATTTGAGCGTGTTGCAAGAAGAACTGGATGATCCTAAAGACTGGAGTACAGGACTGAGTAGAATGTAATAGCATAAGGGGCACATGGGACTAATAACAAGAATTTCTGATATATACTGGGATCTCATTAGTTGGAAATAGCAGGCTATTTTAGTCAGTCACAGGATGACTATGAGCCACTTAATTGAATCTGACCATGAAAAGGGCAAGGCAAGGTATTTTAATAAAGAAGGGGGAGTATTCATACCATTGTAAGGGCTGTAGTGAGACTTCATCTGAAGTATTTTGTATAATTCCAGTTCTACATGTTCAAAAAAAAGATGTATTCAAATTTGAACAGGTGCTGAATAGAACTATTACAGAGATCAAATAAAAGCCTATCTTATAGGAGGGGACTGAGAGAGAACTTGGCCTTTTTTTTTGTCTGAAAAATGAAAGCCAAGAGGAAATATGACTGCAAATGCACAGGAGGCAAAAGATTTGCTCAGTGTAAAACAGCATATTGGCAGTAGAACAAATGGGAAGGAGCTGGTCATGAATAAATTAAGACTCCAAAATGGCAGGTTTTAATTATCATTACAGSAGTGAGGTTCTACAGCAACCTTCCAAAGGGAGAGACTAAGAAAGGAAAATCTTACAGGTAGAACCTAATCAGTATATGAAAGAGACTGCATACTATTGCATGTCATGGCAGAGAGCTGGCTTTGGTGGTATCTGAAGTCCCTTATGATCCAGTATTTCCACTGGCTTAGATGAAAGCCCTTATATCTCTGTATAGTTATTTGTAGATAGAAGTACCACAGAGCAMATAGCCATTAAATTTATTTTAAACAATCTTTATTCATTCAGAATGATATYTATACTTTAAAACAGCCATTTGTCAAATCTTAATTAGGCACAATTGTTTAGTCACACTTTTAGTACCCATTGTAGCATTACAGTCATGCAGTTAAAGATCAGATTTGGTATCACTGGTAGCATCTCTTGAAACGGTAGAAGCAGGAAGTGTTCTGCTTCCAGTGGGTGTGTTTGGTTTTTGTTTTTGTAATCTGATTCCCTGTTCAAAATTGCAGGAAAGACTTTGAATATAAAAGAGAAATCATCTTAACCTGTAAAGAGGATCATGCAAGTGGCTAGAAAAATGGCCTGCAGGTATTTCTTCTATATTTAACTAATTACTTAGCAACAAGTAAAGCCTCTCAATAAACCAAAAGTGAGACAAAAAAGAAACACTCTCTGCAAGACATATGACAGCYATTAATTCCATACTGTTATCATTAACAAAACTTCTTTTGTTTATCTAGCTACAGTAGGCAAACTTATACACTCACATAATCCAAAATAGTTCTATAAATCAAGATAAGTAACCTACATACATATAAAATTTGAGGAATGCTGATAATAATTCTTCCTGTTTTATTAACACAGTTTTTAGTGACTCTGTTTCTGCAATATAAAAGTTCTTCATGATAAAATATAGCATCTCAAGATGGAAATAACATCACAAAAATGTTAAATGGAGTCATTTACTCATTTAGACATTGTAACATCAGAGAGAGAAAGAAGCTTCACTGTCTCCTGAAATATTAATACTTYTACAAAAGTATTTCCATAATGTTGACTGAATCCTTTCAGTATTTAAACACATGAACAATTAATATAGCAATGTCTAAAAGKCATCACTTAACTATTGTTCAAATTCAGAAACCATTATGGAACTGCCACCTCATGCAGTTGGCTTCATAAGATTAGCCCAACTAAGCAAACTAAAGGATCACGTTGAATACTTGTCAGTTTAGCATTAAACAGTGAATTGACAATAGTGGAGGTTCACCCTGTGCTCTGAGTTACCTTGCAATGCAAAGGTCAAGTCCACCCTCATAATTATTATGGTTTTGCCACTGCAAACCTGTCTTGGTGACTTACTAATAAAGACATAAAATACATTCACTTGTCACAGTGATTGATGAAAACACTAATGACATTCTGCTTGCCTATCAAAAAAAAATTACTCTGGCTCTTCAGGCAATCTGAATGTGATGAAACTGAGTTACCACAATGTAATTATATAGCTTACTTTAGAATWCCTCTTCAGACTTGAAAAATGCAAGAAAAACAAGCTATTGAGTGAACAGCRGATCTAATGAAAACTTGTCCCTTCCTGAAGTTTTATATCCTYCCAAACTAGTTCTCACAACAATCTGCTTTGCCAGACACCCAATACAACTAGTCTGCTTCAATGCAATTCCCCCAACAAATTCCTGGTCCCCCTCACCTGCCCTTGAACTTCTTCCCACTTTCTTCCAAACTCTTTTGGACAAGGGCACCTGCACATGTACARACTGGGTAGATACAAAATGTAGTCCAAATYAACATGAATTTCTCAAGCGTATACTGCAAACTTTCTCCAACCAGAACAGCAGATGAAAAGTAGTGAGAAAAGAAAAGCACCAACTCTGCTCAACTGTTAATTTTCAAGAAACTGTAAAACTAAAGAACATACAGACAGCACAATTTGTGTACATCTCATTTCATAAGAAAAGCAGACTAGAGAGTTACATTTTTCCAGACTAACTCAAAGAAGTTTTAAGAAYGCTATATTTATTTTGCTGTTTGTAGTCAAAATTACTTAATCTTCATAACATAATTTAAAGTCATAGCTTATCAATGCTTCCCCCTCGCCTTTCTTCTAAAGTCTGAGCTTTTTTTCTTGTTTTAATTTYAAGTCACAGCAGGGTTCCTGTTCTGTTCTTAATAGCTTTCACTGACAAAAGAACACATGCCCATAATACAATAGTGAAAAAATTATAAACAGAAARCAACCAAAAGCAAAGCAAAGCAGCACCCAAACACACACATGCATAGCTGGAGAACTCTTACAGATTTCAGCTGCTGCTAGTTTCTTCCTTGGCAGCTTTCTGTTTGCAAGAGGGGCTCCAAGCTCATTTAAAACCYGGATGAATCTTAACAGCTAGTGTACTTTCAGCAGTAATTCCTCCCTCTGTTAGTTTTAAGTGGCTAATAACAGGATGTTTCAATAAAGATGCCTRGCATCTCTGCAGTGTCCTGAGGCATGGCTTTTGATTCACTTGAGGAATTGGTCCTTGGAGAGTCAATTTTAAGTCTCTAAAACAGAGACGCCTTATATAATTTAGAGAGGAAAATGGACACCCTCTTACACCACAGGCAAAAGGCTCTAAAAGAGGTTCTAGGTCAACCTCAGGTCAGAATAGAGTGTTTTCTGATGGAGGAAAATTCTCTGCTGACTTTGTCCATCTGCTCTGTTTTTGCAGGCTGATGTAGCCACAGCAGAATTGAATAGTCTAGTTTCTATATTCTGTCACTCTATCTATGCTGTGAAGCTTATATTGTGGTATTACTGCTTGACAAACAAAACGCTAGTATATGTTTCTTTGTAAAATGCATATAACAAGTTTTTGGTGTATTGTCCATATCAGCTGTTTCTCAGTCAATCATTATAAAAGCAGAGATTTRAATTAATTTAAAGAAACTGCTCTGGAAATTCCACGTCAGCAACAAGCTGCTAATGTAAGAATGAAAGAAAAATTCCATGTTGATAAATAGTTTAATGGAACAACAGTTTAATGTGCAACTACTGTCCTTTCAAGTYACCAAATCTCTGAAATTATAATATGCTTTATTTTCCTAGGTCACCATTCAGTCAAATAATAGCTATCTAACATGATCCTTGCAATTATTACCTTACGTATATTCTTGAACCAAATTCTTCCTCTGGGATTTAAAGAAAACATAGAGTCTCATTTGAGTCTGTCTTGTAATTCGGTTACATATTACACTTTCACAGTTATGCAAATTACCTTCAAGGAAAATTGATGTGCAGCAAAGGAAGCAATCTGAAAATTAAAATCCCGCCAAAGAGAAAATATTAAAAACATTAAAAATTCCTTTACATTTTTTGTTTAGTTAATCCCAAAAGGCATTAAGGCAGCATGTTCCACCTCAAAGGTCCTGATAGGATCATGTACTACTGAGCATAACTACAAGTGTGATGCTTTGAGCAGCCAGATAATGGTTTTTAATTGGCTCATCATTGCAGCTTCAGCCCAAAAGCACAGAAATGAATTTAGAACCAGTATTAACAGGTGATAATTAAATTATGGGTTCTGCATGCTTAATATATTGGAAGAAAGCAGATGAGGCAACTAAGATCACTAATGGTAATAATGGAAAACACTATCTACCTTAAGTAGTATTTTATACCACATTAGCAATGGTTGATTAGTGCTAAATCATAATGTAAATTTTATTTTTTTACTAAAGTATTTTTCATTTATTCTCTTCTATACCTGTGTATTTAGTGTGCATGCTAAATTAAGAATGCCCACTTAAACCATATGCCAAATGATCTAAAACTACATATTAAAAATATAATTCATTATGATGACCTTAGTAATTTATTTGTTCTCTCCTCCTTAACATTAAGGCATATGTAGGYTGAACAATGAATACAGTGAGCAACTGTTTTGGATCAAATAATTATAATAAAAATATTCATTGCTAAGCCAACAAGGTCTCTCAACTAGGTTTCACATTCCCACTTGATGAAGCAGAACTATCATCTGAACTCACCATTCCTATGACCCTAAGAAATGACACTGTGTTACAGACTAACCCTGCCCTTCCTTACAGCAACAGGAACAAACTTCTTTGGTGCCTCAGCCTCACTAGAACTACTAGCGCTGCCAACTCTTTCTTTCCCTTTGTAGCTGAGTGCTACATGTTCTTTATATACTCCTATATCTGCCTCTCCAACTTGAGCTCAGTAATCAGATTCCCACTCTATTAGATTCCTTCTTCCACAGTGTGCGTTATGAAGTGCTTTAGGAAATTTTGCTGTTCTGTAAAAATTCTTCACATTTGAGAAGTCTCTCATTTTCACTCCTTTTCTCCTTGAGCTGCAGTTTTGATCAGCACTTGTACCTTCCATGCTACTTTTCACCCTTCAGCCTCCATGTGAAACAATCTTCTTCAAAACCTAGCTGTTCATTCTCTGCTTCTTTCTATTTAATGTTTCTAGTACCTTTCATTTGGCTTGACATAGATGAATTTCCTTACTCACTTAAAAAAAAATCATGAATCTACGGAATGGAGCRGCCACACAGTTACTACAAAGCTTCCCATTACTGTTTGTGGATCTGGGAACATAAATTAAGTAAATAAAGCAATGCAGGAGAAAAAATGCAGCTGTAACCAGTTGTTTAGGCAGGTATGTATGTAACCAGATGCCTATGTATCTAAATCTTTAAATGAAAGCAACTATTATCCTTGAAGGATTGAAAAAATCTGTGGAGTATGGACCAGAAAGCTATCAGTGGTCCTCGGAGAATATATTCTACAACTCTTCTCAAAGGTGCACAGTTTCTTAATACATATTCTTGATTTCCTAAGCACTGAAGTTGAACTCAGTGCAAAATGAAGAAGTTGGAACTAAAGAGATGGACATGGCAATTCCAAATACAAAAATTGAAATATCAATGCAATTATCCACAAATCAAATGAGTATCTGACAGTATAGTCTGCCCTACTGTCATTAGTGGAAAACACCAATTAAGTGAGATAATGTGACTGAACAAAAGCTGAACAAAAATTAAACAATCAAAAAGGAAATAGTGACTCACTGAAAAATAGCACATTTCAAAACAGAAATCAAATTTTATATCCAAAGATTAAATAGTCYAACACCTGTGATTTTCCCTGAAAACAGAAAAACAAACACTCAAGCTTTAGGCAGCAGTGATGGAGACTAAAGATAGAAAAGATTTGAATCAAAATAAAGGTTTGTCAGATATTTGTACATGATTCAGACATGTTTGCATAAAATTCTATACGGCTATAGGCAGTAAAACACCCTCATGGCTATCGATTATTAAATCCACCTTCAGGAATTGTATGGCCAAGGTTTTACCAAGGATGAGCCTACTGATATTGCCTTATTTTAATACAGGTCATCCCATGGGAGTGCTCTAATACTTCTTTTACACACCGCCATTTACTGTACTTAGTCCACATACTTTGAGGACAAGCTATTTTGCTTCTGTTTTAGAGACTTTCATACTTTTTTATTGATAATATTTCTTATACATCTACCTACAAAGCTAGTTGATTTTATCATGAGCTCAACTTTATAGGTCTTAAAGGAAGAATAAAATGATAATGAATATATTTCAATAACTTGTGAAAATTATTAAAATATATTCCCTATAAGTCATGGTACTACAATTTTAACAACCAATAACTCAGAATAGAGCTATGATTGAAACAGAATTTTCAGCTCTATAGAATAAAGCATTCAATGGCTCACAAAGTACTGGGTCTTAGCACAGTCAGGAAGACAAAACTTGACAAAAGCATTTTAGATCTTTTTAAAAAGGTGTATGGTGCAGAGGAAAAAATACTCCCTGGGCAGCAATTTTTCTTCATTTTATAGGCTTATACTTCCAGATAATGCTGAGACCAAAACTAAATCAGTAGTGAGGACAGTGGAAGTGAGACAGTCAAAGGTGCATTGTAAATGAAATTTATCTCATAGCTACGCAGTTTGTCACATAAATGCCACTTTCAAATACATGATGAACGCACAGTTACATATTCCATGTGCTGACTGTTCTTTAAAAACACTGTAATACTCAATACTAAGACAGCATTTACTTCTGACGTGGTATTCAGTAGGGATAATTTATTCTAAAAAATATTTTTAAAAACTTTCAATAAGAATCAGCAAAAGCTTGGGAACAATGTCCATTAAACAATCTCCAGCTATCACTAAAGAAGTTATTCTGAAATTTCAGCAAGAGGACTAAAAGGTCTTTCAATGAAACCACTCAGCAGTCATTGCACCACTCACACACAGAGTAAATTTTATGTTACCGTAGTATTTTGTGGTCCAATATGAAGTAGTAGAATTATAGAGCCAGTAATACTTATCTTAAGTGACAGCAATACAGAATTCACTGAATCCTTCTGAAGTTCTCATGGATTTTGACAACAGTGTCATCTATACTACTGTACAGAAGTCATACCCAGTTGTTTCATGATTTTTAAAGTACACTTTTTTTATTATTTTGTCACAGTCTAAGTTTGCTAAATTGARGGCCTGCATGCAGGTCTCCAAAACTGAAAGTGTATAATGAAATTAAATACAGATAATTTTTTTACTAAATAAATAAATAAATAAGAAGTTAGGAGTTGTAGACTTCAGCGTGACCAAACCAAGGACAAACTAAGTGTCAAACAATGTTRACTGAAATTCAGTCACTTCCAAAGTCTAGCAAACTATGTTCCCTACCACTAACTGCAGCAACAGAATTTCAGGTTGGTCAGAAATTCATCTAATTGGACTGCCTGTTCAAAAAATGTATTTTTAAGTCAGAGTTAACTCTAGTGGAATACCATATTATGCCATACACACAATTTTCAAAGACTGAAAGCATCCAGGCAACTCCCTTTCTATTTACACAGATGTCAATGTAAACTTTATATTGGAAGCATGATTTGGCCCTTCATGAAAACAAAACCTGAGATGTTTCACTTGCCATTTCAGGACAGTAAGGTAACTGATGGGTGAGTATATCACCATGTATAAATCTGTTCCAAAACTCCTGTCCTTTTGACCTCTTTATAGGAGATTGCTCTCCCATAACGTGGTATGCAATCYTGCAAGGAATGCAGAGTTACCACAAGCCATGCCTCCAGGCACAGGGCTCCTGCTTAACGTAGTCAGTCCTGAGGTAGCAAGTACTGGAGCAAACTCAAATCCCAGGAAGAAGAGTTAGCAGCTAYGAAGAAATTAGAATAGCAAAGAAAGAAGAAGAGCTAAAATAAGCATTTATATAAACAGCTCCCTGGTAAAGTATCACAGRAGGAATTGGGTGATAGGCTTTTGTAGAGTCAATGGAACATGTTGTACACAGCAAATTACTTCCTCTGTGCAGCTTTTTACTTCAGCTGTTAATAATCGGAGGCACACACCCCTCTTCTATTGTATCCTAATGTTACTGTCATTGTTTTATAAAACAATGCCAGGCAGAAAATTTAACAGGCAAGGTTAATTTCAATAAAAGGTTTTATAAAATGATTCTAAAATAAAATCAAAGTTTTAATTATAAAACATTAAACAAATGGAAAATGAGGAATTCATATTTATGGAAAACAGAGATTGTAGTTAGTATGAAAAACCTTTACAAATTATTACGCTTATAAGTTTAGAAAGAGAGAATCCCTGGCAGCAAAACGTGTGAAGACAGAATGTTTATTTATTAGTGTTATTTTTAAAAGGATGTTCCAAGTCAAGCTCGACAGCTTGTTTACAGTGGGGTCCTGCCCAAAGGTGGCTTAAAAGATATTAAACAGGCATACAACCAGAATACCAGGTTACTGTACAAGATACAAGTTTGCCTGTGGCTTGATTTTACCGTGACAGCTCTGCCAATTTCCTATTTATTTTCAGGAAGTGCTAATCTGCCTCAGTTTTCCCACTCTCTAAAAAGGAATAGAAATGGAAGATAAAACTGTTTATTATAATAAACAGCATAYACACACATGTAAACACACATAAACATATATGTGAAAAAGTGAAATGAGTGAGACACAGTATCCATGCAGATCATTCCTCATTTTCAAAAAGTACTTTTAGACAAGACACAAGCAAAATTTTACGTCTCTGTAGGTAAACATACTAACACTTGTTAATTTTTTGAAGTGTATCTATGCAAAAAAAAAMCCCCAAGAATAATTTCAAATAGATKATTTTAAATGYAACATGGACAAGATAAATTTGTTGTACATGTGGTGCACAGAAGCACAACACTCAAAATAAACACTGCCCAACTCTGCACAGGTTCCCCCTGTGCAGAAGAAATTGTGTATCAGGATTTCTAAACCACCATGGCAGGATTTTCTCTTTTTCCTACTGTATATACATAGAGATACCACGGCTATGATGCACAATACAAACCCCTAAACATCCTGAAAATAAAATACACATACAAAGCAAAAGATGGAACAGATTAAAAGCTACGCATTAATGAATTTTTTGTACATAAAGACTAAACTGAAACATATCAAAGATGTACCCCAAATGACTTTTTGATCATCACTGAAATAAACAGAAATACACAGCTTTAACTGAGGCACCATCTAGGTCCTTGTAGGATTTTTTTTGTTGGTTTATTTTTGTTGCTGTTAGGTTCTTTGAAGTAGAATATAATTTACAATATTTAAAAAAGCATTACCAATTATTTTCCAAACAAGACCAGATTTATCCTCCCCCCTCAAATTACCAAAAACCTGGAAGTCTCAAGTTTAGAAAATGAATTTTTCATTCCAGATCAATTTATCAACATGACAGCCTCTACTCCAACAATAACAGAGCTTTCACAATTACCATTTTAATGTTGGTGTTTACAGGTAGAAGTCTTTCGTACCACACTAGAAGCTTACATTAAAAGCATAGCTTGACATGCCTCCATTTCAATAGTATGCTCGCATAATCTCCCTCTTTCCCGGCTTTTCTTGTTGCTGCTTCTAGATCACCAGTAGAGGGAATTGATCTAGATTAAAAATAACCCTATTAAAACATTTTTTTCCCTGTAACTTGGCTCAGTTCCCTGATCTGGCTCACTGCATGGCTGCGCAAATACTTCTACCAACATAACCAAGGAGCTACAAGAGCTGTGTAAGCCTGAACTCCAGCCAAAAACAATTAGATGTCAAACTACGGTCTATGTTTAAGCAGACAATTTTAATGTACTGGATGTGAAGGACGTTGGGATGTCTGTAAATGTTATGATTATATAGCTGACTGATAGCACTGATTTATGTTATTTGCTATAATAAGCGTATAGGAGGTTAATTCAAGAGGGTTATTTAAAAGGATAGGCACATCAACTTCAGATGGGCCCATTTAAGAAAACAGATGTCATTGAGTTTTGAAATTTTACAACTGTAAATGATTCAAATACAAACTTTTCAAATCTGGCTAATCTCTAATCTAGTCTACATCAGAAGAATCCCAGCAGCAAGGACTTGCACAGACCTTATAAAATGCCTGGCCTTCAGAGACAACACTAGGAGGCTGGCAGCAAACAACATCTGCATAGAAGGATACTGCCATCTCTAATACTTCTGGTGTGGTTTTTCCTGACCACAGCTCCAAAAATAAATAAACAAAATAAGTAAATAAATAAAAACATTGCCTAAATCTTACATGAGAAAGGAGATGGCAAATAATCATTCTTTATGAGGCTCCTGCAATGACATTTTGACAGCAACCCCTGCCTTACTAGATACCAAAGAATTCACAAAAAGAAGAGACTTGATCAATGTTGCTACCAGAGGAGAAACTCCTAGATTTTCCGTCTTCTTCTCCTTTCCACCTATTACTCTGAAATCAAACCCTCATCTGGAAAGACAAGACAGTGATGGAAATACCACCTCTGTCCCTGTTCTTGTTCCTCTCTTTACTTCCTTGGTGTGCACCTACTGTTGGGTCTAAATTGATGACAGGGGCAGTTTTGGAAGGGTTACCTGTAGAGCTCAGAGGCTTGGTTTCCCATTGCAGTTAGTGGTTAAGGACTTTAAGAAAACAATTAAGTCAGGCATCTGCTCCCCAAACCTGCCTCTGTGAATCTCTCTCTTTCCTGTGTTATGGAGAAAGACTAAAAATGCAATCTTCCAMAGAATGGATATCCACTAGTGATGTAGGACTGTGTTATCACTGTATCACTATGGAGTTCATTATAAAGCAAGAATAGTGAGATAGCTCACCAGCAGCTTAGCAGGCACAATTAAA
This sequence comes from Eudromia elegans, assembly GCA_003342815.1. Lineage (NCBI taxonomy): Eukaryota > Metazoa > Chordata > Aves > Tinamiformes > Tinamidae > Eudromia > Eudromia elegans. The sequence continues at coordinate 2,681,000 of PTEX01000068.1, forward strand.
ACTTAATTGAAAACAACCTCAGAGCCCAAACTATGAGCAAAGCACCAGGGACTCTGAAATGGAGATGACTGCAGCATCTCCTCTGCAGAGACCAACATGCAGCTGGTCTATGAATGATGGGCCGCTGAGGAGGTCGGTTTGGATGGTTGTGCAGCGAACAAGGTGTGAACCGGGCAAGCAGTTGAGTTCTGCAGACTCCTCAGCTGGATGGCTGTGCTCCAGAGTCCCCGAGGCAGCACGGCGGGGGCTCCATGGCGCTAACCCGACACGGGAGTCGCTGCAAGGCACTTGCCTCTCCAACTCCTCCTGGACAGTGTCACAGGGTAGCACTATCTCTACTCAGGTCACCCTTGATGGTCTTAAGTCTAGATATTAACTGCAATTGCTGTGTTGGCAGTGCACGGCAGAGATGGGTCTGAATGGAGTTTTCTTTCCTTTTGTAAATTCTCTCAGCAGCATGCTTTTGAAAGATGGTATTTCCTTAATCTCAAATGATCACAGGTAGTACATCTCTGTTAGTTTCAAACGCGAGAGCCAGGATTCATGACACCATAGTTTAATACTGCTCTTATCAGAAACCTGCAGAGATTAGAAACTCTAAGAAATATATTTGATGGACATTTTCAGGCTTTCTGGATTAGCTGGGAATTAAGCACCATTGACTTGCTTTCTTTGACAAGTCTTTTATAATTGGGCACAGATGGATGAAAATAAACTACAAACACAGTGAGGTTTTCTTTAATCATTAATTTTGCACTTAATTTGCCAGATGGCTTTGGTTTCTAGTGTAAACTTTATTTGCTGTTTGTCATTTTTAGTTTTTTTTTCTTTTTTTATTTAAAAAGTTCCCTTTCTCCTGAAAATCTTATTGTCTTGCTGTCTCTTACTAAAAGTTGAAGAAGATAAAGCTGTGCATTTTATTATCTTACTCTTAAATCTGTAAAGTATTTTAGCTTCCCTCCCAAGAAACAGAAGACTTATGCATTACCAGTGAAGATTTAATGTTGAAAGTTAATGTATGATAATGTTGGGTGCTGGAWGTTACGTTCCTCAGCCACATATAAAATACAACTCTAAAAGTAGTCTGACTTCAGAGGTGCACAAGGCATTCCTACATGTATGCTCTCTACATTTAGGAAAATGGGGCATTTTAATTAATTAATTAATTAAAATTAATTTACTTAAATAGCTTCTATTACTTYTCTTGACATGCCTTTCCTCCTCCTGCCCCATGTTTGCAGTTGCTGAATTCACATTGTGGCAACAATTCCATTCAAACTGGTTGAATAGAAAAATGGAAATATTCTTTTCAGAGAAAGGTGTTTCTGATGTCTGCACTTGCCTCCTGGCTAAAAATGAGTTAAGAAATCACATTTCATGACAACACATTTCCTTTTTTTTTTTTTGCTTATTTTTTGCATGAATAAAAGATGTGCCTTTACAAGTTTTTTAGTAGAAATAATTTTCTATAACTTGGCTAATAAGATGTTCTTTTTATTTTTTTGATTAAAATGGACATGACTGTAAAAATTACTGGAGAACGTTTCCTGATGTCAAGCTACATACATGAAACTTTCTTAGTCTTCGTGTATTATTTGCTCTGAGCTGGATGTTGCTGCACTTCCCCAGGCTGCTTCTGAGAGAACTGTGTTGGCCACTGCCAGTGATTGAAGCATGTAAAGAGCTTCCTGTCATAGGTAAAAGTAGTGAAATCCTTAAAAACTTCCCATAAGCAAAAACATTTAAGGAAATACTAAATTTGAACTTGGCATTTTGCTGAAATGGACTTCTCATTTGTGTTTATATTGGCTTTTTCTTTGTTTTGGTTTGTTTGTTTGTAGATTCTTCCTCCACTGAGACAGTAAGGAGGTTATATCTGCAGGTCATGGTTATGCTTCCTGCTGATATATTTGATATAACATTATTCCGAGTTGATGAATGAAGGCAGAGAGAAAAATGGAGAAAGTGCTAAACGGATATGAAATGGGATCCTCGAAAAACAGCCCCTGGCAATCAGAATAGGGCAGGGATGCGTGAACAGAAGAACAGGGTTATCTACTCTCATATGGCAAAAATTCTCAGGGGGCTCTGTGTCAACCTTTAAAAAACAAAACACAACAACAGCAGCAAGAAAGGAAGAGAGGAAAAAAATCTCCCATTTCTTTTCTGTTTGCAAATGTTAATTCTGTCTCCCATTACAGTAATSGATGTCTTTACAAGGACAAAGGGAAATGAATAAGAGGCAGAATTAGACATTCTCACACTTAAACAGCTACAAACCCTTATTTTTCAAGGAAAAGATATTTCAAGYTTCTTAATACATGGCATTTTGTTTAAATAACATAGGGAACAAAGCTGTTACAGCACATGCTGTGAGGCAGGATTCTTTTCACAGAATACAGGCAGCAAAATCATTTTGTAAAGCAGTCTACYTCACTGGGAATATGGGCAGCTCTGAAAGTAAGGATGAAGTCTGAACAGYATCAAAAATACAATGTGTGATTGCCGTGAGATTCCTGAAGCTTTTTCTACCAATTCCCTTTTGAGATGTGCTCATATTTTTAACATGAAAACAAACTCTCTTTGATGAGTTAGAATTACAAATACCAACCCAAGTTTCTATTGATTTTTACGCTATTCCTATCATTTTCAATTTCTTTTTGTCTACAAATAAAATCACAGTCAACGCCCCACAAATACAATCATTACTCCTACAGCTCCAATGGAATCATTCAAGTTAATGCTGCTGTCAGAATTTAAGAAACACATGAGAAGTTCACGACTGCTTAAAAAAAAAAGGAAAGAGTCACAAAAAGCTCTTTCATGCAGAACCCGAATGGTATCAGCAGTTACTTAAATTCTATTCAGACTGTCTGTGTCCTGCCAGAAATGTACAGGATTCTCTTAACATAAGTGGAAGCTCCACGTATAGCACTCAGAATATATTYGATTTTGGTGTCAGACTGCAACTGATGGCAAATGTTTAAATCACTGCAGTCTTATCTTATGCATTTATCTCAAAGTGTGTATAAATCAAGAATACTAAGTGTTGGGTTTGACACTTTGAAGAAAGGAATTAAAAGGGATAAAATAGAGACAACTGACTAAGTAGCTCGGCTTTTTTATTTAATTGAGAGAGAGAGAAAATTTGAGGCTCAGAGAACTAACAGAATTTTTGTTTGACTAATATTAGCTTTAAATAGAATGCGCTGTTAGCAATGGCATTTAAGAAAAGGGAAAAAACAGAGCTAGTGAGGCTTAAAAACAGCAAGGGAGTAGAATACGTTCCAGTAAGAAGGCATATGAATCACAGAGAACTGCTTTCTGTTATAGCAACAAGATCAATTAGATCTGCAACAGCTGAAAGCCATTAACTGCTGTTGGCTGCTGTTAGGGTAATGGTTTTCTTTCTTTTTTTTTTTTTTCTTTTTATGCTCTGTATTCTGGTGTCAGTTTATCACTTTACTACCCAAACAGTTCTGCCTGAAGCTCTAGTAATCTTAAATATAGAATTGTTAGGAACAAAGGAAAATCTCTCAGCATACAAATTGAAGTATTAAATATTACTAACCTGTTTATAGATTAAACACAGCTTCAGCTGCCAAAATTTTTCACTACAGTGTCATAGAAATGTCTTTGTTTTATGTTTTCATTTTTGTATTTTTCTGAGGCAGACACAGCCGCCTAATGTTAGTCATGTTAATTAATATCTAGCCAGACACAAAAGGAAAAAAAAATACAAGCAAAAAGAGCTTCCCTAAAATAGCCAGCAACAGCATCTCCTGTTTCTCTCATTTTATGGGAAATAAACCTAGTAAGTTAATGAAATTATTGTTCCACRTTTTTTTTTCTCCTGGATTCCTGTGCTGACCCCAAATTTCTCTAACTACATTCCTTTCTCTTTCAAATTAGCATCACATCATCGTCAGTAAACTGTCAGCTTTTTACATAATTTATCCACAGAACAATTCACTACTTTCTGATTTTCAGAAGAGAAAAATGATATACCTGATTTGTTCTTTTTTTTTTCCTCATGTTTTCATTTAAATATTCCTAACATTCAAAGCATTCAAAGTGACAGGCAGCCTCCTCCTAGATGAGGTTTGCTTTCTCTCRCTCATTAGTGGCCCAACCTCAGGCTGCACTTTTTCTGTAACTTATCGACTCTGCTTTCTCAGCATCTTCCTGGTGGCTGCTTTACAGGCTCTCAGATTGTTGGGTGGGAAATATCAGGAACACCACTGCTTACCCTGGGCTAAATTTAATGCCTCCCATATGAAAAGCCATGTAAGCAAATTATTTTCTTTCCTTTTTTTTCCTCTTGATAGCGGCAGGGGAGGGGGCAGGGGAAATGAAATGCCAGCAATGATTTATGTTTGCAGGGTTCAATTGAGAGATAAGCCTGTCTGCTCCAGACAGCGAGGTGTGGGAAGAGATGCACAAGATAGCACTCACCCCGCCAGCAACGCTTGCCTGGGCCTCTCACACGCCGTGTTGATCTAGCCCAGGTCTGCCCCAGCGCTGACCAAGGGGCAGCCTGGTGCCCCACTGAAGCCAGAGAGCGATGCCTTCTAGGACGCCTTGATGTGGGTACCGCAGGGCCCGCGCAGCCTCCAGCTCTGCAATAAATCCCCAGCGGCTGGTGGGGGCCCCAGCCTCCCTGTGCAGTCTTCCTGGGCTGCTGATGTCTACAGACCCTCCGCTATGACCCTCTCTTCATTATAGCAGTGATAAAAGACGGTTGCCCTCCCCATCTTCACCCTAACCTTTCTTGTACTGTTCTTTTGGCTCATTTGAGCTTTTTTTATGCCTGGGATGTGACCRTCTTCTGCAAACAGCTGAGATGTTACTTTCAAGCCCTTAAAGTATAAGGATTTGAAGGAAGATTCCTTTGGTCTCCCCTGTGCTCCCCAGTTTGGCTATTTGGATCATCAGACTATCCAATACCTTGCTTAAAGCTTTATGAAATTATGTTGCCAAGAGCTACTTGTAAAGAGAAAATCTGCAGCGAAGGTCTTACCCTTTTGATAGTGCCGGATAAACACTAAGCTTCATACAGAAACTAACTCACATTTCTTCACTTGTGCCTACTTACATTCAGACTTATCGGGCTACAACTTCATGCTTCAAAGTCACCTGGCTTGTGTTTGCATATTGGAGAGGAGAGCAATCAGGGAAAGTCCCTGTGCAACCAAGGCAGTGGCATGGAGAGGAAATCAATGTGAAGACAGAGAATAATGCAACCATCTATCTAAGGCCAAGATAAATATGGCATTTTGTTTGCACCCCACACGTACTGTTCAGTTAATTAATGAGGTACGCATTTACAATAACAAGCCTGGGGTGGAAGCAATGTTTGATTTTCTTTTTCTGCACAGCCACGGATCTAAAAAAAAAAAAAAAAAAAAAAAAAA
>PTEX01000068.1:2686439-2717864 GCA_003342815.1 Eudromia elegans
CAGGCTTCCCTCTCAAAACTTGTCCACACTGCACGAGCCAGTGCTGCGGGAAGGGAGCTGTGCTTGCTTCAGCACCAAAAGCATTAGGTATGATAATGTGGACTTAGGCTTGAGCTCTCTGGCATGAAACACAAGAGCATTCAGCTAGGAACAAGGTCCCCATTATCACAATCTGTATGCCTGAAACTAGACTACTAAGTACATGTTTAATATCCTCCTGAAGCACCCTGACTTCAAAATATAGCCTGCAGCTTAAGCTCATAAACACGCATCCCAGGGGCACTTGGAACCCCCCCAAGTGGTGATTTCTATCTTTTATGTGGTGCACTGAATAAGCACTTTTGTAGATTTTAAGTCTCAGAATTTTAAAGTAACAGCATCTCTATTTACAGAAACATCATAGATCATTTCAGTGATTCTCAGAAGTTATGTCTTTATTTGAGAGAGCTCCTGTCACTGAATTCAATACAGGAAAGAGAAAATATCAGACAGACAAATACTAACCAGATGCTTTGTGAAATGTTAAGAATTTCTCTGTATAAACTGCACAAAAGATAAGCAAGAAACTAGGTAAGCATGCAGAGATGGATAAGCAACAATTTCCCCCCATCCACCACATTTAGGGAGAGCTACAACTGATGTGCATAAGGACTTCAACAACTGCTTGTTTGTTTAAATGGGACCTCTTGATTGGGGGCAAAAAATTACACAGAAGATGTATTTCTCTCAAATAATGTAATATAAACCCCTGCATGTTTTTGCTCTAAAAAGGAATATATCTGTCTTATTTAATATTGAAGACTCAACATAAAAAACAACTTCAAGAATTACAAMCCTTTATATGCAGATTTCAGTAAACTGCAGTCCATGATTCAAAATAAATCTCCAAAAACTTAGCACAGATGTTACACATATGTTTTTATGCCTCTTTTTCTTAATGTAACTGAATTGAGCCTTTTATGAATTAATCTTGATCTTTTTCCATGTGCATCTGAAATCTAGAAGGCGATTTTTAAAATTCTGATGGTGGGAAGGCCTTTGAACAATATGAATTACTATGAAACAGCTGACAAATATATGCCTATAAATTACCGTCAAGCAGTAGATAAATCACTGTTAACTAATGCATATTGAAATATTCTTTTATGTTGTATCTACTAATTGGATATCTGAGTGAACAGCAATAAAAATACATAAAATTTACTGTATATATTGGCTCATGACAGCCTATTTTTAAATTAAAAGTTTTAATCTATTAAATCAGAACTGTTAAGAGATAGAAACATGAATCCCTAATACCCCAATACAAACTGATGTGGCTAAGTGAAATATTGGGTTCAGTTTCACTGCAGCTGAGAACAAAATACCAGTGTGCTTTAGGAGATGTGTGCTCACAGTGCAGAAGTATTCTGCTCTACAGTAAGTTGTTTAAGTGGAACTCTTTAATACAAGAACTAATCAGCTACTCAAATACCAATGACTGAAGTTTTAATAAAGGCTAATATTTTTCATCATATGTTAAACTTTAAATTGCTGGCTTATTTAAATCTAGGAAGGACATTGTATACATGAAGTTATTCCAGTTTTATTTAATTAAGGATAACATGATTTTTCATTTGCTAGCTCATAGCTAGCTCGTACTATGTTCTCTTGTAGCACTCATCCCCTTAAATATCCCTGTACTGCCTAAGAAATTTCAAAAATTCTTATTCTGTCATTACGAATAGCTTGAATATTACTTTTGGTTCCTAAAACAAGATAGATCTGCTCATCTTTTAAAACTGTCCTAAGCAGAGACAAATTATATGCTTGTGTTTATTTCTGAAACTATTTAGTGTGTATGTAATAGTGTTAAACACTTAATCTCAGTAGAATTATTAGGTGAGACTTTGGTATCAAGAAGATTCAATCCCTTAAGATACTTAGATACAAGATGAATAAAAGTGCTTTAATTTGCTTTTAGAAAATCCAAGAAAAGATACCATATTTTCCAAATTTCCATGAAAGAATAAGACATGAATCTATAACTATGTAGAAAAAATACCAACAAAAACGGATCAAGATAGACAAGTAGACAGACATATGCATACCTAACTATATAGTCTTCTATTGAACAATTGGACCTGCATTATTCTGTTTTAATAGATTTAATTTAAATAGATTTAATAGAAGATTTAATAGAAGAGATTTTTTCGAGCACTTCGATGAGCACTTTCTCTTTTTTTCCTTTTGGTTACCAGGAACTGAAGAATTTATTTTGGTAAAAACTAATTTAAGATTTGCAAGAGAGGTTATGACTCTGGATTGCTCAAAGTCAAATAAAAGATGTTATAAAGGCTGGGTCTCATAGGCTCTTTACCTTCTGTTCCGTCTCTAAGAGCATCCGTTGACTGAATAAATCTGGTTTGGTTGACTTTAATTAGCTATTCTATCTTACCATCAGGTTAAAATGAAATCTGCTTGGAGATTTGCGCAATTGACATCCTTCTGCATATTATGTTGAAAGGAGTGAAATAAGTCATGCTATCAAGGTGACAGAGAGAAGAGTGAATTGTAAGAAAATATTCCTTTTGCAAGATGAACACTGGGTGGAGCGGCCAACACTCCAGAGGGCTGCACTGTCATTTAGAGGGACCTGAAAAGGATGGAAAGTTGGACGGAGAGAAATCTCATGAGGTTCAACAAGGACAAGTGCAGGGTCCTGCACCTGGGCAGGAATAACCCCAGGCACCTCCCTGATATTTTCAATTTAAAACTAATCTTGGCAGAAAGTTCCTGCTTGGGCATATACGTAACTTTCAGCCAATACAGTGCTGACTCATATCACTGTATACTTCCTGTTTATGTTACTGGTACAGGATTTGATGTTAACCTGTACTGCACATAAAACAGGGAAATCACATTAAAGACTGGTAATTATAAATATAATAATTTCAGTTGGAAATTTGCATGAGAAGCAACAGTTAAAGAACAGCACCTAAATAAATATCATTTTCAGTAGTGTTATTATCTTGTTACTTTCACCTGCTCATATCTTTGAAATCTGTTTCTAATTGAAATGTAACACAGTGCTGAAGTTCTCCCTTCTCAAAGTGCATAAAAAAGAAATATTTATTTTGATTACTGTTCTGTTTATAGGATTTGAAAAACTACCTGCTGTCATAAAAGATTTCATAAATCCTAAACTTCAGGAGTTGTGTGAAATATCTTCATAGTAATGGAGTTTTGATTTGATGCTAYAATTTCACTTGTTGTTTCCAGATTAGTGTCTGAATTCATGAAATAGTCCCAATAATCCTCAGTGGACTTCACATCATGGTATCTAGAGCTTCTCTCTTTAGACTAGGAACACTATGCCAAGCTCATTTTAATGAATTCTTTGATTTGCCTGTTTCACAGAGGATTTCTTGAGGATAGGGGACTGGTGCAAGCGGGAACCACTGTTGTGAACCCTTTCTTTTCTTTGAGATGAAGCTTTTTCAGAGAAAAAGGTTTTGTTGAACTTTTGTAAAAAAAATGTTGACTCTGACTTCACATAACTGCTCCGGGATGTTTATTTTATATGGAGAGTGTTGGCTCAGCCCTTCATCCTTATTTCTCATGCACTCTGTCTTGGTATTATCATTTGATCTGTCCACTTCACACATAAAAATCCATATGAAAATTAAATAATTTCACTACTGATCACTTCAGTTAAGTTGGCATCTGAAATCAAGTACATCCATGCTCAAATAACTATAGCTTTAAGGAGAGAAAAGTGTTTTCTTGCATAGGAGCTTATACCAGTGTCTTGAACGGATTGCATTATACTATCAGATGGAGACTTTTCTAACAGTGTCAATTGCATCAAACCAAGTTTTGTTTTTGCTATTGAATAAAGCTTGGTAGTGGCAATATATTTTCCACCTTATGAYTGAAACAGTCACAATGGCAGAACTTTAAAGCATAAACCAGCCTTGAATCAGTGGGCTTTCCTATGAGTGAGATCAAAGCCACAAGCTCTTTCTTCTCTGTCCCCACCACACACCTCTTTTTATTTTGCTTGAAGGCTTTGTTCTAATAGTAGTAGTCAGCAGAAAGGCAAAATCGCCTGATGATTGCTCTGCTTTTAACAGATGACTCATCCTTTGATGAAGCTTGAGAGAAAAGGGCACTAGCTTTGCTTATGTCTTTACTGGAGTAGCTTCAGGCCTTGGTGAGTCAAGGCTCATGCGCTCAGAAACACAAGTCTGTAGCGTTTACCACTGCATTAGTAATGAACATGTTTTGCATCAACTAGCATGCATTCCTTCTTGAGGCATATATTTAAGCCATATTACTTCAGCAAACACTTGTTAATTGGAGGCAGTTAATTCTAGTCTCATTTCTTACCTTTTCCTTTATGTTTTAAAATACTTGGAAATAAAAGCTGTTTCAATGCTTCAGAGCTGTTCTGTATCACATATCAAATTGTTCCTTGTGTTATTGCATCAAATTTACGTCAGGGACACAGTTAAAATGGTTAGAAGCAAAAATATTCAATAACTTAAGCTAAAAAGCCTTCAACAAAAATATGCTGCAGCACATTTAATGCCACGATAGAACAAGATATTTGTTTTTTGTGCACTAGAGACACGAGATACAATTGGGTGAGGGAACAAATGTGCTGCAACGTTACAGCTCAACAAGCTGAGTTCTGTAATGTATGTGGGCACGCAGCACACAACTGCACCATTGCTCCCTTTACAAAGTCTACACCAGTTCAGATATAGTTATTAGGTTCATATAGTTTAAAATAGGGACCATAGCTTTTTACAATAAAAGGTATGCTTTTACTAATCAGGCTGTCATATGTTCAAATCACTTTTGTGATTTAGTTGCTTAATGTTAATGTTCCTTTTCAGATGTGTTCTCCACATAAGACAACAATAAAACAGAAAACAGAAATTGAGGGAAAAAGCTCTTACTTGTTCTAAGTTCCTATTATAGCACTTGATTTTTCAGGCCTCATACCTTCAGGATCCCATAAACCTTCTACAATTTCTACTATACCACCTATTCAATGATTTTAATCAAAATATAATTATATTGAGTGCATATTTTGATTGCAGTAGCCTTTTTGTGCACATCCACAAACTGTAGTGACCACATGATGCTTTTAAGTGTCCTCAGAGTATTTCAGTTGTTATTTTGGTTGTTAGTGAACTTTCTTTTTAAAGATAGCAAACAAAAAGCACATAATTTSTGGTCTAATTACTGAGAGTCTAATTATTATCTATATTTAGCAAAATCAGACAGTGAAGTCCTCAAACYTTTTTTATATAAAGCATTATTGGTAGAGAAGGTATTTATATGGTTGCCATTGTTACAGCACCATGGCATATGAAAATCATTAGGAATTTTACCTTTACAACAATCCTGCAACATAGGAAAGCTAATTATTCCCATTTCACATATAAGCAATTAAAGCACACAGAGACTAAACAACAAGCCAGAGTACAAAAGAACTTGGAACTGAACCTGTCTTCCAGATCATGTACTAATGCTCTAGCATCACACAGCCTAATTGCTTCTTTCTCTAGAGATGAATACACAACAGTCAACCCAACTGAAGGAGAACATTAGAAAGTTCAACACCAGAAATGATCTTTCACACAGAATGTATTCCTGATGTCTGTATTTTTGAGATTTAACAATTCTTCGATTAACTGCTTTTGCTCAATCAACTTATCYTCTTTCCCAACCATAACCCAAATCTACAAATAATGCCTACCAAAACTCTCTCAGCTCTGAATCCAAGTTGTAAACTGAGTATCTAATAACTTGGAAGGAGGATTTTTTTCAAATGCACAAATTGCAAGCTCAAGTTCTAAAAATATCCTTGCTAATTCCTTGATGAATGACTTCATGCTGTAAATTCATTTTGTTTACTTGCATGCAGTTTATCATTATCTAGATCACTTCGTTAGAATAGCCCATGCTGTTCATTTTTTATCACTCTCTCAATCTCTTGTGTGAATCACTTTGCATGCAACAATTTTATTTCTACCAACTTATTGATTAAAAGTGTTATGTAATATAGAGCGATGAAGTGATTCCAGCAAGACACTAGTAGAAATGATCGCTTGTTTACAGTTACACTGACATCTGTTTGCCAACTTGTAATCCAGTTAGTATGCCAGATTCATTCTACATCAGTCTCTTAAAATTAAAACACCAGACAGTATTAAGTCAAGCCTTAGAGAAGCCTATGTAAATTACACCAACAATATTACCTTTACCCATCAAAGTTGTAAAGTTATAAAGAAGGACAGCAGTTAAACAAATGCCGACTGATTTAAGTTATACCCCTCTCCCTCACTTCTATACCAAGAAAGTCATACTGGCATCCCACTATTCCACCTAGGACTGATGGCACTGACAAGCTGTAATCACTTCTTTAACTTTTGTTAACATTAAATATTAATTTACAGACAAGAGTAACACATAGAATTTAATCTAAATTAAAAGTAAGGAAAAAAGATCCAAGGAAGAGCTTGCTGGACTGAAGAATGCCTGATTTTGAGTTAGTTTCCCTGTTTCTCCAAGAACTTACGATATGTCTCACACAGGGACGACAGGGCAAGATTTCAACACCGTCCATCTGTGAGATACTGAGAAGGGAGCTGCTTGACAAAACAAGAACTTGAGCAATGCAGAACCAGAAGTCTTTTTATTTCAGCAGACAGACAGACAACAGATTAAAGAAATAAAATCTCCTAAACTACTGCACCAAGCACATATATAAATACAATTATTGCAAATTATACAAAGATCAGAAGTTTCAAAGATTTCAAACAGCTATTTTTCAGCTATTTTTCTTGCTTTCTTCTGTTTTGGTCCATGTCATCAAAGCTATTTCTGATGCAGCATTTGTTAAAACCGTGTGGGGAGTTGTTTGAGGAGGGAAGAAAAAGGACAAAGAGTAGGAAAGCGGTAAGAAAGGAAACACCAGCTTTAGTCCTTTGTTCACATGGAAGCTGAAATTGTTAATGCAACACCTCCAAGGTCAGGCTTCAAGAGCTTTGGTTACATGCTGACTAGTGTCTCTGTCCAGGAACTTGAAAAGCACTCTCTCGGCAGCTGCAGAAGGCAGGGTAACGCTGCTTAAACTTGGATGTGCGCCATGGCTTCAATTGAGGGTCAGACTTCCTCCAACCTATGTTTTTTCCAACTTTTAGTGATCAAATTCTCACTGCTTGTAATCACAATCCTAGGCTTTTTAAAATTCCTTATGGTACAGTGCAATTACCTTAACCTCCATGTTCTGTTCTCCCCCTTGCCAAGACATCAGTGTCTGCCGCCACCCCTTCAGGAGAAACACAGCACCTAGCCGCAGTCACCTCACATCCATCATATCTGCCTTAAAATCTCAAAGAAGCTGGGGATGCTCTGTGGTGGTGAAGCAGAATTTCCTTCTGCAACAAAACAGTATTATTATTATAAGCTTGCTCAAGCTGAGCAACTTCAAATGACAAAACCCAGAGGTGCAATTTACTCTTTTCAAGCACAGTGCACCGATTCTGGCAACCTTGTTTACTCTCTGTCCTGAATCATATTTCCCTGCTTTTATGAACATGGTCACTAAATCAAGATTCCTGTATGAAGCAACCCAAAGCAAGAATAGTTCTACTCTGTATTTAATTATCTACATCCTTACACATCAGATTTCTAGTTACAACCGGGGCATAGAAAACCCAGATAAAACTTCCTAGAAAACTCTATAGAATAATGTTACATCTTGACTTCCTTCAAATTAAGTATGCATAAAAACATATATTACCCAGGAATCCATCTATATAGGAAAAAAAAAAAAGTCTTAACTTGATAAACCAAAGGTAAATATTTAGAACGATATGTTTATAAGGAAGGAACTATATGCTTAAGCACACAGTTCTCCTCCTTCAGATTCTTACCACAGAAAAGAGGATGCACTGGATGTAAGGTGATATTTGGCTAGACTTAGATTTACTGAATGGATTTCAGCTTGCTTAATTTGAAAAGCAGATTTAGGTSCTGCTTTCGCCCACCTATTAATATTGAGAACATCTTCTGGTTATTGCAGTTAGGCTCCACAATGTCTTCAAAGCATTACAACTACACTATCTCGTCTGTCTTACCAATAAAAGAATCACAACCAATTTGTTTTTAAACTAAAATGCAACAAAAACATTACTAATGCTAAGCTTAAAATGAACCAACTTACTGCTGCCTGATGTTTTCAGCTAATGGTTGCTGTGAACACCACTTCAGACTAATGTGAAAGAGACGTTGCAGCTAATAGATTCTGCCTGCTTCTCTCCCTTCTGCTTCTCTTCCCACTTGCTTGTCATTTATTTAATTGGTGCACATCTCTTCTTTCCACACAGCAAGCCCTTACAAAATTAATAAGCAAATTGTAAAAAAATATGGAAGCGTTATTTGAAAGCATGTTCTAACAAAAATGTTAACAGCATTAAATTTACTGTATACAATTCAAATACAGATTTTTTTTTTCCTTAACTTCAAAACAGGAAATGCCAGAAGCTGAAAATTAATAAAAATACGTCTTCTATACTACAGAACCTATTCTGTAATACTTGGAGTTCCTGCTACTCCACACACAATATAYATCAAAACAAGTTTAGGGTCCTTTTGTCTTTCATCCTTTACTTGCGCCAGTCTTAAAACAGATACAAAAAGGTACAATATTGCCTTAATATAACTTGATACATTTGCTGCAACTACTTAGAGGACCGAGAATTGAGAATGCCCGGCTGCTGCGCTAGGAGCCTCTCCAAAWCAGGTTGCCTAGCTGTTGATGTCAGTCGTATCCCTCTTGGTCCTCACGCAAACAGCACAGAGGGAGAATGACAAAGAGAGAAGGGGAGAGACAGAGAACTGCATGTATCATCAGTACCTCGTCAAAATGTAAATTGGCTATTTACATTTATTGGCCATTTACCATTAACACTGTGARTGTACGGCTCTGCAGAGAGGAAGAAAAATGACAACCATCCAATAATCTAGTAATAATAACGTAAGTTACCATTTGTTAGCAGTAATAGTCTTATCTRTTCAATTTATAACTAATGCCAACAACAATCATTTAATATTTTGAAGTGAAGAATTCTATTAAGAAGATGCAGTTACGYACAGAATGAAGCGGGCTCTGCATTCACAAATTAATGCTTCCCTTTGGAACTAAACATCAAGGGTTGTCCTCCAAACAAGGACAGATCTGATGGGGTGACCGAGGGGCCCATACTCCACATGCTTTACTTATATCCCCATCCGTACCACAGATGCTCCCTTCTCTGTACAACCCCAATACGATGAAAGTGCATCTATTTCTATTGAAAAGAAAAGCTAATTTTTTCTTTTGTACAGAGTCTTTCATCTATTTGTAGCACTAAAAACAAAGAACATAAAATCAGCCATTCCAAAAAGAGTACCAATATGAAATGTATTTTATTCTTTGTGTCTGCATTTGCCCATAATTCAGATATTATTACTGCACCTCCTCTAGGGTGCCTGGGCAGAATCTGAAGTGTCCAAGCAGCCCTAGGAAACTCTGGAATAACTACACACACCTTAAACTAAATAGTTATTGTTTTAAAGGCAAATTTAAAGAAAATGAAATCTATTTCTATTTACAAATTTTATATCAATACTCTAAGTCTCAAACCCATACTTGTTGTAYGTAGTCTCTTTCCACCAAAAGGTCAAACTTAAGTGCCAAGTAAGTACTCAAAAAAAAAAAGACTTGCAGAATTGAAATCTAAATAATGCAATAAATGACAACAGAATGAGTATTGAGCACTTTGCTAGACATCAGGAAAGAAAAATCCATCTAATTTAGTAACTATAGATTTTTGAGAATTTACAATGGCCATATGTATATATTTACACTTTTATCAGGCTGGAAAGGTCTTGATTTGACTATTTGTGCTACTGCTTATAAAGATGGCAATTTTCAATATATAATCACAGAATTTAACAAACACGCAGAAATTGTTTCCTTCAAACATCTGAAATGACAGAACATATTAGAACATTAAATACATTATCTAAAGCAAATTACTACTTAAATGTTAAGCTAAT
This sequence comes from Eudromia elegans, assembly GCA_003342815.1. NCBI lineage: Eukaryota > Metazoa > Chordata > Aves > Tinamiformes > Tinamidae > Eudromia > Eudromia elegans. The sequence goes on from PTEX01000068.1 coordinate 2,696,541, forward strand.
GAGAGAGTCAAAATACTGGAACATTATAATCTCATCACAAATCAGATCACAATGTATCTTGGCTAATTAGCAACAGAAAAGCAGTAGTAAATTACTTGTGTTTCTTTTTGGTCACTTACTCTGCTTTCAGCATATTCTGAATACTTCTAAATATGAAACCACCACTTCYTATTAATACAGAATAGCTAAAGCACCACATTTCCATCGTTTTTTAAGTGTTGAGCACACTCCTATTCTAATCACATCACGGGAAAGACTTTACTCAAAGCAGAAGGAACTTTCTGACGAGTCGGAACTGACAGGGAATCCTCCCTGCACTAACACAGGTATAGGTCTTGAGGTCTCTTAACAGCAACACTGCAAAGAGGAAAGACCTGGGGCCTCAGGCTTCCCCGCAGCTTGGGAGAGGCAAAGTCTGGCACTRGGCCAGACGCCAGTGGACACCCCTCCTTGTGGGGCACCAGAGGAACTGTGGTTGGGAGTACAGCAAACTAAAGCGGTGCAAGACACACTGCTTATCCTCCTTCTCCCGCCCTCCTCAACATGGCATAAAACCCCAAAGTACAAGCGATATAAAACCACAGACACACCTAGAACCCTTAAAATATGTATGCATGCATGTGCATAGGAGGTTTGAATCAACACTAAACTACGACATCTCAAAACAAAGAAGAAACAGAAATGAGAAGTGCCAAGTAGAGCTCCCATGTGGGCAACTTGCATTCAGCCCCAAGTCCCCTATTTTTACTGTCAATACCAGGGCTTGCACCACTGCTTCCATCTGTATTGAATGAAGGGGGCCTTCTGCCTGTTAGCTCACGGTCAGGAGGGCTTGAGCACACCTAAGTGCTGGCCCAAATGTGGTGGCACCATAACTTAACTTTCCAAGAACCATCTTGTAAAGTTGAGCCCAAACTCAAGTACCTCTGCTTTATTCAATGTTCAGATCTGGGATACAGCAGATAGATCTACTGTGATGCTGGTAGGGGATTTTGTTTGTTTTTATCTTTTTTCTTTTCCTCTCTCTTCCCCAAGAACATTCCACTTTCCTCATACCACCCTAAAATACAGATTTGCAAATCAAATTGTAACTAAATTTTTGTAGTTTTGTGTAAGGCAAATCTGGGAGATAATCTGGGAGTTTCATCTCCAGTATTTGTCACATGTAGGCATCTCTCTCATGGTGCAGCTGCAGATTAGTATGACCATCTGATTACCATCCTGTTTGATCAGATTTTTAAGACTTGAATGTTTATTGCTTTTCATAGGATAGCACAGAAAAGGAGGCAGTATTCCTGCCACAAAAACAAACAAACAAAACCCCAAAATGCACAATCCTGTTTCCTGCTGCGACATTTACCCACAAACACTTGTGCGCAGTTAGGGATGAAAGGCGCTGAGCAAGACCTTGTGGTGAGGTTGATGGCTATAAATGAGTAACATTTGATCCTGATGCTGGGAAAAAATAGCTGAGAATTTTATATTAATTATTCAGACCCTACAAAGTAAATAACAGGTCAGAGATACATACTTCTTGCACAGACAAAGTATTATTTAATTGAGCATGGGTGTGTTCAGAAGAACAACGTTATTAAAAAGTCTAGAGAGAGTGGGTGTGGTACAGAAACAGCAAGACAAAATGTTTTCACTTTCTACCACAACTCACTTTCTACACTGTTCTGCTTCATGTCCTTTTCTACAGCGCTGCTTGCTGCAAGATTCATTCTCCAGGCACAAAGCCTCCTACCCCAAGAGGCTCTCTAGGTCCCCACACCAGGGTGGATATGGGCGAAAGAGCAACATAGATGATTACTGCTTTTCTGCTACGGGAATGGAAACACTTTACCAGGTTGACTYAGAGCATCTAAACTCCTTCCAGTGCAGGCTTGCTCCCTTCCCCCCACTTTATACTCAGACCCCCCAGATGCAATAAGTAAGTCATAATGGAAACCAGAAACACACTCAGTTATCAACTCAGAGTGAAAACTGCTGTCTAAAACTAATCATCAGCCCTAATTACCAAGGCAAGACTTGCCATCCTCCTGCYGGTTAGCTCTCATTTACTGTGACTTTGAATGTTTGTTTGCTTTTCTGTTTTGTTTTCCTGATTGATTTCTATTGTCAGTCACTTCCAGCCAAAGCACCCCAAGTCTCCAAGGCAGGCTTATTTTTTTCTCCCTGGAGAAGAAGGCTCAGGAACCCCAGAACATACCACACACATCTGTAAATGATAAAAACAAGCTTTCAAAGAGTTAGAGCAGCTGATGGGAAATGAATGGTGGATCAAGTACTCTGAAGAGGTGAGCAGAGCTGCAAGCAGGGCAGGATTTAGAGCAGTGTAGCAGCAAATACTTGTTTGGTGCTTTTAAGCTGTGCTGGGCGAGGTCTGGTTGCCCCAATTGCAAAGGCCTTCCCTGATGAAGGGCTCATTGTGCCTGTGCTGGGAGCCACAGAGGCAGGGGAAGTAGGAGCTCAGCAGTTCAGACAAGGAGCACAGGGCTCCACACGGGACTCATTCCCTGCTGGGAGAGAGGAAATCCAGCATTCCATAAACTGGAGTCTTTTGCCAACCCTCCRAGTAGGGACACTTGGCATAGGGGAAGGCAGCCATTCTAGCAGCTCAGAGGATGGTGCTGGGAAGCAGCACCTCACAGAGATCAGAGGGAAGAGGCACCTGGTGACACACTGAGAAGGCAATAGCACAGCAGGATGATTAAAGGAATTAGTCTTCACATAAATAATACACAATTGGATTAAAGTAATATATCAATAACACTTGGGTTCTGTTTGAGCAAATTTTCAAAGCTGAGGACTTGMGAGCAATTTTTTTTTAAACATAATTTACATGCCACTAATGCACATAAAGTTCCGCATAATATTTAAGAGAAAGCACCAACAYAAATTTGAAAAAAAAGAAACCAAACACATTTCCTCCCATTTATTAAGTTCTATTTTCTATATTAATTTATTGGGGCATAGAACTTAAGAGTAAGTTCCTTTTACTAGGGGAAGATGCAAGAGTTAGTAAGTCTCCGCTCAGGAGTTTCTCTCATCTCCCCTCAAGCTGCAGAGATGGAGAGACTTTTATGCTCATTGATATTATTTATTATCGTCTCAAAAAAAAAAAAAAAAAAAAAAAAGGAAAATCAAGGATACAACCTATAGCAGCATGTTTTTCAATTGTGGGTACCTAAAAGATTTGATGTAGATGGCAGAGCACCTCAAAGCCCTCCCTGGCGAATGCTAGTGGGAATGGGACTGGGTTCCCTCTATCTCCCTGCCCTCCTTGGGCCCTGTGTTGCTCCCTGCAGTTAGGCTACATAGGCAGCAGCTCCTGAGGAAAGTCAAGGCAAATGATCCTGACAGTCACTGGTTGGACAGTGAGGAGCCAAATGCCCTCAAAGAGTTCCAAAACCTGGGACTGTTTGATTCACCCATGGTCCTATTTTACATGTGGGAGCTAAAGGACAAGTGAGTATCCTAATGCATTAAAAATTTGCAAAGCATAAAAATGAGGTTAGGTTTTATGCAAGGAATGCTTTTCAAGAATAACATTCAGCCATTTCAGAAGTGTCTAAACCTTCTCAGAACTATTTAACTGACTCCTGTGTTGCAGACAGGCCCTTTTCTYTGCCCCAAGGAAGTCTCAAGGAGTGCAATTTCTTATTAAAACAGGAGATTGCTCTTTCAGAAACAGAAGGCCTTGGCTAACAAGCCTAGGACATTTTGGTTTAAATAATGTATCAGTTACAGGCAGATAAAGAACCATTGCCTACCCATGTCTCATCTCCAAAACCAAAAAAAGCACTTGTAGTGTGAAATCCAAAGCAACTTTCTTGTTTCCTCAGAAGGAAAAAATTAAAATAAAAATAAAAAAGGACAGCTTTGTTTGGGAAAAGGCAGTTTTGCTTGAGAAAACACAACACCAAGAAATCATTCTTGGGTCGGGAAAAATAGTTTTTAAGCTTTGGCAGTTTGGAAAAACTTTAAACATTATAGTAAACACAGAGGATGAAAATGAAGAAAAAATCCCTGACTTGCAGCCTTTTGTGCATTCTCAGTACTTGCTTTTCTTCTACCCAGAGCAGGAGAGCCTTCAGAGGATGAACAGCAGTGCCTGAAACCATGGAAACTGTAGTTTGCCTCTTTTTCTTTAGAGTTGGGTAACAGGCCTTGACTGAAATCTGTTTTCCACAAGGTTTTGCAATTAGCAAAGTGGAGTATGAATGCAGCAAGTTAGAGAGCAGAAATAAACAACATTTCATATTTCATCCTAAGAGTTTGAGTTATTCTGAAAAATGTTTTCAGAGCTACCATTTGAGACTGAAAATATGGGTTATCTGATTTTCTGACCAAGACTTCTTGGAATGTAGAAGGGAAGCAGGAAAAAGAGTTGTACTGATATGGCAGAGGTGCTTTGCAAGACAATTTATATACCTATTTTTTTTCAATATTTATTATTTGAAATAAGACTTTTATTGAGAGATTACATAGAAATCATCCAATTCCTCAGAGAAAAACACAAGCAAAATGACRGAAAAGAGGACTTAAGGACAAGGCCTTTCAAGACAAAAATCATTCCCAAATATCGACTAGACTTTTCCTCCTTCCATCCTTGCAGAARTAGGTTACATAGAATGAAATACTAGAGAAAAGACAAGTATCAGATATGTAGTAGTGCTGTAGCAAACAAAAAGGTTTTTAGTGCTTAAAATTACAAACAAATCCTCCATCAACTTCTGCACCAACTCCTATGTTAAATTTTGCAGCAATGAATACACAGAGGACAGAGGCCCATTATGATCCTCAGAGTACTAGCATGTATTACACAGCTTCATGTGCCTTCTCTTTGCACCTTGTGCTTTGCCATTGATGAGTGAAGCGGCAGTTTGCTACACAGCAGCCAACAGGAAAGATTTAGCTACAGAAACCATAAAAAAAATCAATTTTCTTGCCATGATGAGCGTATAAGACACACCCATGCACTGATGTTGTCATACTGAACAACTTAGCCTGCCTCTCTTACATTTTTTCATACACTGTTGACTTGGTTAATAAAAGGGCTGTTCTTTTGTTTGTCATGGTATCAMAGTGTCTATGAGGTCCTATAAATTCTCCAGAATAACAAGAGTAAAGGGCATAATAGTAGAGAGAAAATCAGCTCGTCATTTCCTTCCAGGACCTTCTGCTAACACTGTGCAACTCTTGTTTCTGTGGACAAGACTGCAGTTTTCTTTCCCAAGAACAGGCAATTTGTAAATGTGTAATTTGGTTAGCCACTAGTTCCRATGCATGGATCCAGGAAAAAGAAAGAGGCAAAGTGGAGAAAGCACCTTCTAGCAGCTATGCAGTAGCTCCTACAAGGCAGTAGACAAGGCAATTCAGCAATATGGCCTATCTATAACGTCACGACTTCTCCTCCACTAAGGTATGTGGCGTCYCATACAAGACATTTGTCCCCATTGTCTCCAATCTAAGTATCATGCCTTCTGTTTCCAATATTAAAGTCTCCTTGAAACTTCTTCCTAGCCCCTTAGTAAATTCACAGCAAAAAGAGAAACTATATTTGTGGTAACAAAATTATGAAGCTATTGCTTCATTGAAGGAAGGAAAAAAGAAAAATTCTCAMAAAGCTGGCATTTTGCTGAAAGTCAAATGAATGACGGTAGCTCTTTTTAAGAAGCTCTGTAGGAGCAGGTTTATAAGCCTTACCAATTTGAAMGTTTATCTTGAATTATGGCAAAATCCAGCAAAAAGCTCATCTATGTGCAGAAGCCAAATGCAAACAAAATCATACACTGAATCCTAAAATGATTTAATTTCCTGACACAGGCAGAGCAGTTGAGCTTGTCTGCCAAACATCTTATGTATAACTCTTAAGTTTAGCATGAGGTATTAGCACACCAGTGTTGTATTAAAGAATGTTTGGATTCTACACCATGTTCATTAGACGTTCCTGTCTCTCATCTCTGCTAGAAAAGGGGCGTTAATCAATAAATCCTAACATTCATCTAACATAGAGGAAAAACATTTGGCTGAAGACTAAGAGAACTGAGTCTGTAATTAGGAGTGAGAAACTTTCACACCATACTGAATGGATGCAGGAATGAACAGAGCAAGAATTCCAGGGCAAGGAGAGGACTGTGTTACACCAACCCTCAGGATTTGTAAAAGTTGCAGTAACATTATCTTTCGATATGTACACACATTAGCATCAGATTTATAGACCTTTTGGCCTCTTGGAATAAATAGGTTGCAATTCAGTAAACAAACACTTTCAATATCAATTGATGTAAGTGCACAAGTTTGGATTTTATCATTTTTACATCTAGCAAGCTCAAACAGACACTGATAATTAGGCAACAAAACACTTAATTTCCCTTTTATTTTAAAAAACAGCAGTATCTTAAGGAGAAAAAAAAATCACAGATTCAAAGTATCTGCAAAGAGCCAGGAACAAGAGAGATTTTTACATTTAAACACTGACCTACTTCCTATTATAGCTCTCTCCATAGCTGAAGAACGCACAGTGCTTTAGTTGAACCCAAATGCTATGGCATATGCTTCTGTAGACAAATAAAATGCTGACAGGCAAAGCAGTAAACCAAATCATGCCACTTTTCCTCCTGTGAAAGCCCTTTAAGCATTGGTATTACATTATGCACTAGGATAATGACWGAATACTTTATAAATGGGACAGAAAGTCAATTATTCTACACATTCACTGTCACAAGAAAGAGTGCAAGATCAATGTGCCTATAACCTATTTTATAAATACTTTAACAAAACACACACACACAGAAGAGAATTAAATTCTTGGCTTTACAGTGCTATATACACTTTATACACTTTTTTATACACTTTACAGTGCTATATAATATCTAGGATCACCACTATGCCCTTTAGCTAAGTAGACGTTCTCAAGACTCTTTTTCCTGAAAAATTACAGCCAACATTTAAAGTTAGAGTTGAATATATTTAGTAAATAAACTTACCAGAGGGAGGTTTTATATTAGCCTTCTAAAAATACTCTCTGCTAAATATTTTTGTCATGTACTTAAATTTCACTGAGCACACTTATGAGCAATTGCCTATCAATACATTGTCTAAGAACACAGCACTGTATAGTAGAAATATAGTTTATCACTGCAAAAGACAATATAGTCAAAATATTCTCTAAATAATATGAGAAAGATTTATGAAGTTAAATATATTAATAGTTCTTTAAAAAATGCAGTACCCTTTGTTGATGCATCTTATTACATCTGCCCTCAGTCTTACATATGAAGAAAGTAAGAGGTAGCATAAAATTCTAGTAAATGTCTGTAATAACCAAGGCAAGAGAGCTGAAAAAAATGTTTTCAAAATATTTTAAATAATATAAAAGAAWAAATCCATATGCATGCAAATTAATACATTTTAAGAAAATCAATTAAATGTTATTGAAGTTCTTGGCAGTGAAAGATGTGCTAGCAATTTCAGACATACTTTCACTTCAGTGGTACGGTTGGTACAACACGAACACTTCCCTCTAACGACACAAGAATAAATTCATACCTTTTCCAAAGGTTGGTAAAAGCCAGAGTGGATTATTGATAGAGCAACCTTCTCTTATGGAAGTACAAGTAGACCCCAAGCAYGAAAAATGGTCACAAGAGCATATGAAATCCCAGACTATATTAGTAATTTTATGCTCTTATATCAATAATTAAAAATGCAAATTTGCAGAACTTACTTTTTTATCTGCACAGCTAGTGAAATATAATTAGAGAGGCATACTTAAAAAGCATTGGTGACAATGACTAGGTAATTTGTTGTTATACTTTCAGAGTTTAATTAATAAAATTAACTTCAACCTCATCTGCTTCAGTATTCACTAACTGTATTCACTGTAAGATAAGCTTTGAGAACAGAGAAGCACGGAGATTGCATCTGAAAAATCTTCCTCTCATTGAGATTATGCCAACTCAGTAGAACAAAGAGCTAGAGAGTCTAGCAGGATCCAACATTGGATCAGCAAGGAAGTCTTTGTTAGAGCTCCTTGTTTTTATGAACATGTACTGAGAGMTTTGTAAACAAACTTTAAATACTAAGCATCAACCTAATATAAATAAACTTCCATCTATTTAGAAAAAAATTTTAAAAAGTAAAATTGTTTAAGGGTTTATTTTTAAAGTTATTTTAAAAGGGATAGACATCAGAACATCCTTCTATCATCATAAGGAAGGGAAGTCTAATACTAAGGGAATCAAGYTGTTTGCTTTATTTTGAGTTCCTTAATTCTTCTTTTCCAAACTTAACTAAAGCCACTAGAGTTCAACTGTTCAGCAGTAATTGACTTAAAACATCCAGAGAAAGTAACAATTAAAAAGGTACAAAGGGTTTTCTGCTGTATAAATATATTAAAGTAGGTAAATATGAAGTCTGAATAAATGAATTTTTAATAYATTCTCTCTTTGAAAAACATTTTTATTCTGTATATATAAGCATCACAAAGTGTTTATGAAAACAACTGTTTTGGAAAGTAAATAAGACACTGGCAAAGAGAATGTTGTGCCCTACTTTTGTGGCTGATGTGAAGTTGAGAATTCACTCATATCCTTGCGGTTTTATTCCTTCAGCTCAAGTGTTGGGGTGTGTGAAATAAAGTGTAATCTTCAGGGAAACATTGTATTTTAATGTCTTATTTCAGYGCACATAATATCCAGAGTGAAAATACTGACGGACAATGCCATGTAATGACATATGTCAACCATGGGAGGGAAGTTTTATAATGCAGTCATGAGGAAATCTAGCTTTGGTTTCTGGCTCTCATACAATTTTTCTCTATGTGACAAATCATTTTATCTGCCTAAATTGCTTTTCCCACAATTTAAATGCGGATAATATTTGTTTACTTTTTCAGATATTGTGAACATTAATTTATCCATACTTGGGAAGGCATTTTAAATTCCTAAAAATTGAGGWCTCTATTGGACTTCAACATAAAGCTGACCTGAGCTCTGGGAATATTTCTCTTAAAGAGCAAGCAATCGGCCTSAAATACATTTATCTCAATTTGGCACCCCTTTCATGCCACGTCTGCCACAACTCATAACAGGAAATGCTTATTTTTGGYACACAGGCTTCAGCAATACTACCCTTACTAGTCTCATATTTAGACATATCAGAAATGCTTTAAATCTATTGTACCAGTGCTGGATTAAGTTTATTGAGTCTTAGCAGCCACTAGCACAAACACAGCAAAACTTTTTAGCATCTGAAGCATCTGCCATGCTACCACCAATTGCTGCTTCATCCCCACAGCCCCAAAGCTCCCTGCTCTTTTTTCTATCTGGTAAAGTCTATAGACTCTGGCATAACTGCCCAGATGTTTGATACCACTCTCTTGCTATTGCCGCAACTACAGACAGTAAAAATAAAAAAGCTCCCACAGATGAAGGTTAAATGGATTAAGAGAAAAAGTAAATCCACACATATATAATATGTGGCACACCACAGAAACAGAACCTGGGAATTATCCTTAATAATTTTTTTAAAAAAAGAAAAAAACCAAACACACACAACGCAGAGGTCTCTGGATTCCCTCAGGATTAAGTAGACCATGAAGGCACAACTACACGCATACCCCATTAGCCAAAAGGATGATGAATTGGCTCATAAAACCATAAATAAGTTATGAGTAACTGAGCTCTCAAGAAAATACAGATTAAAATGATGACCTTTGAAACACAGAAGAAACCCAGTTTAACAGCTGCTGAAGTGTAGGAAGCATCCTGAGGAGGGGCTTGCTGTTAAGGAGAAAAAATTACAGAATCTGATAGTATGAGTGACCATGCCAGTTCCCTCAACATCACAGTTAGGTGCTGCTAAGGAAACAGTTTGAGCCCAGGTTAATTTTTTTCTAAATAATTTAAAAAACCAAACCAACCAACCAACCAAAACCTCYTTATAACCATTTTATAATCCTAGCAGGAATCCAGGGAGTCCTAAGAAAAGTATTCATCATTCAGATAGTGATTCCACTGTTTATTTAGAAGGTATAATGAATCTGCTCAGATTGTATACCTATACAAGAGATATTACATGAACTTAGTTTGGAAAGTGAAATTAACGTCTGAATTATTTAGGAAGGACTCTCTTGTTCTAGTAAAGAAAGAACTGAAATACTTATTATTATAGTCTTTACAGAAAATACGTGGTTCTGAAAACAAAACTTACACCTCAATTGAAATTTCAAGCTCTTTTTTTCCCTTCCTATCAAGCAATTTTAGCAAAAGTGATATAATTAGTGGTATTTCATTGCCTTGAACAGCTTTGTTTTTGTCACTGCTTAAGAGTTCATAACTGGGGCAGATCAGCTTGTGTTCCCCTGTTTGTTTGTCTACATCCRTGGCTGAAGACGAGATAAGAAAAACAGCCATAGTTCAGTTCAGCCAAGGCATGAATTTAAACAAGTTTGCTATGATGTATGGGTTTAAAAACTACAGCTGCTATTCAGTATTATCACTAAAATACGAAATGTAAAGAAGTGTCAAGAGAACAAAGTGCTAACAAAAAAAAAAAAAAAAGGACAATTCTGGTGCAAATCCAGTGCTGTTAAATTACCGAGTGGTAATAATGACATAGAGGCTGTCACCTGCTGCTGTTTTATGCTCTGAAAATGAAAACAATTAATTTTAAATTAGAAACTGATGTTCCAGCCACTAAAGGCTTGAAAATAGACAAGTCATAAAAAAAGCAAGGCAGAAGTGTCAGCAAACACAGGATCCTAGAAGCTGCGGCTGCTGCTTTAGGAGAACAACGTCATTTCCTCGGAAGGAAATAAGTCACAAGTAGCAGAGGTGTCACAAGTCAGGCACTAATAGATGTTACTACAACCTATGATTAGGACTATGGTCTGGACTGACAGACTAGGAAACAACCAATCCCTTTYCTGATCTTTAGAGCTGAGGGAGATCCTGAGCACTCAGCAGGACAACTTGACTCAAAAAGGTCTAGAGTTGAGCCCCAACCGAAAGCATGGCCACGCAATTCGGTTAGCTTTGTTTTGGTCTACAGCAAGGGCCTACAAATCCCTAACACAGCATTGCTTAAGCTGTTATTTAACTGAAAAATATCTGGAATTGTGCGTTATATATTAGGTGCATTACACTAATAGTAATATTTAATTACTATTTTGGGTTTGAGGGGCAGGAACATACCTCTAGGGTACACTGATTGAAACCAGTGCTACCTGTGCAGCAATTGGCACTAGAAAGTGATAATCATTCAGAAGATTCATTCATTCAGGGGAGCAGAATTCTGTGAGATTTCTTTTTGCCTTAAAATATCACCAAAGATCTCTAACATTATCAAAACTAAAAGATAGCTGCACACCTACCTCCACTCTAAACAGTCTTTATAAGAGYCTCTATATGATTTATTTATTGCACTTAGCATAATTTGATGGGACAACTTTTCTAAAGGAAAAGGTAGCATATCCTGCAATGTGCTGGGAAGCAGCAGTATCAATRCAACTTGAACTAACCTGCATACATCCGTCCTGGAGGAAACCTGCCTAGGGGAGCCACATAACAGTGCAGGTGGGCTAGGACCTGATCATAAAAGCTAGGGGGAAGAGGATTCAGGTTAGGAAACACATTTTACCTCACACTTTATCGGTCTTGCTCTTCCACTATGTTTTCTACTGTTTTTCTCTATCCTCAATAATAACTGTTGATGTTATTCTCGTTGAGCAAGACGACGACAGAGGAATCTAAAATCCTAAWTTTTTTTATTTTCCACTCTTGGATTCTGAGCAAGGCAAGAAATTCTCCTTTTATTTTAGTAAAGTAGAATTTATATAAAACAAACATTTATTTTAGATTCCTTAATCCACACATAGAAGAATTCCAAAGCACATTCTTTGTGTTACAAAGGAAATCAAGTAATTTGGAGAAAATAAAACTACACTGTTGCATTATGAAGAGGGGTTGGATGGGGAAAGAATGATGGGTAGGAGGAATTAACCTTCAAAATTCCTTCATTAAATTACCTGCTTATCAAGAGCCATTTACACCCACATATTGCAAGGTCAAAACAAACCCTCTATGATTAAAATATTTTTAACTCTTTCTAAAAGTTTCTAATTCCTTAGGGATTCTTTAAAAAATTCAAGTTGTTTCTGGCTTTAAGAGCTGTATATGCTGGCTGTTTATGTTTTGTGATACAGAGAAAAATAAGAATCTAGTTGTTTATCAAAACTAGAAAAAAGTATCATTATTTTATTACTTCCCTTCAGTAGAGTATATTTATCTGACAAAGTCTACATTGCTGAGTTTTTGTTTCTTAACTTAAGTTTCTTAACTTAAAAATGTTTCAATTGTTTTCTTTATACATCAACCACTAAAATCTTATACTCAATACAAATATAGAAAATCCTTATACAGACAAGACAGAAGGAAAAAAAGCTCATGAAAATAGTTCAGTTTTAGGCTTTGATTATTCAAATAACTTACAGATTTTTGAATCAGTGGTAAAAAAAAAATARCAACTACATTTTAGGTTGTTAGAACAAACTCCTAAACAATGATAAGGTTTCTGAGTGCATGAGCCCRTGATACCATCAGTTGAGAATCTGAYGACTCAGAGCACTGTCAATTTTGTTTGTCGACACTGTTCAGCTTAGTACCCTATGTCAAAACTTGCAAGCAGTTTATCTGCAGTAAGCATGAGAAATACTACCTTTAGTATTCAAAAAATAATTGCTATGCCTAATTTTAGTATTCAAAAATAATTGCTATGCCTAAACTTGCCTATGCCTAGGCAAAAACGTAAGCTTTCGAACTCACTGTAGTATTTCTGATTACTTAAAATCAATCCTACAGCAGGAGGCAATATCAATTTGCTACCTAAAACAGAACAGCTTGCATGAAAGGCTCTTTATGTCCTTTACAACACAGGGKCTGGGCTAAGCCACCACAGTGACTGTTGCCTTGTCCCAAACGCATTTGCCAAACAGTTCCCTCCCTGCTGTATTGAAGTGGATGAAGGAGCCTGGCTGCTTCACTGTCTGCTGCCATGCCAAGCAGCAGGCACACGAAAATCCAACTCTCTGCAAGTACTTCCCTGTATGAGTTATTTCTTGTTTCCCCCCATAGCCAACCTAGCAGAGATCTAGCAAAGAATCTGCAACACACAAAGCATTGTCTCCCTCCTCCCTGGTCAGGCCAGAAAAGAGAATTATTTTAACTCATGTCAAGGAGATGTGGACAAAAAAACAAGACTCTTTTCTCTCGCAGCACAGAGGATTCTGCCCGTTTCCCCGTTTCTGTTACACTGGCTCCAAACCATACCTGTTAGGGGCTTAGGTGTAGCTTCCTTTTTTTTTTTTTTTTTTAATTCTGTGTGAAAAAAAAAGAACACAGAACCTGGTAGCAGCCTCTTAACCTTTCTGTAAGAGTATGCTCACCCCTCAGGCTGCACAACGTGAGCCTCACTGAATATACACTGCACTGAAATATGTGCTAACTCTCTTCTATGCATAGTCTTTTACTGCAGCTGGAATACAGGAGAAAGCCAAAGAAAACCATTCTTAAAACCTGCATATTTCTTTCAGCTGCTGATTTTCCTGACAGTTATGAAATAAATACATCACTATCCTCTTTGTGTTCAGCCTTCCCAATTATGCATATAGACAATTATACACTTCTTTTTTCCTGSTATCTCACCATCATCCGTATTGGACCAATTTAATGGGGAAAGGSAAGGTTGCTGCAATAATAGAGATGGGGAAGATGGTCAGATAATGGGTATGAATTKAATAGTCTCCTTTTCACTCTCTTCCCATCCTTAGCATACCTAGGTGTAAACACACACACACTTTCTTTCCTCTCAGGCACACATACACGCTGTCACTCTCTTCTAATCTTCGGTTCTCTTACAAAATAAAATGTCATATATTTTTCACTAAATATTATAGAAAGAAACTTACCTTTCTACAGCTACTTTTCCCTGTGAATATCATCCTCCACAGCAATACACATACAAATTATGAAAGTCTTCAAAGTAAAGATTCTTCCTGCTCCTCTTACAGCTCTGATTTGCATTCTGCCTTTCATCGTCTCTAGCTTCTGCCAGTGTCAACAATGATTGAGTGGCTGTTGAAATATTAATGCTTTCATCTTCCTTTCCGTTTCAGTCTTCCGAACTGATGTAAAAATGAGATCACAGCCCAATACTGTAGGTGACATGTATGACATAAGCTGTCATGTCCTCCAATTCCCTACTTYGGCATTTGAGCACTGTGTCCTTTGGAAGAGCTTCTCCATCTTGATTGCACACTGAAGCCTCCCTTCCTASGGGGAGGGACGGCAGGCAGGAAGGACAAATTCTTTAAGTTAATGTCTGAATAACTCCCTCACTCTTTGCACATCATCTCTGGATAAACCCACCACCAAACTTATCTATCATTTCTCAAAGACCACTTGAAGTTTGCCATCCTTTTAGATACTTTGCATTCATCTGACTAAATCAAAATCGCTGCCCTATCTCTTCAAACCTCTGCCAGCTCATATCTAGGCACTAGCTCAATCTCCTTCCCTCATCTCTGCAAGGCTATGCTCACCCTGTGTCACCCGCAGCCTGCTGTCACGCAAGTGCATCTTTAAAGCAATGTTTTTAACTTGGATCTTCTAGTTCTTTGTATTTGAACTGTATCTCATCATTTTCTTTGACAGTGTCCCAGGACTTACATTTTCCCACTCTTCACTAAGCAGACTTACATCCAGGATCCGATCATCTCACAGGCCTTCACAGCACCTCCTATTTCTCTGACCTATTTCCTCCTTGTGTCCTCAGCAGAGCACCACCRCATTCACATCTGCTCTGACTGCACCTGCACAGAGCAGTTTCCTAAAGCCTTTGAATCAAGATGTAACCGTCTTTGCAAGTTCCTCCCCACTGACACCTGCTTCTTCATCTTCTCAAAGGCGCCCTATTTGTCTTCATTTCCTGACCCATTTTCAGCTGATCATTGTTCATTTTTATCAGCTCTCACCTCCAATTGGCCAACATTACTTACTCCTTCATCTCCCTATCATTCACCTGAAGAATTTCTAAGTGCTGCTGCCTAGGGGAGCTAGTCCGTGACAAATTTACCTAGCACTGTGGTAAAGTAAGTAATACTAATTCCTCTGCATTCATTGTGGATTACATTGGAGGTGTAATATAACAAATATCAACCTAATAAAGTTGAACTGTGAGAATTCCAAGCTTCTTCYCATATCCTGACAAAACTTCACCTATTTTTTTTAATATATATTCTCGTATTCCAAGCAATTACAGTAATCATAATTAATTAAGCCTTCTACTTCTCTCTTGCTTCATAAGCAGGTTGCTGTGTTTGCCTAGGTGACAGCCTGTGCTGGATGAGTTCATTAAACCTGACTCATTCACTCACCCAAACACTGGCTCCAGTGTGAGTTAGCTTTTATTATGAAGTCCTTTCAACTGAAATAAAGACAAATTGCTTTCAATTAAAAATCAGTAATGCATGATGTAAGAGTAAATATTTTAATACAATTCTTATTCTTACATCTAACAGCCTATAACCTTCCAGTAGGTTGTCTGCTTACATCAGGTTACGGCTGCATGCGTACAGAGTTATTTTGAAATCTTTTAAAAATCTTCAAAACATATTCTACCGCACTGCCTGCAGCACCATATCCAGAGCTCTCCTTCCTCTCACTCTTAACTTCTTTTATCTCTTCTCCATTACAATCCAAGTAAATTCACATCTTTGCATAAGGCAATGCCGGTAGTAATCCTCTCATTTGTTATCTAATGCCTAGATTATTGTAATTCACCTTATTTAAGGGTGAGTCACAAATACAACCACTTTTGTAGATTGCCTTTCTTTGTAGTAAGCCTTAACTACCTATTTTCCTCTAGATCCCACTGTTTCTCATTTGCCAAACCTTAGACCAAGTGCACTTATTTTCAAAGCCCTCAGTAGACCAGACACTAGTTATTACCCTACCTATTCCTACTAAAAGAAAGTATATTTTTATTTTCACAAAAATAAAACATTTTTTTTCAGCAGAATAGCTAACAAAACTGGGACAGGGTCTGGGACAGCGAAATAGGATAATCACAGCCAAGAGAGTCTGGAACAAACTTTTAAGTCAAAAGAATGCTTAGTTTCAAAGCATAAGAGAAGACTATTCCTCAAAGTTCAGCTTTCCTAGAAAGTACACCAAAGGGAATACTATCTAATTTTTACTTACAAAATAATACATCAAAAAGACACTCAGAACTGGGGAAGCCACTATTCCACAGGCAAAGCTGCTGATGTTCCAAATCTGCTTAAACTTCACTATGAAAGCAGAAGGTATTTTAAGTGATTTGATGCTGCCTGCTGCCAAAGAGTTATCGTGGTGATGCAGCAGCTCACACAGACTCCAGAACTGATTGCTCTGAAGTTACCACTAAGATTTTAGTTTCTTTATCAAAACAAATTTTGCTTGTCTCAAAAAATGGTTTTGTTTTCAATTACAACTTTAAAATAGAAATCAGTATCTTAATCAAGAAACCTACTTGTCCCATTGCCAAAGCATAAGAGGATTAATCATCTTCGTTCACGTGCCCCACTTTGGTTTTGGTCAGAACCAGGAGAGTTAATAGTATCTTTGGGCATAAACAGGGAGCACATGACAGTTCTAAATAGATGTTCTAAATAGATGTTCTAAAAGACAGCTCACGTATGACCTTATTTGCGTCTAAGAGCCTGATGCATTCAGCTGATTTAACAGTGTTACAACAAACAACAGGGATAATTCCCTGCTTTGTCTTAGGTAGAATAAGTTGGCAGCTATCTAAAGAATGAATCACACTCTTTTCAGCATTACATTTTGAAGCTGAACAAGTGCAGCTAGCATGACTGAACTTTCTCTACCCTTTTTAAAAGTCTTTTTAAAATACAGTAAACATTTCTAAATGAATAATTAACATTATAGTTAATAGGTCTGWTTTTCCTAGTTACTTGTATTTTCAGAAGTGTATGATCTATATGCTTAACTATAAAAGTGGAACTAAAGAAAGGACTGCCCTCGTTATTAAAACTATGTACCATAATGAGCCAGTTACAGAAATCAAGAATTTACACTTCCAATTTGAGGACAAAAAAATACCCATAAGAGYGATTTATCAGTTTACATGAATCTATGCTATTTCTTAAAAATGAAAAACAAATGAAAGAAAAGTAGAAAAATAAACTAATGCAATAGATTCCAGACTTCTGTGAAGTTGCTGAAACTAAATACAAATAAAATTAAATTTATATTACCAGTGAAATAAGAATTACCTCCCATTGCTCTAGCAGACCTAAAAATAGGCTAARTGAGATTGGCAGCTGTGTATAAGACCCATTTAATTTCCACAAAAGCTTTTAAATGATTTCTTACAATTAGATTTCTTGCAGTAAGAAATCAATATTACCAATATTACCAACCTAACAGTAAAATAGTTGGGTGAAAAGCAAAAAAAAAAAAAAAAAAAAAAGGTTTAAAAATGGTTTAAGGCATATTAATAAAGCGTTTTTCACTGATAAAACCATTTGTTTAGAATTGCTAACCTACCAGTCAAACTTGTATCGAAGAATGGATGTACTTGGCCAGCAAACAAAAATTTTTTTTTGTTCTCAAATTCTATTTTCACATCTGCTTATTAGGACTTGACTCCGAGTGAATTAATTATTATTAAGGAACCACACACACAGTGTATCCAGTCCTATTAATAATATCTTTTAAAACAAGCCTTCAGGTATCTTGGCAAGCATGGCTAAATTAGTATTTAATATTTCTTTCCTGAACTAATTAGGATGAGCACACAGTATGAAATACAGGATTTGTAAAAATATTTTTCTTATGAAATTGCACATAATTATAGTCTTTTTTCAAGTATGTGTACCTTTTAATATAGCACTTAATCTCTATTATCTGCTATGAAAAAACTGAAATAAAAGTAGGACTGACAAAGCTTTCCTTGTACCAATGAGCTGAAAAAGCCTCCTTAGTATTTAATTTAGTATTCTCTAGGTATTTGTTACTATGAAAACACATACTTACAGAATATGAAAGTAGCACTGAATTGGAGATTGTATACAAGTTTTCCATACATTACTCAATACAGTTGAACGTGTCWGTAATTTTTAGCCTCACCAAGTAGCTCTGGGTTTGTTGCAATAAATTTGACCTGCCTGATTCCTTCTTTCCTTGATATATATCATAAATAATATAATAATGTTGGCTAATTGCCCCTTCATTATACCCATTTTTAAATCAAAACATATCTTCACTGAATARAATGCATTCACTTTATGACAAAGTAGAATAGCCACTATGGCTATAAAAATGTGCCCTACCTCTGTACTTTTTCTTTCATTTTTCCCTTCCTTTTATCCATCTGACAGGCCATCTGCCAGCTGAGCTTTGTAGCAGACTACCTATAACCCTCAAAGTCAAATCACTCCCCAGGGGTATTGCACAAGCAACCATTTTTCTCCAACACAAACATTTCCTGCTTCAATAAGGACTATACAAGTCCTCAAGGAAGCACTTGTTGAGAGCAAGATCCACTTCACAGAGAGATTTTGGCAATGAAAGTAGAAAATGTGCTACCACATACAAGAATGATTTTATAGGGAATAGACTGATGAAAGATGAGAGATAAACATGCAAAAATAGGAAAAAAATGGTATTTTCAATGAAAAATTATTTTTCCCTTATTAATAATGTGACTGATATCTTGGGATAAACATTTGCCAGTTATAAATACCAACAAACAGAAAATTAAATAAAGTGGCAAGAAATAGAATAAGCATGGGGGAAGGAAATGCTGCTCCTTCTGCTCCCAGTCTTAGACTATCTTGGGTGAGGGAGAGAAAAAGGCAAAAGAAAGCAGCATCAGCAGCACAAAAGAAGAAAATAACTTTAAAAAAATGCAGAAATCATCTACTTGTCATTTTTGCAACAGATTCTGTAAACCTAATTGAATTCTCTGTTCTGTAAAAACAGAACAAGTAAAAATAGATGCTAGAAAGCAGCCACAACAAAAGTGAATCCAAATAATCATTTCATGTAAAATCAATGGATATGCTTTACAAATTAAACCACTGAGAAATAAGCAGGGATGATTTATGATCAAATAGTTGGTCCTCCTAGAATACATGAGATAGCATCTTTTTGGAGGCGGGGAGGTGGAGCTGAACTTTCCCAATGACTATTTGCAACTAATAGAAGATATTTGTAGATCATATCAGTGCCTCATCCAGGCTGTCAATACCCCACTGTATGCTGATATCTCACAGCTGGTTCATTACTTTAAACTAATCCGGAGGAGTGAACTTGACATTAGATTTTATTGCTGCTATCAATTTGACAGCAATGTATCTGACAGTAATACTTCTATTAGGTTTTTACACATTCTGTAAACTATGCTCTCTTCCTCTATTCCAAGGTATTTCATTAAAGCTTTCAATATTTGATGATCATAAACCATAATAATYGGAAAAGTCAAATGCTCAAAATAAACTTCAGCCAGTAGTTACTTTTTGTGTTACTCCTGCTCTTTCTCTTGCCAAATTTTTCTAGGCTAACTTCCTTACATGTTCTTCTTACTTTTGACAGTAAGTTGAGTCTGTTTCTTAAAAATAACGAAGAGCAAAAAAAAAAAAGACATTCTTCTTTCACATAGATGTCTGAAAGTTGGCACTCTGAGTAACTGCAGAAGGTCCATTAATTCCCAGCTACRCAGAGTTCCAAACAACACATGGCATCATCGTGTTTTAATGATTCAAAGTACCTCAGTCAGAGCTACTGTTCACAGGCAGTTTAAAAAGGAGCTTGTAAGCTTCTGAAAAGATGGCAAAGAGGATGTAGCTTCCCACATTAAGTGCTGTACAGATAGTCTAAACACGCTCTCGTATTTGTATACATGCAATACCTCCTGGTCAATTTTAGTATTTGTTATGTCATTTCAATGTAAATAGGATACTTCTTGAAGACCATCAGCATTCTGCTCTGCTTCTGCTCACACCAACAAAATGCCAAGACTAGACCTCAATCAAGCAAATACTTTCTACAGCTTCTACTCAAACCAAATCTCCTAAATTACCAGCTTGTTCCACATTAAGTGAGAGATTATGTCCCATTGTGCAAGACAACAAAATAAAGGTTAGTGATATTGGAAATCAAATAGGTTAAGTTTGTTCTGCCCCTCAAAGCAAGAATCAAGGCAGCTAATATACATGGCAAAACAGATCTGGGAATTTCATCTCACGCACAAAAGTTACCAATTCAAGCAAAACAACAGTCTGCCAAATGCATTCAAAAATGGAACATGACTCTCAGGTTACCAAGATTAGGTTACCAGTTAGCAGGGTCCTTTTTTTCCCTTAACCACCCACAAAACTTGCACTGTTGTCAATACGACCAGGGAAAGTAGTTTGAGCACATTCCCATCTATCAATTKAGTAGGAGCGGAAAAGCAGACATCTTGAGCCAGGATCCTTTTTCTAACAGTGGCCAGAAGGACTGTCCACAGAGGGATACTACCCTACAGTCAGTGTATATACATATATACAAATCCATATATATATACACACACACACACATTCCGGTCCTGTTCACTTTATTCATTAACGACCTGGATGACGGGATGGAGTGCTCCCTCAGCAAGTTTGCTGATGATACCAAACTGGGAGGAATAGCTGATAGCCCTGAGGGCTGCGCTGCCATCCAGAGGGACCTGGACAGACTGGACAGGTGGGCAGCGAGTAACCTCATGAAGTTCAACAAGGGCAAGTGTAGGGTCCTGCACCTGGGGAGGAATAACCCTAGACACACCTAGAGGCTGGGGACCGACCTCCTGGAGAGCAGCCCCACAGAGAGGGACCTGGGCGTCATGGTGGATGACACGGTGACCACGAGGCAGCAGTGTGCCCTCGTGGCCAAGAAGGCCAATGGGATCTTGGGGTGCATTAAGCAGAGCGTCACCAGCAGGTCGAGGGAGGTGATTCTGCCCCTCTACTCAGCCCTGGTGAGGCCGCACCTCGAGTACTGCGTGCAGTTCTGGGCTCCCCAGTGCAGGAAGGACGTGGAGCTGCTAGAGAGAGTCCAGCGCAGGGCTACAAAGATGATTAGGGGGCCTGGAACATCTGCCCTATGAGCAAAGGCTGAGAGAGCTGGGCCTCTTCAGCCTGGAAAAGAGAAGGCTGAGAGGGGACCTGATTAATGTATATAAATATCTCAAGAMAGGGAGTGAGGAGGAGGGGGSYKGSCYYYT
>PTEX01000068.1:2717885-2735576 GCA_003342815.1 Eudromia elegans
AACTAGRGGAARCRGCCACAAATTGAGGCACCAAAAGTTCCACAGGAACTTGAGRAAGAATTTCTTAACAGTGARGSTGACAGAGCCCTGGAACAGGCTGCCCAGAGAGGTGGTGGAGTCTCCTTCTCTGGAGATCTTCCAAACCCRCCYGGRCAYCACCCTGTGCCMCATGCTCTAGGAGACCCTGCRTGTGCAGGGGGGTTGGACTAGATGACCTCTAGMGGTCCCTTCCAACCTTAAGCATTCTATGATTYTRTGATATATGAATGATACTGCTTTCAAGGCTTCTGTTTCTGCAGTCTGAGTACCTTCMGAGGCAAACRCTGTTTCTACATCCRTCAAAGACGTGGAAAATTTCTTGCCTATGCATTTCTCTGGTCTCTCCTTGATTCCATGTGAAATTTTAATGTTCACAGCATCTGCCACAAGGGTCTTYCATAGCTTGAATGGCTTCTGTGAAGCCCTTCTAAATGAGGTAGCTGCTGATTTCTTTTGACACTCCTTAATTCTTACATTCAAAAAGATTGAGTACAATMATTTCCTTTATGAAAGTGTTTCATGCCTTTCCAGAATGCTTTAGAGAAATTAGAAATTGACTTAAATTCACAAATAACAAGGCACATCATCAATCACCTGAAGAATCTATATGTCTAGAAAYGCAAATAATTAAAAGTTGTATTTCATAAACTGGTATATTCAAAGTTTTGATTTCTCTTAAAATAACCTAAATAAACAAGTCAACGYTACTGATGTCACAGAAATCACAAGGAACTCTGAAATAGGTAATTCRTAGCGGTGAAAATTACTGGGTTTATAATAGAAAACTCTTAAGGTAATCAAAATAAAATTCTCTACAACAGAAAATCTGATAAGCAAGGAAGTATCAATCTTCTCAGTGCATGGAAAAAAACAAAGCTAAGTGATTCTTTAGCTTTTTTTTTCCAATTTCATTATTCTTATGCCAATTAAATAAAATTATTATTATTGCTACTCTGCAAGCTAGTATAATAGACTGTCTCTGTTATATTAATTTTGTATAACAGAGGATAAAGCCTTCTCAGTTCTGATCACACTTCTGATTRTGAAACCCACTTCAAATAGCCTCAGAAACCCAAATATGAATATAAACAAATTATTTCACTTCTTTTAGGTCATGATCTCCAATTTAGATATGTTAGAAATGAGTAGTGCTTTCATAAAAGTTTTTGGGTTTTTTTAAATGCAAGCTATGCAAGCTACTGCTCTTACCCTAGGCAAATTGAAACCTTAAAAACATTTCAAAATGCATAGTAAAGCACAGATATATTTTTCCATCTGGTGAATGTRAAAAGAAATTAAGCTAAGTTTCAAAACTGGAGAGTGACATAGAAAGAAAACAGCATAGGGTTAATATYGATGYAGAGAGCACATTGTAGGTGAACAARGATGTGAAAAACTGAGACTATCCAAACTACAAGTAATTGCATAATGGATTCATTGTTGACTTATTAAATTATTTATTTGCTTTCCACTGAAAGCACGGATGCTACCTCATTATTAGGAAAGTAAAGAGACAAGCAGCACACAACATCAGTTGATTATATTTTATACATCCAATTGCATTCTTTACACAAATAYAGACTGCCTAATTGGCTAATTCACTACACCTCAACATGCCACTGCCACAAAGCGGATCAACAGCAACATTCTCAGCAACTGCTTGACAGGAAACACAGGACAGGCTGCAGATGAAGCATTAATCACTTCAATTTATTCTTTCATTCTGTATGTACTATGGGGAAACAGTTAGGAAGCGCCATAAAACCTTCAGAGATACTTTCATAATACAACTTCTAACTTGCATGATAAACAGCACTCCCTCTTCCAACTTAAAACTGCCAAGGCAGGTTTTTGAACYTGCCTTGAAATTATGCTTTGAAGTACTAGTATTTATTTGCTGTACATTCTGCACATGACAGCCCATCTTTCCTATAAGATTGCAAATACATGCACATACACACAAGTGTATGCATATCAGTGAAAGAGGGAAAAATATTAGCAAGAGGATCTTAAGTATTGAAATAATTATGAACTAGATAAATAAATAAGAACTAAGAACATTTTATGACAGCAAATAACTTKATGGCATGTTGGTGTGACCGCAGGCACCCTATAAAGGGCAGCAAAGAAACAACTGAAGGCAGTAAAGACATGATGCATTTCCCTGGCAGAGGCAAAATGAGAAAGCCAGTTGTCGATATAGCAGTTCTAGTTTGCCTAGTTCACACCGGCTTTGTCTAACATATTTCCAAATTTGTTTACTTGCTCATCATTTTTGATGAGGGAAGAGTAGCGTGTTGCCGCCAACTAGGAGTCATTAAATTGTGAGAATGTGMATGCCTGAACACAAATCAGTGCCACTCTGTGACAGCACAGTTCCAAGCAAATGAAATAATTGGAATTTTGCAGTTTATCCACCTCTTTTCCCTATTTTGATTAGTACYCTTCCAGTATATGCAATGTGAACTGGAATGTTTCTAATGCCTGCTGAACATGCATAGTCTTTTTACTTGCATTTTTTATTTTTAATTACATTATTTTTCCTGCAAATAAAAGGGTTRGTCTTTTGTTGAAAGTAAAATAACTAATAATATAAAATGGCAAGACACCAGAAAGTGAGGAAGACCATTTGATGCACATGAGTTATCAAGTAAGAATCCATATCTAATAAAAGATTAACGGTAAATTCCTGATAAAAGTCCAGCTACATAGAGATTAATGATTGAGCTTCAGTGTATTTAGTTGGAATGGTTGGTAATGAACTCATTCATAACACTCTGCCCACCACCTATCTTAGATATTATCAGTTCCACTGGAAAACAGAGCTATGTTTACACATTGGCTTCTGAAGTTTATAGCCTGGTATCTTAGTAGAAGATATATACACACACACTTTGTTTTTCCCCACCCCCTAAATCAGAGGCCTGTCCTCTCCCAGATGGTAAGTGTCAGGAGAGTGATCAGAACGGGCGTAAAACCCAGATACGATCTAAACTTCCATATGCTGAGGAATACAGAATATTCTTTTCAAGGCCTCAAGCACCTCAAATTTTCATTGTCACTTGCAATTAACAGCTCAAGTGCAGGTAAATGGGTCTCTTCAGTAGATTTCTGCCCCAAGAAAAGGAATAGGAAAGCTAGGCAGCTCATTACAGATTAAAAGCTGCTGAGCTTTGCTCTCAAACTACCTCAGGTAATTTGCAGCCCTGCACGCACYGCCTCCTCAGCACTGCCCCCGTGCTGGGCAGCACCATGGAAAGTGGCACAGGAGCARGGCCTGCCCTACACTCGACCGCCCCACGGCCCTGGCACCGTCAGGGAGCACAGAGGTGGCAGGAGGGGGCTCTAAACACCAACCACAGTTTTATAGTGGCCCATGACACTGTCCATAAGGGCATCTCAAAGTCCCAGAACACAGGGTCCATTTTATGAAATCATAGCATGCCAAGGTAATGTGCTTTTTTCTTGGGTAGATTTTTAAGTTAACARCTGTTAAGAATCCTCTGAGAAAAGCAGAGAAGTTAGAGTAAATCTATTGTCAGAAGTCACAGGACATCCACTTCATGGCAATCTATGTATCAGGCACATAGGACCTCTTTTCCATTCCTTGATAAATGGAACAGACTAAAGTATTTAAAATGCAAATTTTGTAGGACACACTTTAAATTATAAGCTGCAATCACAAGCTCTATTCTGAAGTTATACTCAAGCAAAGATAAAAAGAGAAAAATCAATTACTACTACCCTAGCTGCTTTTTAAACAACGGTACTCTGCAAATCCACATACTTAAATCACTTGAGCTTACAAATTAGACATTTAGGAAGTTATGACATGTTTAAAAGCCTCTTCTGTTAGCATTGTTAGACATATTAGAGATTGGAGGTTCCCCAGTTTTGTTACACAAACAACCATGACAAACAGGAGGAAGAGAATGAACAGCTTGTCCTAGGTCCAACAAAAATACATCATCTTCAAAATACACCACCATGCATTGTTGTGCTTTTATTTGCCAAAGGGCATCTACTCTACAAATGGCATCTTTAATGATGACTGTGCAGAGAAAATAACTTGAGAAATACTTGGCAAGTGATAAGAAATATTTTTTTAACATGGGCTACAGTTCCATTTACAGTTGCATCTTCTACTATGGAAGCAAACAAAATAAGCCTGAAACTTTCAAAGAACATTAACATAGAAATAAATTGGCAAAGCACTTYTGTAACAAACTATAGTTAAAATATATAAATGTATGAATATATAAAATACATAAAATAGTTAAAACTGTATATAAAACTGTAAAAACATATTAACTATAGTTAATTTATATATTAACCATGTGTAATAATTACATCAGCAAATGAGCTGTTGAGATATGCAGYTGCACACATATGTACCTGCATCAACAGGATGCATCAGTGAAAGACAACTTTTGATTCTTGKGTCCTTATTCCAGTAAATATCTTTAATTATTCCAAAAATTGACATTCAGCAGTYTTACAGACTCTAATGCACACATTTAGAACAGCAGAGTAGTGGCACAAAGGGGTACAGTATATTGCTAATTCTACTTACATCCTGCACAAAAAAAAAMCCCCACTATTTGAAAATTATTCTGACATACACCAGATGACAACCCTCTCCCCTTGTCTCCTCCTCTTTCCCCCTCGGGCTTTTTTTAACCAGACAGCTAAAAGTCAGACACTAGGGCATTACAGACAGTTTCACCACAAGGACCATATAAGTGGGGTTGGCTGCTTAGAAGCCAGTTTAATGTTTTCTTCCTCCATCAGCAGAAAAAGAAAACAAAGACAAACCTTAAGAGATATGTTAAGCAAGAAATCAGCAGCCTGGAGTGGTGAATGCTGTCACATAGAAACAAGTGATTAATTATCAGGTTGGCCATCTCTTTTACAGTTACAATCCAACCCAAAACATTTTCCTCGCAAAGCAGAGCGAAATTTAGTCAGGCCTGCTCAGTCATCTCGTGTGAGAAAGAGCTACTGAAATAAGCCAACAAACTACAACAAATTCAGAAGAGAGATAACTATCTAAATAGTTACATTAAACAGCTAAATAGTTTCACAGGGGCATAAGGAAGGCAGAGCAGATGACTACAGCATGATTCAAGCCCGCCGGGAACGCCAGGTCCATTCGTGGAGGCTCTGCCGGTCTGTGTTACTGCTCCCCTCCCCAGGCCTCCTTTAGAGGGACCTCTGTCGGACTTCATCCTCATCTCATCAAAGCAGTAGGCTCAGGAACAAGATATGAACTACTATATACACACAGATATAGGCACATATCTCTATTTTCTTTTTTCCTGCGTATGCCATCTTCCTTTCAGGTAAGAGAAGGAACCCTATGATGGAGCACTACTTCATACCAGCAATCACTGTACCTGTTTCAARAGGAGGGAGAAGCCACCACCTGCTGCAAATACCTCCTATTTTCTGTGTTCAAACGCTCTTAAAAGGTTTCTTCTACTTATAAATTAACAGGCATTGACAACTTTGCAATCCTAGTAAGCTACAATGATCAGAAAAAAAAAAATTTAAAGAGTAGATAGCCTTCTATTTTAAGTCAAGAATTCGTTGGAGCCCAAGGTTAAAAGCTTAAGTTTTTGTTCCCTTACACATGCCAACTATACCTTTTCAAAACATTTATTTTTTCTAAATTGATCAGTAGCTTAAAGGTGTTAGACAAGTCAACARTACCAGATATCAGCATACAAAAAAAATATCATTTTACTCAGTTTCCCAAGTATGGGAACAAGGGGGTTAACCCTTTGGTTAAACTGATTCTCTCAAAAGGATACTTACTACATGAACTGAAACACTCTTACTGTTTTGTTGCTTGAAATCCAGTTGAATAATGAGCACTAAGTTGCACAAAAGAATCAAACTTAACATGTTATCTTTGAAAAAGTGGATTTTAGAGTACTTGGCATACGCCACACGACAGCACAATGCAGTATGAAGGAATTTCCTCCAATTGAAGGTGTTCTTTTCAACACTAGACAAAGACATACTTCATTGCCTTCAGTTATAATGCCCGTGTTAATTTTTACGTTCTCAAAGCATACCAGTATGAYGAAAATTGGGTCAAACCTTGTATGAGCTGGTGGGTATGGCAGACTTCTTATTTGGAATAAATGTGAAAGATTTAACCTTCTTGAAAGGAGTAATTCAGTAGAACAATATGAATCACTGCCTAAACCACAGCCCACAAAAAGCTGCTCAGGAGTGGAACTGCAAGGACTTTTGCTAGAGGCTAAATGTTACCTTAAGGATCCAGGTGCAGTTTGACATTCCTCTGTTACTGTGGGCATTGGCAAAGAGAGAAGAACATGGCAGTGCCAAGGATCTCCTGAGAAAAGCACACATAACGTGGTTCCTGTAGTCCTGATTAAACTTCTTAGCTTGCAGCTAAGCCCCAACATACAGGGACTGTGTGTGCTCTATCCTGAAGTATCCATGTGTCCTGTCTGGCAGGATTCCTCCAGTYAGGAACTCTATCTGAAAATCCTCTTCAAGAAAAAAAGACCTTGGGCACTGGCTCACAGATGCTTTAGCAGTCTAATCATAGCTTCCCAGAGCATCACTCTTGTGGGCTCTGTGCATTTATAGTTCATCCCTTCAGAAAGCAGAGGAGAAAAAAATTTAAGAAAAAAAGAAAAAAGAAAGAAAAAAAAGAATAGGGGTGGTAAATAGAWGTTTCAAGCACTATACACAGCCCCCCAGAAATCCTTTGCTCTATTTTAATGGTATAAGAGAGATCAAGGTAAAGCAKCAGAAACAGCCATTCACTTGTCTCATCACTCATTCCTCTGTCATGGTTTCAACTGCTTCCTAATTGAGCAGCTTTAAGATTCAGACAGCAAGATCCCAATCCATCTACCATACTTTTCTGCACCCTCTCTCTTCGCTGCCAATTTTTCCTTTCRTTTTGTAAATAAAAAGACTCTTAGGCAAAGAAAAGCACTCCTATTTGCTCCTTGCTTTTGGCCATCACCGGTCCGTCTCCGGCTTCTTCCAAGATCTCATTTCTCACCTTAGACAGAATACTGGCCTCTTCACTGAGTGATTAATATTGGCTTTTGTTACTTCACCCTGAAGATGTCACTTCAAAAGTTCATTTGTATCAGATAATTGACATCMTTTTGTGCACCAAAATTGCACTTGGAACAGGATCAAATAGGATCAAAGCCTAACAACCGACCAACTGACCTCAGCTTGAGCACCACCACCCCCTGCCTGCCTGCTCTCCCCACCTTCACCCCTACCAGWACAAAAACTTAACCAGACACTGTCTTGCAGGTTTCATCTAAACAYAGAGGTAAAACACAAAAGGGAAGGTTACCAGCATTCTTAATGAACTCCTAATGAAAATGTGCAAACTGACAGAGACACCTATGCAGTCCTGAGTACCAACTCTCAGTACTGTCACAGTAGCCCCGAGAAAGCCAGGGAAAGCAGGAAATTTTATGGGAAAGCAGGAAATAGAGAGAAACTTGAGGTTAGTGAAAATTATTTCCATGTATGTGTATTTTGAATTGTCTACAAYAAGATAGGTGAATTTAAGATAAACTGTTGATCAAAATACAATCTATCCKAGAACGGTGATCTAAAATTTCCAGGGACTTGTAAAGAAATCARATGGAATACACAGATACAAACAAAACAAAAAAAATGCATATATTAGGCATTCAACATTGTCTTTCCTGCTACAGATTTTATTCTTAGATATTTTTATTGCTYTTATGTAAAATGTTGAAGCTAAATAAGGATTCAGAGAGAAAGAATGAAGATGATTTATTACCTTTTTTATGTAGTGTGCTCCAAATTCATACCAACAGTTTTCTGGAGGGACACAGTTTTTAGTCCTATGAARACTCTTGGATAGTCCAAGACAAAATATATAAGCAGAAGTTCTTAAAAWCTAGTTTTCTAAGTCCCTGGTCAAGCCTTAGACAGTCTTCTCACCTACACAACTTTCCTACTAGTTATTTTGCTACAGTTCCAATCTTTCAAACATGTTTAATATAATGACAAGATCACATCAGCTTACTTTCACTYAGATTCAGCTAAATGACCCATCCATTGAAATCAACTATTTGTCAAGATAAAATGCCTTTGAAAGCTTCATGACACATTTTCCAGAAGAGGAACAATTTAGTATKATCACAAAAAGTGCAACATAATTCCAATGTCTTCCTTACAATATTAAATATACAGTGCATCTTGACTGACATTACAAGTCATTTTCTTTATAAATATTGTATTTTTGCTAAGGCTTTAAGAACACATTTCTTTTTTTAGATCCCAAGATAAGACTCCTGGTGATCTCTTGTGACATTCCTCTTGAGGATCTATAAACACACGAAAGATAGGTAATCAATTCTGGAGTCCCATACATTTCAAGATTTTCAATAGTATTCTACAAAGCAATTAATAGTCTCTTTATTCTAACTAAAAATTAGCAGTTCAGCTTTAAGAATTTCATGCTATTCAAAAAAAATTAATTCTCCTCTCCTCCCACTGCCCCTGGAACAATAGCAAGTTTTTTCATTTTCATTCAGTGCCCAAACCTGAGGAACAATGTTTGACACAGCAATGACTGCTCCATTGTTTTGCAAATTTRACGTGGATTCTAATGTATTTTTAAAAGAGTATTACAATCAATAAATCTGTTGCAATGAATTTTTACCAAATTTACTGAATTTTTACTAAATGACRAAAATGAATTTTATTAAATATTAGAGAAATAAATTGTATCAATGGGGAGGGGACGGACTTCCTTTTGATGTTAAACATACTCTTATTGGAGCAGATTTTCAATGCATCTCTTTTGGTATTCACTTAAATATTGAAGTTAAAAATGTTACTTTCGTCACAGGACTGACGACTTATTCTGCACATCCACCAGCATGCTGAGTTCACTATAACGCATCTATTGAGGAGACCTCTTTGCTCTCATTCTTTTTTGCTCTCATTCTTTGTCCTTTCMCATTCAGTTATTTTCCTCATGGATCTTATACAACAGACTACTGTTGCTATCTCTGACAATCACAAGCTTTGTCACCAGATATCAAGTTCTGCTATTTTAAAGACACTAAATAAATTGAGACCTCCATCCGACTGGAAAATCTATGATCTTTTACATAGATTTGACGTAACTTTGAGTCCCAATTCAGTTGCCCTAAACTTTGATGGTTCTCTGCAATAGGGCTGTAAAATTTCACTATTTTAGCTGTGACAAATCAAAAACTATTTACAATTCATTTGTCATCTAACACAGGAATTGTATTCATGGAAAATAATTACATTTTGCAGGAAAAAATACTTCCTCTCTAAAGCACAATGTAATTCCAAATTATGAACTTAATAACCAATTGTAAACCAGTTCTTCTGTGTTCTTAAGTCTTAAGAAAATTCTAACTAGCTTCACACAAGAATAGAATGGAGAGGAGGGAAAAAAGAGAACATGTTAATGCTAATTTTCCCCAGTTACACGCCAAACCCAATCCGGCAATAACTATGTGAATTTCAGTCTATCACGAGTAAAAAATTTATCATGACTAGTAGCAATGACTCACTAGAAAAAAAGATAACACACGATAACCCAGGGAACTGTGTGAAAGACCTTAAAAATCCACTTGAAATGCAACAGTAAGCAGGTTGCAATAGATGCAAGCAATCTAATCCTAGCATTCAGTCTCACAGCCTCCAAAACACTTTGGACAGCCTGTTCCTTCCAGCTGCTAGAGGTAAGTGAAGCTTTAAATTCATAAGGTACTTTGTATTCAGACTGATATCAAAGGCAAAAGTTCTTTATAAAATCTAAGCAGTAAGAAAGGCATTTCCTTAAAAATCTCTTAGTACAGCTAATAGGTTATGTTTCAGTAAATGTAGCTAGCTGGTTAGTTATTTGGCTGGTCTGATACACACAGGGTTATTTTTTGCAGTAATTGCTGAATTTACAGTTCTGTAACTGACTWGATTTTTTTATTTTCTCTTTCCTCACAATGCATTTTACTTTATTTTCTCCCATGCAGGTGATATTCACGRATACACAGTACAAGATATCTACCAAGGAATAGAACATGCAGCTAATCTGTCCTTAATTCCCACACATCACGTTACAAAGTAGTGAGTCGATCCTCTTCATCCTCTCAGAGGAACTGTTTCTGATTGTACCCTACAATATACAAAAGGCAACTGAATCCATGTTATACGACATTGAATTATTGGAACCTGTTCAGTATATCTTCCTGTGCTAAAGAAGAAAAGTCTGACCCAATAGAAATACTAATCTGTATTAGTATCTACAGTATTTACTCCTTACAGTAAGGAGACCTTGAACACTCTGGCCTATTCAAGTCTATCCTGAATAAACCCCAACACTTGCTACCCAAACTGGAAATGCTCATTTATGTGTACCAATCAAATAAAATTATATGTGTACAACACATATCTAAAAGGTTTGTTTCAATCACTTTACTATTTGTATTATTTGGGAACTTAACCAAACYAATCTCATTAGTCTCTGAGTAAATCAGAGAAATAAAATATGAGGAGAAAAAAAAAAAAGCTATGAATAATATGAGTAATATACTTTTTTCTAGGTCACAGTAAATAATATGAAATAATTTTCTGTCACATGCCAGGAAAATAAACTGCAAAAAGACGGAATCCAACAGTAGTTAGAAAAGAGAAAAATGTAACCACACAATGAAGTTACATAAAGATGGGTTGAAATTTACCCAAAAGAAAAACTGACCTCTGGGACAAACAGCCACGRTCTGTGTTTGTCCCCTTCATTAATTTATTTAAATCAAAACTCAGCCCTTGGTACAAGATAATTCCTATTTGAACTAAAATGTAAGCCAGAAAAGTCTTAATGTCATGAGACAGGCAGAAGGCCCCATTAGATTGTAACTGCCCCTCCTGACCTATTAATTCATGAATTAATGTAGCATTGACATCTTTGAGACCTGTATTTCACTTATTAATGCTATGAATTATTGTATGAGAATATGTATGAGACTATATGAAAAATGTGTCATAATATGTCATCAGACTTGAAAAGGACAGTCTAGAAAACCTAACTTCAATACCTCATCATATRCATACATGTTTACATCTGCAACTAAAAAGTGTTACTACGTTACACTTGCTTAAGTCATTCTGTCCTGCAAAGTTCACTGGTCTCTGAATCTTTCGAGAAAGTGAGGGCTGTTTAAAATACACACACRTTAACTATTGAAGAAAAATCTAAAGAAGGTCAGAATTTGGAACTGCAGACAACAGAAAATTTGGGAAAACATGATCCAGAAGAGATTGAGATTATTACTATGTGAAATATATACACGTTTCACTTTTCATTGCATTAGTACTACAAATAATGATGATTTTTATGGTACATTTGAGTTTCATGTTTAATACAGCTTATAAAAGAAGTTCAGTATTATTCCCTGATGTATTACTATTCTGCCAGTGTACAGCTGCCAACAGTAGTTAAATCTGATTAAGGCCCCCTGCCGAGTTAATCAATCTGATAATGTCAGACATTATTAAGGCAGCATACATGATACGGGCACACTGCCTATTATCAGTGGCATGTACACCAGTGCCTTTGTCTGCAAAAAACACTGAAGCTACTTAAAATAGATAAGCATAAAAAGGATAAAAAAATGCATTATAAACTTTCCATCTCAAACATTTSTATGGTTAATTTCTGCTAAAATACAACCATTTGTTACAATAACATCATTCATCTTATGCTTTTTGAGGAGAAACAAAAAATTTAGAGCAATGATGTACAATTTGAAAATTCGTTACATCATTCTGATCAATGCAAACTTATTTTTAAGCAGGAAAACCTTTGTTTTCCAGAAGTCACGTAAGCAACTCCGTTTGAGAYGTACGCATACAGAAAAAACAGAAGTCTTGAAAATACTTGTGCGTTCTCTGACTTAGCCAAAAGAACACTGCTTCTACACCACCACTTAACCCATATACCCTAATGGTATAATTCTTTTCTGTTCATATTAAATTGRAAAGTCAAGTTCTGCCTCTTTACAATAAAAGTTGCATTTACTTTTTGGATTTGAAGACCATCAGCAAAATATCTCAACTGCAGAGCA
The DNA here is from genome assembly GCA_003342815.1 of Eudromia elegans. Classification (NCBI taxonomy): domain Eukaryota; kingdom Metazoa; phylum Chordata; class Aves; order Tinamiformes; family Tinamidae; genus Eudromia; species Eudromia elegans. The sequence continues at coordinate 2,730,068 of PTEX01000068.1, forward strand.
AATTAAATCTTCAGTTGATAAAAAATGAGAAAAGGCACGTTGTGCAGGAACTTAGAGCATACTTGCACAGGACTGGAGAGCGGATCTGGGAAGGGGCAAGATAAGGGTGGCCAATGGAATATAAGCTGCAAGGATAAGGATTCAATAATCATATCTAGCATAAAACAGGGGTCAGGGCAGACTCCTCTCCTAGAACTACCAGAAAAGCAATTCCTTTRCTGGCTTATGATCCATGACAAGTTGGAGGCAAATCCCTTTTCTATCTATAGACAAAATCGTGGGCACTCGGATGAAGTCCTAGAGTCTTAAATAACTTGTAATGAAATTTACTCGACTGCACCTGATTTCATTCAGCAGTGCTAGTAACATCAATCACCTCTTCAGTATAACCACCTATTAGACTGATATCCTCTATCAACACAGAATAAAATAACCAGTATTTTTGAAGACACTAGGAATGATAATTGCAAATAACAACTCAGAAAGCAGATAAACTGATATCTTATTTGTCAGAAAACATTCTTAGTTTTGTTCTACGACAAGTGACTCCTAACATATAAGTACAAAATATATCTATATGTTTATAAAAATAGGACCAATGATTTTTATAATAGCAAGTTACAAGCAGAGTTAAGAGAAATAATATTTTTCCCCAACATTTCTCAGTTTCCACTCCTGTTTTAGAACCACTTTAATTTCAGTGGTTTTTTTTTTTTTTTTTAATCACTTTAAAATAAAAGAGGAATACTATACCACAAAGCTGCTTTATTGCTGGATTAACTCTCGTTCAAGAATAGATATGCAGCAGTTTTTTATTCCAATTACAACTGTCAGGGGAAGGTTACAGCATAAGATTTTTCATGGCAACAAAAAGGAGTGTAACCTATATTTATCAGGAACACGCAAAACTTAGCATACTGCCTTTTAAGAGTAAAAGTAGATTTAGCCAGCATTAATTCTTTAAAGAACAGCATAAACATTTCTAAAGCTTGCTACAATTTTGAAAGAAATATAGAACTGAAATAGATTTATTTTTGTCTTTTTTTTTTTAATGGAGCATTATCTTTTCCTTATTTTTCTCTGTCCTTACAAAACAAATAAAACTGAAAAATCAGCAAGTAAAAATAGGAAAAGCATAAAACAGCATTAGTAAGCATTTACTTATGGATTCTACATTTTTATGGGTTGTGTCTCAGGGCCGAGGTCTCATGTGAATTATCTAATGCAGAATGAGGGTTTTATTTGCACAGTAATATTCCCACAGGGAGAAAGGGTGAAGGTCTCTTCTATCAGCCTGCTAGTTTTCACAAACCTCATACGAATTTAATGTATCTGAAACCTCTTTTCTCTGTTGACTTTGTTTGAAACTGGCCAGTGATTRGGGGCGGGAAAAAAAAAGGTATTGGGAGAAATGGAGCAGTTGACAGGCCTGACAGGAATGTGTAGGCTGGGTGTTTTAAGTCACATTGCTCTAGAATATTTTCCCAAAACCACATCATCTGAGTAAGATATTAAAAATTCACACATCAACAAAGACCACAAATAAGAAAAAAGAGGGGGGGAGGGGGGAGAGAGAGAGAGAGAGAGAACACTAGGGGCTTTCTTGGTTTAACACCAGTAGTTTGCTGCTATGAAACTGTTTCCTCTCACCACTGGCTAACTATGAAGCATATTCTGAAATTTCAGTTGTCCCTATAATACTACTAATAAATAAGCATCTTGCTGTTTCTTCCTCCTTCACTCAAATACACCAACCACAACATAACAACTATTATTGGATTCTCTGTTCTACTGTTAAATGTGGTCTGTACTRAAGTATTACAGTTATATCAGTTGAAAGGTGATTCATCCTCCATATCTGACAGCTAAATTATAACAATATGTGCAAATATAGAGAAACCCTCACTACTTCACTTAGGCTTCCTSAGAAGCATTAATTCGGTTTGGGGTTTTGGCGATGGGGTGAGGCAACAGCAGGGCATCAGGGGGCCACTACAGCATGCCAAAAGGAACTAGAGCCATTTATCTGTAGGCCAGAGAGACATGGCAAAGTTTCTCTCTCTGAGTAGTCCTCTAGATACCCTGTAAAAATTAACAACTTCTTCCTCTTTCTGTTCATCAAAGGAACCTTGACTCTCATCGCAGGTTCACACTGTGTTTCACTGACACTGACCACAAGTCAGACCCACTGGACCGTCTGAGAAGCAAATCTCCTAAAACTACTGCCTGAGTCAGAATTGCACTACTGTGTCTTTGAAGAACAAGGTCCAAAGCAAAATACAGTCATGACACTTGGAGAAAGCCATTCAGGACAGTGTTTTCTCTCAATTCCCCACATTGGCAAGGGAGGTGGGAAGGGAAGAGAGACAGATATGGAAGGTACCCGGGCAATTCTCTGTTCTAGCTCTCTCCAAAGCAGCAGATCTCACTGGGGTACACAGAGACAGAAGTATTGCCAAAACCTGCTTCCCTCTTAATATTACAGATGTCCCAAAATGGGGTCTTGTGTATAGCCATAGAGTTGCAAAGCTGAGGTGCCAAGAACCTTTGTGCCACCACTGAGCTCATTCCCTGGAGAAGCTGTCAGGTGAAATCAGCTCTCTGCTTTTCTGGGCAATTCCCTGACTATACAGCAAGAGAGAATGTGTTGCCCCTGGGCCACTGGCATACGAAAACAGTAACTGCAAAAATTATATGTGGGCTCCGGGCCATATGGTGTGTAGGCTTATTGCAGGAATTTAGCATTTCTAAGACTTCTACTTTCCTGTCAAATTGGTTGAAATTAGCCATTGAGCTTCCTCTTTAAAAACATTGGAAATAATGTTATGATTACATAATCTTTTGCTATTGAAATTTGCATTAAAAGTTAAACAGGAATAACATTGAAGTTGTATTTCTATTCTTCAGAATAGCAGAGAGGAAAAGCTAGAAGACATGGCATCACTGACAGGAATATTTACCAGAAGCTGGAGCTTTAATAAATGTAAGCTTCGCATTACAAAATTGAGCATATATTACAGAGTGCAAGCTTATCGCTACRAAGGTTTAAAATAGAGTTCAGAAGCTAAGCCAATTTAAACCATAGAGCAATATTCCATTATCCCTACAGAAAATAGTACAGAGTATGTCTGACTGACATACAAAAACATAATCTTATTTGTTGTTTAGCTACTTCTAGAAACCCAATATTATTCTAGGATGTCTGCAAATAATACAAATGCTGGTTTGGGAATGAAACAATAAATCAGGTAAAATAATAGAGTATTAAGGTCAATACTCGGTGAATTTTTTAGCTTCCAGATAGTCATGTTAGAAATGAATTCATTTTAAATGCATTACAACTACAATTTCCTCACCCCATCAAGAATATTTATGCTTTGTACATGCTCAATCTGCTCAATCTGCAGACAATATAAACAGTGTAAATCACCAGTGCAGACAAAGTTGAGCAAGTGGGGACAGATTGGGTTTGTTTTTGTTTGTAKGCTGGTTGTTTTAAACCAAGATAGTTTGTTAGCCATTGGTATTACCAGCTCATGCTTGGAATTTTGCTTTGGTTAGAAAAGTTTCACTTGAGAGCATGCAAATTAAGAGTTATCTACTCATCTGCTRCTGAATTATCTCTGTAGACCTTCAACTGTCTAGCCAAACTCATTTCCGTCCCGTGCCCTGTCTAATTGTGAAGCCCCACTGCAGAGATCTCTCATTAATATATTCCAAAACCTAATCCTGAAGTTCAAACTTTTTTTTGGCTTTAACCAAAGTAATGGAATATGCTCTACTACTCTGCATCCCTCATGATGAGCTATCTAGCAATTTGGACTACAAAATCTCCCTGCTCTCTCTGTGATAACTTAGCTCTTCCGTAACATACGTATGCAGAAGTTAACAGCTATGAACAGGGGCATGCTGTGGCTTTACACATTCTTGTAAGACCAAGAAAGCAATTGAAGATTTCTCAGTTAATGTATCAGGCAATAGATAAAGCACATTTGCACATGTTGTAGGCAGCTYATAGGCCAGAGATAAGAGTATTCACTTTTGAAGGCAATATGGTAGAACAGAATAAAAACACACACACGCACACCACCAACAATGGACTTGAAGTGYGGCACAGAGCAGTCTCACCTTCAGGATATTATTCTCTGCTGCTCATGTTTGGGAGGAGGAGRAAAGTCCATCAATGGAATGAGAGAAGGTGACAAATTGAGAGATCACAAGCAAYGAGATTTTCATATGCAAAACCTCTCTCTTCATTCCATAATGGATAGTCTTATATCCCAATTCCACTGAAGATTCTGTCTCCAAACCTGAGGRTTAATTATTAGACATGAAGCTAGTCTAATGATGTCCATGAAGCTCATATGAGTAGCCTTCTAGGCACCAAACCAGCAGCCTTCACTTGGAATCTGAGCAGTATCGTGGAGAGTGTTTGGGAGGATCTATCACCTATGGCTCTTGTGAGTAACAGCAAAGGAAAAGCTAGAAATGAGTTCAGGAGATCAGCGAAGGATGAAGGCTGGGATGCAGACTACAGAGCTGTAAACTCTGTAGTGCTATCTGCAAGGCTAYGGAAAAGCAGCACAGTTAAATACATCGTGTAGGAAAAATGAGGTCAGATTTATTTAGACAGGGAGAACTTTGGGGATAAATGGAATTGCTATAGGAAGACCAGTCAAGGAGAGAGAGTGAAAAGAAATCACTTAATGTCTTTTGGAAAATGGAAGAAGCCAACCAGCCAACCTTTTAACATTACATTTCAGGTATAGTTTTTCTTTTCTTCTATGAGGAAATATCTAAAAGTACATTAAGATTCTACTGCAAGTCCCTGATCAAATCAACTTCTAAAAGTAATAATAATACATTATCAAACAGCAATAATATATTATCTCTCAAAGGAGAGAAATTATTTCTTTGTTCTTCTCACAACTAGATGATGTTAACACCAATTCATTTATTTTAAGTTAAGAGAAAGGTAGATAGCGCATAGAAAATACTTGCCATACTACAATCACATTCAAGGCTTAGTGATCCCTGAAAGAAAGAATAATAGCTCAGCACTTCCAGTGAAAAACAGATAAAGATGGATGGAAATGATCTCTTGCTCCCTCTGCACACATCCAAATAAAGATACACCTAGTAATACTTTTGATTTCTAGACATCATCACAAAAAAGAATTGAGCTCACTCTCCCAATTCCAGGAAAACTGAAAATGAATACAGAATGAGAGACTCGAGCTCATGAATAATGAACTGCAACTTATACCAAAAAAAAAAAAAAAAAATCAGTTAGATAGAACTTATCCAAAGGTAGTTAGCCTTACATCAAACAGAGAAGACACAGAAAAATCAATGTTGTTAYATACTTGAATGTACTGACCATATAAGTTCTCTATAAAGCACTAATCATAACTGTGAGAGTCAAATAAATTTACTATATCCATATAAGCATATTTTGAATTTAGAAATGTTAATTTTTTTTTTGCTAAACTACAATAAAATTAAACTC